>CM062297.1:63035251-63533695 GCA_031216915.1 Pictodentalium vernedei
ATCACCTTGGGACAGGAATGAGTTTGTTTTGGGGTGCCTTTCTTATCACTGTGCTAAGAGAACAAACATTTTGGGGTTCAGTCAGCCCCACTCTGGGACTCAAAGATAGGCTATGAGCCAGTATATGGTCACATGCCCTCGCCCCCCCCCCCCCCCCCTCCATTTTGTGTGCACATTGTGCATAAGCACATAAGTACAAATTGGCACATCCAGTGTGTGCCAATGTGTATACATTGTGATACAAAGTGTATTAACACATAAGCACATCTCGGCATGATCAACATACATGTTTCTTATGTGTAAGGTACCCTAGCTTGCACGAGGTCTAGACATTGTGGAGACTGATGAATTGAGCAACCTGATTGCACCTGTTAAAAGCCTGACAAAGGACAGAGTGGAGACAGGGCCAGGCATAGCTAGGAAGTATAAGGTTGTGCAACAAGTCAATAGCAATGGTACAAAGCTGTAAGGGTGGTAGAAGATGAGTATTGGATGATTACAACAGAAGCAAATCATTGGACAGATAGTTGAAGACAAGGTGGAATCTGATGGTAAGACTACCTGGAGCTGTATAGGAGCTTGGAATCCCACTCACAGAATTCCACTTATGGAGTCCCTTCTCTAGAATCCCCGTAGATTCCCTTTTTATCAAAATGGGTCGAAGAACAGTATGAGGAGTCACTTGTTCAAGCAACTGCTCGACAGCTCATTTGTTCAATAAGATTTGAGTCAATCAAGCAAGCATTAGTGGAATACAGATTTGATTGTGCTATGAATTGTGACCTGTAGCAGCATTCGAGTACTAAGAGCTGCAGTAGTACCACAAGTTGGTAATGGTTGAGACACTCTTAACTCAGGACAGAATAGTGGTAGTCAATAGTAATGATACAAGGCAACAATGGTGGGAGGCTGCAAGGCTGGTAGAACACCATTCTAAAGGTGAATACAATGCACACTGACCATAGAACAGATGGTGTTGGCTATGGACAAGTCGGCAACGGTAGTCTTGAAGCAATGAAGGGTATAGGGGTTGATTAGAAGACAGGAACTGAACAGGGTTAGGGGCCATAACTTCAGATAAATATCCTGCAGAAGGTATTCTTCAAATGGTATCCTCAAAAGGTATCCTCAAATATTTTATCACCATGCCATAGGTATCCTCAAATACCTGTATGTGCCTATGCACCGCATGTCATGTGTGCACAAGCACACAAGCAGGTATCGGCACCTGCAGCATGTGCCTGTGAGATCAGGGGAGTCATGACATAGACAGGACAGACCAATGAGTGGAGAGAATAATAATAGCTATGGAATAGACTATGATAGGCAGTAGCAGGGGATTCCGAAGGAATTGGAACTGGTAAAACAATTGTTGGGTTGTTTGTGGTAATTTTGGATAATTAAATCGACTCTTATACAAAGAAACACACCTTATACCACAACATGCTAGTTTTAAAAGCCTCTAGGTGATATTAGAAGCCTTTATGGTGCTATTGGACTATGTGCTCCTATTAAAATAAGGATTCTCAAGGAATTTGAACTAGTACAACTTATTGGGTTGTTTGTGGTAATTCTGAGGATTCTGGATAATTAGATTGACTCTTATACAAAAGATTGCACCATTAATGGAAAAAAGAGGATTCTGGGGGAATCCAAATAAAATGATTTTGGGTTGATTTTGGTAAACTGGGGATTGTCGGGTCTATTTGGATAATTAGTTTTACTCCTGTTCAACTGAACACAACCTCTAAACCTGCTCCTTTGCTATTAGAAGATTTTGGGTCACATAGCAACCATGTGCTACAGTAGACACTAAGATGGTGTCCTCCAATATACAAAATGGACGAAGGAATCATGTATCACCTTAACTGGTTGAGTGCTAGAAGCCACTATCATGGCTCTACTGAAAAGTACTGAAAGCCACTTTAGTGGCTTTACTCTGTTATACACTAGTTTGTTGTTGGCTCAGCAGTAGAAAAAAATCTTAATATAAATTAGTTTTGTTACAATTCATTGGAGAGTGCCAACTGGCACTCTCCAATGAATTGTAACAAAGCAATTATTTTTGAACAGTAAATTGCTAAACTAAGTCTCCTCCTACTGGTAGCATAGTGTCTTTGAAAAAAATACTTGCGTTACAAATGACCACAGAAAAATAATTTAGCACTCTACCAGTTAACAACACATGTGCACTAAGACCATGTATCACCATGGTAATTATGTTACAAAATGGCTGCTCACAGGGCTACCATGACAACCCAACATTGGGCAACTGGGTCACGTGACGATGACATCACATGATATCCACTATGTGAGATCCATAAGATGGGGTCGTAATGAAATTTTAATAGGAATGCACCTATTATATTGACAAAAATAGTATATCATAAAACAATTTATCACATGCACATTGTATATAAAGTGCAGTGGAACCCTGTTAATTGAATAGCCACTTTGCCAATGGAAATTATTCAACTAACATGAGTATTTAATTGACAGGGATTGTGTCACTTTCCTGTATTCTGGAGATAAACTTATCATTTATTCTATTATATCTTGTTTGACACCATGAGCTCAGTCAAACAAGATATAATAGATTAAATGCCTGTTTTGGATGTCCTGAGGCCAAATAGGTGTATAAACAAGGGAAAACTGGGTAGAGTCAGGGTAAATTTTCAATGGGTTTCAAGATTTTTATTCAATTAACAGGAATTTACTCTTTAACCTATATTCATTTAACAGGTCAAATTTGTACTGGAGGTATGGTCAATGGTTTTGTGTTGGGAAATTATTTTCAATTAACAGGGTTATTCAGTTAAGAGATATCCTGTTAAGTGGGCTTCACTGTATAACCTGTATTCAATTAACAGGCCAAATTTGTACTGGAGGTATGGTCAATGGTTTTGTGTTGGGGAAATTATGTTCAATTAACAGGGTTATTCAGTTAAGAGATATCCAGTTAAGTGGGCTTCACTGTATTTACATTCAATCAAAATTAAATATCTAACTGGCAGACAGAGTGATCTCCCTTTGTTCATTCATAATTTGTGGTTCTGTATCAGGAATGAGAAACTTGGCTTGAAAATAGGTGACAGGTTCTTTTTGATGTCATCAAAATATCTAGACAACGTACTTATTTGCCATTTTTAGTTATCCACAATTCTGGACATCTAATAACAAGAGGCTCTAAAGAGCCTTTAATCGCTCACCTGGCAGAACTACATGTCCCTCAATTATTCTAATCAAAATCCTTCATCTGAGTGCAACATAATGATGATTGTTTTCAGAGGATTTTCCATACAAAATTTGTGCCAAGTTTGGTTCACAACTTGGCCAAGCAGTTTCAGATAAGATGAAAATGTGATTTCCCTTAGGGTTTCCATGGTAACTATGAGCCACAATTGCAGCCATGTTTGCAACCTGGTTAACATTAAATAAGGAACAATGAAAAAGGGTGTCCCAGTCATCAATCTTGTGAAGTTTCAAAACATTTGGACTTGACTCAGAGGAGATGATTTTTGAAAATTTACCAATCAGAATAAAAAAAATGCCTCAGGTGGCCATGTTTTTCATCCGACAGGAACAAAATGAGGAATGTTTGTAGAGAATGTTCCATGGACCATTCTTGCCAAGTTTGGTTCACATCAGCTCAGTAGTTCCAGAGAAGATGAAAATGTGATTTCCCATAGGGTTTCCATGGCAACTATGAGCTGCAATTGTGGCCGTTTTTGCAACTCGATCAATATTAATTGATGTTCGTTGGTAGAGGGTGTCCTAGTTATCAATCATGTGAAGTTTCAAAACATTTGACTCGGTGGTTTTTATAGGAAGAGATTTTTAAAAATCTACCAGTCAGAATCAATGCCTCTGGCATCCAGGTTTTTCATCCGACAGGAACAAAATGAGGATAGTTTGTAGAGAACCCTCAGTAGACCATTCCTGCCAAGTTTAGTTCACATAGTTCAGTAGTTCCACAGAAGATAAAAAATGTGAAAAGTTTACGGACGACGTCTGATGGATGTCAAGTGATGGCAAGAGCTCACGTGGCCTATGCCATATATTTAACTCTTTACCTAACATAACGGCCAAAACCGGCCAGCACTGTTCTCAAAAATCGCCAATTAATTTTCATTTTTTCATTTTTTGTCTCAAAAACATATGACCCCTCGTTGGAATGTGCTTGTCAAGCTCGTACCAACAAGGGGTCATAACATATGTTTTTGAGACAAAAAAATAGTTATTCAAGAGTTGTTTTTGCAAGTGTCGTCTGCTTTTCATGTTAGGTAAAGGGTTAAAAGATTCTGACTGGTATTTCTGGAGAAGAGTTTTATTATTACTCATATTGGACTAAGTTAAAATTAGGGCTTTTATAGGGAGCACAAATATTAACCCAGGACTTGGTTTGAACAAAATGAGATCTAACCTACCTGAGAATGCTGTATACCAAATATCAAAAGATTCGGACTGCTGGATCTGAAGAAGAACATTTTAAAGATTATTCCTCATATTGCACTAAGATAAAATTTTGCACCCCCACAGGGAGCCCAAATATTAACTGAGGAACTTGCTTTGAACAAACTTGAATCTGACACCCTTTAGGATACTGTCTACTCAGTATCAATAGATTCTGAGTGGTAGATCTGAAAAAGATTTTTAAAGATTGTACCCCATATTGCATCAAGTTAGAATTTGGGCTCCCACAGAGAGCCCAATTATTAGCCAATAGGCTTGATTTGAATAAATTTGATACTGACCCCTGTAAGGATTCTGTATACCGTACAGATTCTGACGAGTGGTTCTGGAGAAGAGTTTTAAAGATTATTCCTCATGTTGGACTAAGTAATAATTCAGGCTCCAATAGGGAGCCCAAATATTAACCCAGGGTCTTGGTTTGAACAAACTTAGATCTGACCTTCCTAAAATTCCTGTATACCAAATATCAAAAGATGCTGACAGATGGATCTGAAGAAGATTTTTAAAGATTATTTTCCTTATTGAACTAAGATAAAGATGGACTTGAGATGAACAAATTTGAATCCAACCCCTGTAAGGATTCTGTATACCATTTATTAACCCTTTAATACTTTTGTACGACTTATAACGTACGAAATCAAACAACGCGTTGATACTTTGTGGTCATTTGTTTTGTTATTATTTTTCAATTTTTTTTAAAGTTTTAACCTCAATTCCCATTTCTCCCGAATAGTGCTCATTGACAACTGTTCAGCCAAATGTTATCGCAGCTCAAAATACTAATATAATCCTGCTGTGAAGACTTCTTAACTGGCTGAGTGTTAGAAGCCACTATCCGGCCTTTTAAAAATGAGGATACCAGAGCAAAAGCCAACTCTTGCCTTGCTTATATTTCATATTCACCCAAACACAAATAATATTTTTTTTTATATAAATTTGTTTCATTACAAATTATTGGAGAGTGCCTGTGGGCACTCTCCAATAATTTGTAACAAATCAAGCTCTGAATAACAAATTCAGACCACCAAAAATAATCTAGCCCTCAACCAGATAATCACTGATGTGAACCATATCTTGTTATTCATACTTTCCGACTTTTGATGTACATTTTGAAAAACGTTGAAGAAACTAAATTCCCAGGGGCGTTTGGACTTCAGGGTAATTAAAGTTTCAAAGGGTTAAAAGATTTTGACTAGCATTTCTGGAGAAGAGTTTTAAAGATTTTCCAATAGGGAGCCCAAATATTAACCCTGGCCTTGGTTTGAACAAAATTAGATCTGACCTCCCTAAGGATGTTGTATACCAAATATCAAAAGATTCTGGCTGGTAGATCTGAAGAGATTTTTAAAGATTATTCCTCATATTGCACTAAGTTGAATTTTGGGCCACCAAAGGAAGCCCAAATATTAACTGCGGGACTTGATTTGAACAATCCTGAATCTGACCCTTATAACAATGATATACACCAAACATTAAAAGATTGTGACTGGTGGTTCTGAAGAAGAAGATTCTTAAAGATTATTCCCTCATATTGCCCCAAGTTGAAATTTGGGCTCCTGTATTGAACCCAAATAGGAACCAAGAGGCTTAATTTTAACAAACTTGTATCTGCTATACCAAATATCAAAAGATTCTGATCTGGAGAAGAAAATGTTTATCATTTTTTCAAATATGCTGAGTCAGCATTTTTTCAATGGCACCCCCTCCCACAGAATGTGCTGACACAACTGATGGCAATTATGTTTTACCATTCCATTCTACTGGTCCTGAGGATGTCTCATACCAAATAACAGTTCTCAGCTCCATGTGGTTTGGGAAATATAGGTGTTTGAAAATATTTCTATTTTTAGCTCCTGGAGTTCCCACGCAGACCCAGAAAATTTGTTTTGGCATGAATCATGTACTTATGACTCAATAATACAACTACCAAATTTGGTTCAAATCAGACCAATCGGTTCATAAAATAGAAATTTTGGGCGGGGCCAAAAACCTTGCCCCTCCCATTACAAAGGCAAATATTGCTCCACAAACTTTGTTTGAACAAACTTCATTCTACACCTCAAAAGGAAGCTCCATATCAAACATCAAGTGATTGAACCCACAGGTTCATTAGAAGATTTTAACAAGAGGCCCCACGGGGCCTGAAGCACTCATCTTGTACAGAACACAATTTAAACCGAGTCCAAGAATGAGTCTACATTAAGCAAGCCATCTCCATAGGCTACACTGTCAATCCTTGAGTCCCTCAGGAGTGACAAAAATAATATAGGCATCATGCCTTTTCTTCAGTTGATCATAAGTAAAATGTAGAGCTCCCCTATGAAGCCCCTTGATACAACCTATGTGGATTAATCTTAGTACCTCTAGAGGGTACTGAATTCAAAATTTTTAATTCTTCAGCAAAATGGCCAATTCTGGCTCCCATAGAGAGCCCAAATATTAACCCAGGCTCTTGATTTGAACACAGTTAAATCTGACTTCCCTAGAGATGTTGTGTACCGAATATGAAAGCATTCTGACTGTTGGATCTGAAGAAGAGAAATTGTAAAGAAATTTCTTCGAATTGCACTAAGTTCAAATTTGGGCTACCATAGCGAGCCCAAATATTGACCTATGGATCCGATTTGAACAAACTTGAATCTGACCCCCCTAGAGATGTTGTACACCAAATGTGAAAGCATTCTGACAAGTGAATCTGAAGAAGATGATTTTTGAAGAAATTCCCTCATATTGTACTAAGTTAAATTTCATGTTCCCATATGGAGCCCAAATATTAACCTAGGCACTCGATTTGAACAACCTGGAATCTGACCCCCCTAGAGATGTTGTATACCAAATATAAAAGCATTCCGACTGGTGGATCTGAAGAAGAAGATTTTTAAAGAAATTTTCTTATATTGCACTATGTAAAAATTTGGGCTACCATAGTGAGCCCAAATATATACCTAGGGATCTGATTTGAACAAACTTGAATCTGACCCCCATAGAGATGTTGCATACCAAATATCAAAGCATTCTGGCTGATGGATCTGAAGAAGAAGATTTTTTTAAATTACCCTCCATATTGAACAAAGATAAAATTTGGGCTTCCATAGGAAGCCCAAATATTAACCTAGGGACTTGGTTTGAACAATCTAGAATCTGACCCTCATAACAATGATGTATACCAAATATTAAAAGATTCTGACTGGTGGTTCTGAAGAAGAAGATTTTTAAAGAATATTCCCCATATTACCCTATGTTAAAACTTCGGGCTCCTGTAGAGAGCCCAAATATGAACCAATGAGCTTTATTTCAACAAACTTTCATCTGAGCCCCCTATGAATGCCGTATACCAAATATCAAAAGATTCTGATGATTGGTTCTGGAGAAAAGATTTTTTTTAATTTTTTGCAAATATGCTGACTCAGCATTTTTTCGATGCCCATTACAGAACACCCTAACATAACTGATGGCAATTTTTTTTTACCATTCAATTCTACTGGTCATAAGGATACTTCATACCAAATAAAAGCTCTCTGTTCCGTGGGGTTTGGGAAATATGTGCGTTTGAAAATATTTCTATTTTTAGCTCCCAGGGTTCCCATGGGGATGTGGGAATTTTTTTTTGTGCATGGGTCAAGTACTTATGACCCAATACTACCACAAACCAAATTTGGTTTAAACCGGACCATCGGTTCAGAAAATAGAAATTTTGGGCGGGGCCAAAAATCTTACCCCTCCTATTACAAAGCCAAATATTACTTCACGAACTTCGTTTGAACAAACTTGATTCTACACCTCATATGGAAGCTCCATAGCAAATATCAAGTCATTGTACACACTGGTTCTTGAGAAGAAGATTTTTAAAATATTTTGGAGCATTTTCCCCCACTCCCTCCCTATGGGGCTGGGCATGCTGAGTTGAACAAAAATGAAATGCCCCTTTGGGACCATCACTCACACAAACTTTCACTTGAATTGGCCCAGTGGCTTTGGAGGAGAAGACCAAAACATGGTGTTGACGGATGACGGACGACGGACGGCAGACGACGGACGATGGACGACGGACGCCGGACGACGGACGACGGACGCCAAGCGATGAGATTAGCTCAGCTTGACTTTGTCAAGATGAGCTAAAAACAATTTAGAGCATTTCCCCCACCCCTCCCTAAGGGGCTGGGCAAGTTGATTTTACAGGGGAGCTAAAAAGAGATGTTCCCACCAATTTCCATGTAGTTATTTATTTATTTATTGGTGTTTAAGGTCACATATTTCTGCACAATGGCTAACCTTGACCGTGACAGTTTTACAGGTGGAGGAAGCCGGAGTACCCAGAGAGAACCACTGAGCAACGGCAAGCAACTGTCAGCTCCCCAACATACCAACTTCACACAAGTAGGGTTAGCATTGGTTGAAGACAGGTGCACCATCGACATGCAGTACGCCTTAGTACACAGCGTCACCGTGCCCCCATGTGGGCAATGGGGGTGAAGTGTCTTGCCCAAGGACACAACGCGGTCGCCACAGGTGGGATTCAAACCGAGGACCTCTCGGCTTGCAGCCTGCACCTCTTCCAACTGAGCCACTGCGCCCCTTCCATGCAGTACAGTATGTTGAATTAAGTGATGAAATTATATAATCATCTTAGTTGTTTGTAGCTTGTTTTGCTTCTGCATTATGGCTGACACACGAGTATTGATGGATTTTAACTGTGACCTTGAAATTTGACCTTGATGTTATGGACCCAGCTATAGTTCATGACACATCCTCCCATTGTTTTTTTTATAATTGAGGGATGTTTGATGATTTGTAGTCCCAAAAGTTTTGGAATTATTGCCGAGACATGACCTGTGACCAATATACCATCCGCGGAACCAATATACCATCCGCGGAGTGCTAGAATGTTCTATGTCCCATAGGGGACATAGAACATTCCAGCACTCAGCTGACAAAATGGCATGCAAGTATGACCTGGGCGATGTGCAAAAAACTATGATATGCAACAAATCTAACTATTCTTAACATTTATATGAAGTGTGATAACTGCAGTTTGATTAATTTTGACGTTATGAATATTGGCAAATTTCAAATGCAACCTTAACATTTGACCTTGGAAGTTATGCCCCTAGGTATGGTGTGACACATCCTGTCCATGTCCTTTATAATTGTTTAAAATTTGATGATTCTAGCCCCAATAGTTTTTGAGTTATAGCCAATACATGACTTGCGACCTTCAACATACAGCCCTCAAATATGTCCTTGCCCTCGAATGTGTGCAACTATATGCAACAGACCCCCTGACAGTCCTAAACGTTTGTATAAAGTTTGATAATTTTAAAGTTTAATTCATTTCTGAGTTATGGCCTAGATATAATTATGGACAGTTTTTGTGTGACCTTGAAGTTATATACTCAGCTATTGTGTGTGATCCTCTCATTGTCATTTATATTTGAGGGAAGTTGGAGGGCTGTGGACAGCAGTCACAACAGTTTTTTTCAGATTTGAAGTGTGACCTCGATTGGGACCTTGAAGTTACTGACCCAGCTGTTGTGTGTGATCCTCCCATTGTTGTTTATAATTGCTTGAAGTTTGATGACTGTAGACAGTACAGTAAAACCTGTCTTGAGAGGCCACTGTCTTGAGAGACCACTGTCTTGAGAGACCACATATACCAGGCACCGATTGGTTTTACTCTATAATGGACCTGCTATGGGAGACCACCTGTCTTGAGAGACCACTGTGACCTGGTACCAACTTGTATTTTTATGCCATAATAGACCTGCCTTGAGAGACCGCCCCTTTGAAGGCTGAAACCATGACAAAAGCTTTTTACCTGTTCTGGAATTGGAAAATCCATTGTGGTAAAACTAACATATTTAAAAGTATTAAAATCTCTTAATTGGGATTCAATTGCTAACTCATTAAAGATTGAGATGTTTTTATAAGACCTGTGTGAAAAGATTAGGATTATTGCTGAATAAATAATTTCATACATACAATAAATTTGTGTTGAAAATCTTTTTGTAACAAATTGAAATGGACTGTTATAAAAATTATAAAAATAAATTAGTGTTGAAAATCTTCAATGAAGATTTTCAACACTAATTTATTTTTAGAATTTTTATAACAGTCCATTTCAATTTGTTACAAAAACTTCATAAAAAGGAACAGCTACAAGGTAATTACAAAAATCCATTCTTCTCCATTTCTGAATTTTGTGGTTGGTTATTCACTGACTTGAGAAAACCTGAAACCTGTTATGAGAGACCACCTGTCTTGAAAGACCACTTTTGTGTGGCTCAAAGGGCGGTCTCTCAAGACAGGTACTACTTAACCCATATTTATAAATATACACATTTATATAGCGCCAAAATTAAAGTTCAGAAGATATAGAACCATATTCTAAGGTGCTGTACATGTCACTGAGCTCATGCAGATATACAAACGGAATACATACAGTATCTTACAGTCCAGAACATCATTTATTAGCTTTTTGAAACAGGTATGTTTTGAGATCTTCCTTGAAAAGGTTGACATTTGACAGTCTTTTTAGGTGTTCTGGTAAATTATTCCACAAGTGAGGGCCAGCAAATGAGAATGACCTATCTCCAAATGTCTTACACCTATGTTTTGGAACATGTAGCAGCATTTTACCATCGGATCTCAGGTTGTATTGACATACATTCTTGGTATTAAGGAGTTCTTCTTCGCAGGCTGGTGACATGTTGTTTTGTGTCTTAAAAACTAATAATAAAGTTTTGAAAATTATTCTGTACTTGACTGGCAGCCAGTGCATATCCTCAGAACAGGAGTGATGTGTTGAGATCGTGATATTCTACATACCACTCGGGCTGATGCATTTAGTACCATCTGCAGGCGAGAGTACTGATATTGTGGAAGGTTGAACAGTAAGGCATTACAATAATCCAAATGTGAAGTTACAAAGGCATGAACTAGGGTTTTTGTTAAGTCTTTGGTGAGGAACTGTCTTATCTGTTTAACTTTGTATAGACCTCTAAGCACTTTTCAAGGACTCTGACCATGATTTTCAAGGACTGTTATAATTTTGCTATGAACTTACAACACCATAGCAACACAAAAGAATTTCAGTTTCGAGGACCTGATCCCTGGAAAAACCAACTAGGTATATAATTCTCAAAGTTTGCTGAGCACCAAATATTTGACACACACATCATTGTGAAATTTGCTTGTGACATATTTGCGATATTTTTGGTGGATATGATAGACGAATGTATTGAGATGGTCCCCAGTGTTTTCATTTGCTCTCTTGTCAAGCAGACTTTTCGTGACAGTCATGGAAAGCATGTACCCCTTGATTTTCATGATGTTTCCGTGTACTGTCTACATGTACATGACATGCGTAGGGTATTCAATCTTCATTTCAACACAAACCCTTGTGATTTAATGATTGAATATGGCAAATGCAAATGTAAGAAGACATTTGTCTGAAGCAGAAATGTGGCGGGCTGTAGGGATGGTGGAGCAAGGGGCTATCCATCGTCAGGTTGGTGAAGCCCTTGGTGTGCACCATACGGTGATTATCAGAGCCTGGGCAAGATTTCAGCAGTATGGCACATCAGTAAGACGGCATGGTGGTGGCAGAGACCGGTTTTTGATCATTCAGGCCCGTAGCAACCGCTTTGCTGCAGCAACCCAGCTTCACCTTCAGAATGCATCTGAGGTAAATGTTTCAACACAGACTACCCGGGCAAGGTTGCACGAATGTGGTCTCCGATCATGAAGACCATGTATTCGCATTCCGCTGTCCCAGAACCACCGCCAGGCACGATATGAATGGGCCATGGACCACATTGGATGGACCAGAGAAGATTGGCGATCTGTCTTTTTTACAGACGAGTCAAGGTACTGCCTAGACCACACAGATAGGCATTCTAGGGTATGGGGAAGACCAGGAGAATGATTCCATTCAGCCAACATTGCTGAGCATGACCACTATGGTGGATGGTCAATCATGGTCTGGGGCGGCTTCAGCAGGGATGGACATACAGACCTCTGTGTCCTTGAATGTGGTACATTGACTGCACAGCAGTATATTGATGAGATCCTGGATGCCCACGTCAGATTGTATGCAGGCGCAGTGGGTGATAGATTTATTCTGATGGACGATAATGCCTGTCCTCATGTTGCCCATGCTGTCCAGGAGTACTGACATAGGGAGTCGATTGAGAATATGGACTGGCCAGAAAGATCCCCTGACCTCAATCCAATCGAACATGTCTGGAATGAGTTGCAGCCTTCAATTTCAGCTCATCCAGTCCAGCCAAGAAATGTCCAGGAGCTTGGTGCCATGCTGGTCCAAGAATGGAACAACATCCCACAAAGGACCACCAGGAACCTGATTGGGAGCATGAGAAGGCATTGTCAAGCTTTAATTAACAGTAATGGGTCTCATATTCGATATTGAACCCATACCAGTTCGCTCCGTCAACTTTTTGGCAAATTTAAAAAATTTCCTGTTTCACCAATAATATCCATTTTCCAACAAGCTATTAATTGAAAATAGAATATGTTTTAATCTTTGGAATTCATTAAAAACAAATCCAAAGAGGGTTCTCAAGTTGAGTTTGAATAGTACTGGCTGGTTTTGACCATTATATTGGGTAAAGAGTTGATACAGATGACATTTACACTAAGGCTGTACAGTGACAGGGTTAGTTATTCAGTTAAAAAAGATTTTTTTTTATAACCAGAAAGTGTGAATAACCCTGTGCAGTGCACAGGGTTAGTCACACTTTCTGATTATAAAGAAATGGTAACTGCCATACCACATACTACATGAAAATATATAATGACTAAGGCTGTAAAAATGCTTTGGGTAAGTTAGTTACATGTCGTTACATGGGGTGCTGGATTCAAGGAACTATTGGAATTACTTATACTGGATTGTGGAAATTTATTAAAGTGAATTCCAAAAATTAAAATATATTCTATTTTCAATTAATAGTGTGTTTTTCCATGGTTATTGTATTGAAAAGCTAAAAAATAATGTCAAACACAAATAAAATCTTAAACTCTGTACTTAAATCAGTAAAGATATAATTAAATAAAAAATATATACACTTTTCATTACAATATTTCAACTAAAACGTAAAACAGGTAGTTGGATGTACTTAGTGCTGAGCAAACTTTGAGTAGTACATATTGTTCCTTGAGTTCAACAAGGAGCCATCTGCAATGCATTCTAAAGCTTTCTTCCATTGACATCCATATTTCTAAGGTTTTATTGATAAGGCTACACAAAGTAGATCTCCTGTTTCTCAGGCCATTATTTGTGAAATTGCATGCGGGCGAGCGGTTTTTTATTTTATTTTTTATTTCAGTAATTACTTCTGTGCCATCAAAAGTTCATGTTCTTGGTTCGAGTTTTAGGCCTCTTAATCTACAGAACAGCATGGGTGGTGGTGTATTTTATCCCTTGAGTGCAAGAAGGCTTTGCAATGCTAAAGCATTGCAAAGCCTTCTTGCACTCAAGGGACAAATTCATCAATTTTTTTAACTTGGGTAAAATATCAGACATAAACCATTTAATTTTAATTTTTTTTAAGTATAAATTGGTTATAAAAAGAGAGCATCCGGCAGCCAAAAGGACTATGTGGGAGGGCCTGAGAAACAGATTTTTTATTTTTTAGGTCTAAATAGTTTATTTTTAAAAAAAATTGTCAAATTCAGTTTATGATTTAATGAAAGTGTGTCAAACTGTGTAGCTCAACTTGTTAAGACATGTACATGTATAGCATGTGACACAGCAATGACAAACATCTAGGTAATGACCTGATAACAATGGTACATGTAAAGTATTGTAATGGTCTGTACATAAATACTGACCGTAGCCTGTAACAAATGTATAGGTAAAGTATTGTAAAGGTGGGTGACAGTCAGATGCTAAACTAGAAAAGAAATCTTTGAGTCTCAGAGTGGGTCTGACTGAACCCCAAAATATTTGTTCTCATAGCACAGTGATAACAAAGGCACCCCAAAACACACTCGTTCCGGTCCCAAGGTGAAAACAAAGGTACCCAAGAAGTTTCGTGAAGATCAGTTCATAAATACGAGCTGTATAGAAGTTGTGACAAAAAACTGATTAGACCTAATTTCGGTACAAAATGGCCACTGGCAGCCTTCTTGAATTTTGGACCGCACCCAGAAACACTCGTTCTCATCCCAAGGTGATAACAAAGGTACCCAGATTGGTTGATAAATACAGCCTCTAGCCCGAGCCGTACTGACATGTGCACTTACAGTGTATAAGTAGCACTGAATAAATCAAAGTTCATCTAATTTGCATAATTTATGCACGAGAAAAAACACGTACTATATGTGATGTATTCCATGTTACTAAACATTCATACAAAAATTTATTCAAATCAGAACTTTCATACAGAAGTTCTGTACAAAAGACTGATTGCATTAATTTTGGTACAAAATGGCTGCTGGTGGCCATCTTGAATTTTGGACCACACCCCAAAACACTCGTTCTCATCCCACGGTGATAGCAAAGGTACCCAAGAAGTTTCGTAAAAATTGGTTCATAAATACAGCCTCTAGCCCGAGCCGTGTAGAAGTTGTGTACAAAAAACTGGTTAGACCTAATTTCGGTACAAAATGGCCACTGGCAGCCATCTTGAATTTTGGACCGCACCCAGAAACACTCGTTCTCATCCCAAGGTGATAACAAAGGTACCCAAGACGTTTCGTGAAGATTGGTTCATAAATACAAACTCTAGCCCGACATGACATGTAATTGACATGTGTACTTACTGTGTGTAAGTAGCATGAAAAAATCACAGTTCATCTAATTTGCATAATTTCTGCACGAGAAAAAAACCTTTATTATATGTGATGTATCCCATGGTACTAAACATTCACACAAAAAATTATTCAAATCAGTGCTTTCATATGGAAGATCTGTGCAAAAATCTGATTGCACCTAATTTTGTACAAAATGGCTGCCATCGGCCATCTTCAATTTTGGACCAGACCCAAAAACACTCATTCTCGTCCCATGGTGATACCAAAGGTACCCAAGACATTTCGTAAAGATCGGTTCATAAATACGGCTTCTAGCCCGAGCCATATTGGCATTTGCACTTACAGTGCTGAAAGTAACACTAAATACATCAAAGTTAGTCTAATTTGCATAATTTACGCACAAGAGAAAAACCTGTATTATATGTGATGTATCCCATGGTACTAAACATTCATACAAAAAATTATTCAAATCAGTGCTTTCATATGGAAGATCTGTGCAAAAATCTGATTGCACCTAATTTTGTACAAAATGGCTGCCAGCGGGCATCTTGAATTTCGGATCGGACACAAAACACTCGTTCTCGTCCCACGGTCATAACAAAGGTACCCAAGAAGTTTTGAAAAGATCGGTTCATAAATACGGCCTCTAGCCCGAGCCGTATTGAATTGTTGACGGACAGACGGACGTACGACTGGCCATGGCATAAGCTTAAATTTGGCTTCACCAAAGTTGAGCTAAAAATTAACAAGAGGGGGTGTCCATCCCCATTAGCTTGCCAATGCATGGCACGCAATAAACCTATGCTTATTACAAATCTGCAAAAATGTCTGGTCATGTATATGTATGTGAAGTCCACACTAACAAAAAAGTCTGACATTGCATTACAAAAGTCCAAAATATCTGAAAAATATCCGGCGAAGGGTTAATATTGTCTTACATTGATGCATTTAACATATATATGAAATATAAAAGCGACAGCATACCGGTAGTAGCCTCCACTCATGTATAGCAAAACAGGTGCTCACTGACAAAAAAGTCTTACATTGCAAAAACACTCTAAAAATCGAAAACATATCACTGGGTAAGGGTCTGTGGGTAACTGTAAACCAAAGAAACAGTATGAGGTGCATAGTAACAGGGCGGAAAGTCAAAGTGGATTCTTACAATAACTTTAACACAAATGTTGATGCCGACGTGCCTCGGGTCAAGACATAACCTCACACAACTTCTTTGGTGAGCTAAAAAGCTGTGTTGGGTAAAGGGTTAAGATGTGATATCAATATACAACAGGGGTTCAACCATGGTGGCCTCATGGGATCCTGGGATACTTACAGTAGGTACGGATTCTCCCAACCATTTCGTGAGAATCCAAATGGATTCTCCCAAATTCAGATGAAATATAAGCCCTGTTTAATTTTTATTTATTGATGTTTAAGGTCACATATTTATGCACAATGGCTAATTGTGACCGTGACAGTTTTACGGGTGGAGGAAGCCGGAGAGAGCCACCCAGCATTGATGAGCAACTGTCAGCTCCTCAACATTCAAACTCTGTTGAAGCTCTGCTCAAGCAGGGTTACAGCGGTTGAAGACATGTGTACCATCAGCATGCGGTGCGCCTTAGTACACAGCGTCTTCGTGCCCCCATGTAGGCAATTGGGATAAAGTGCCATGCCCAAGGACACAACACAGGTCATCCCAGATGGGGATCAAACTTTGGGCCTCTAGCATAGAAGTGCAACAGAAGCCCTGTTTCAGGATTTGAGAGGACAAACCTTTTGCAAAATAAAATCAACAGAAGCCCAATACTTTGTTAAAAGTAATTCAACTGAAATTTCCCACTTTTCGAGACAGATGTACTGCCAGGTGAATGAAAACCATTTCCATATTCCCTTTCGAACTTTATCTTAGAAAAGAATAAATAGACAGAATGCGATGTGTGTTTGAATTGATGGTGTTTTACAGAACGAGTTGGAATGGTGTAGTCATATTTCGCGAAAGCCATTTGCTCGAGCAAAATATGATTATGCCATTCCAAAGAGTTATGTAAAACACCCACCGATTCAAATACACATCACGTTCTGTGTTTATTACACAACCAATTCATTTAAATGAATAAATTTTAATTCTGATGTTTAAACCCAAAGGTGAAGAGTCTGTTTGTTTTGACTGAAGCTGTACTGGTCAAATGGATCGATAAAAAATCAAAACAACCTTTTCGGAACCAGTGTTTGTTGAAATTCGTATTGCTGTTTCTCTTCGGCTGGTGCCCATTCACGCCTAACCATTTCATGGCTATTACTGTTAGTAAAAATATAAGTACAAATTTGTGCAGATTCGCAAAACAGCTGGGAGAAACATTTTTAAAAGAAGTTCGAAGCATGTTAAGATGCACAAAGATTTACCGAAATAAAGTTGACCAATTTAGATAAAATGGATTCACAAAACGAGACGGCCATGGGACTGGGTTAATGTTCTGGTTGGAAATGATTGGGTTTTTTTTTAAAATATTATCTCATTTTTGGTTAACTAATTTTTTGTGAACCGACTTTATTTTGCTTTGGACGTTTTCATTTTCACTCTATGCGACAGACTGTCGATAATTGTATAATGAAATTTGAAAACTTTTCAAAGCGTAACTAATGACTCGATGAGAAAGGAACTAATATGAACAGTGCTGGGGAAAAAAGTTCTGGCTTGTACACCACCCATTGAATAGAGAATCATTTATGTCATAGTGGCTATTCCGTTAAATACAAGGGTTTAAAGTTGAATGGATGTGTAATGAAAGTAAAGAAACAATAAAAACGATAAAATACTTCAAAATACATTTATTATATGTATTGTATTAACAATGTATAGCTTTGTATAGAATATATAATGATATGTACATGATATTCACAACTCATACAGCAACGTAACATGAAACTGTTACAATAAAATCACCATTCTTTAGCTAATATCATTGAATGTTTTCAGCAAGTTTTTTTTCAACTTCACATCAATCTTTCACATTTAAAATCAACCTTGATCCACTACCTTCATACAATGGCTCTGCTGCAAGTATAACTTTTTGCAAGCTGCTGGCAGAATATATCTGCAAAGGACAGTAAATCGCATGCCACCAGGCTTGCCATTTTGAAAATTGCAAGAGGGTCATTATGGTTCGCCTCAAATCACCAAAGGAGGGCCATTTTGGGTTCACCTAAAATGACCCCAGGAGGGTCATTTATGATTTGTGGGCGCCATTTTGTTTCAGCCTGCTGGGTAGACAACTAATATCATTTTAAGGTACAGTACATGGAGAGTGGATTGTAACTAAATAACCCACGGAGAGTGAAGTTATCACCCAAACTATAACTTTCAAATTTTATACATATGGACAAAAAACACAAGCAATGTTTCAGCCAATGGACCTCCAGGTTTAACCTGGAGGTCCATTGGTTGAAACTTTGCCTGTGCTTGTTATGCTTTACAACAGATTTGAAATTATTGCTTGGGTGGAATCTCCACTCTGTGGGTGATTTAGTGATAATACACTCTCCACGTACGGTACATGGTTTGTGTAATTATGATGTACGTCATCACGTAATGTATATTTGGAAAGTTACTTACTTTCTCTGGGTGACTGCGTTGACGACACACTACAAACTTCACAAACTTTTGTTATATGTACCTTCTTCAATCCGTGAAAATTGCTGTTTGAGGCGGCCGATTTTGAGAAGCCTTCCACTGAATTAATGGGCCGTAGAAATCGGGGTTAGGCAGACATTTACCGTCCACGGAATTTTGAACTCAGGCGGGCGACCGGCCGCCTCAAAATGACAAACCTGTGCCACTAAATACTTATTGATTTACTCATGTTCAAATAAGGAAAGATTGTTTCTGTCTATTTCTTGAGTTATGAACTCCAAAAAACAAAGGCCAAACTGTGTATATGGGCATAGCCCATTTACGCTGTGTTTGGCCTTTGTTTTTAGGGGTTTTATAACTCAAGATATAGACAGAAACAAACAATCATTCCTGAGAGTTAAACCTTGGTGGCAATAAATTTAAACACTCACTACTTTGTGGAGTTATAATAATAAACAGCTGCGCCATAAGCACATGATACACCCTTTATTAATAACAAGAGGGAAGCACACAATTATTAATAACAAGAGGGAAGCACACAATATGAGTATACATGTATTGCCTATATTTTGACGAATAAAGTCCCATAACTCTGGAATGACTAATCGAACGGCGACATCAACCGAAAGGGAGCTTCCTTCCATCAACATAAACCACCTACCAAAAAATCGTGAAAATCTCTCGAAGCGTTCTCGAGTTATTGTACGATGTGTAAAAAATCAACAATTTTCTAAGTAATAAAGTCCCATAACTCTGGAATGACTAATCGAACAGCGACACTAAACTAAAGGGAGCTTCCCTCCATTGATATACACCACCTACCCACAAATCACGAAAATCTCTCAAAGCGTTCTCGAGTTATCGCACGACGTGTAAAAAATCAACAATTTTCTAAGTAATAAAGTCCCATAAATCTGGAATGACTAATCAAATGGCGACACTAAACGAAAGGGACCATCCCTCCATCGATATACACCACCTACCCAAAAATCACGAAAATCTCTCAAAGCGTTCTTGAGTTATGGTACGACGTGTGACTGGACAGACAGACAGACAGCGGTATACCATAATACGACCCGTTTTTTCAAAACGGGCGTATAATAAAAACCAGGTCACACCATGCTTCCGATTGAGAACTGAATAAAAAAGGCATGGTTTTCTAAAATTCTGTTTGAAATGATGACGCATTTCACTGAAAGATGTTCTTGTGTCATTAAAATTTTTATTGACCAATGAATTGCGTAAGTTAAAAGGAATGCCATAGGCCACGCTCACACAAAACTTCAATCTCCTTTTCCACCCGACAGGAAGGTGATGTCATTCAATGCAATGCTGGGTTGACATTAAGATGGCTGAACTTTGTCTCAAAAAGAGTTCATTCAGGTTACTTGGAAATTGGAAAGTGTTGATTACGCGAGTTTCGTTTGTGGATGTCATCGACGTCAGTGATGCAGTGATTTGTTCATGTTGACATTGTTGTGCATGAGGCTGAATTGTCACAAGAGGACAGTGTTTGACTGATATTTTGTTTCTTTAAAGTGGGACATTCTCTATTGTAATCGTGGACAGAACCTTCATTTCGATGTTCACTCACGTACATAATGTGTAGAAATTCAATACAGATTTTCATGATAATGTGCATGTCCTGTGATTTGTATCGGATTCGAGGTGGTGTCCAAAAATGGGATCACAACTCGCCGGCTTTATTCATTTATCTAACAATTCTGTCACATAAACAGATTAAATCTTAACCCTTTACCCAACGTAACGGCCGAAAACGGCCAATGCTATTCTAAAAAAATTGCCAATTAATTTCCATTATTTTTTCATTTTTTGTCTCAAAAACATAGGTTATGACCCCTCATTGGAACGAGCTCGTTGAACTCGTTCCAATGAGTGGTCATAACCTTTTTTTTTGAGACAAAAAATTAATTATTCAAGAATTTTTTTTGCAAGTGTTGTCTGCTTTTCATGTTAGGTAAAGGGTTAAATTATTTTTAAACATTTTTGGGACACAATGTTCGGTCGATCACTGAAACGCACATAGAAGGTATCCATGTGCCTGTTATAATAGCCAGTAGCGCTACCGGAAACGAGTCGTCTATATGATACGGAATCAGAATGAGTTGTCTATATGATACGGAATCGGAACACATTATGTGATACGTACCGTTTCTCGTGGTTTTCAGGCCAAAATCTATATGATTGTTAGATAAAATCCAATATCATGCATTCTCTGGATACCAGTGGCACGTAAACCGGGTGTTACGTATGTTGTGCTACAATGCCTTCATTTTGCATTTCGTGAAATGTCAGACATAAAATCTGAGAACTGATTCTTTAACCGATTAATCGTGAAAGCCCTAATGATCATATATTTCTACTCAACTGGTAATCGTCATGACTGTAGCATGGAGGTAAAGTTAAGTTTAGTCAATCATTTATACCCATCTTAGAGGACTTCCATCTCAAGCATTGGGGACTGTGTTCTATTTTACCAGTAAAACAGCTTGTTTCCTACAATAAACAAGATCTGTTTTCAGACACACCAAGTAATTTCACATAAAAATATCTGCAAAATATGAAACCCCCAAATTGCTGTACTTGCGCATGAGAACAAGGGAAATGCAAAGCTTATGCCACTGCCCCCCGAGACCCATATGCAAGTTCGAAGTAACCTTGAAGGTATTATGGGACAGAAAAATTTTCTAAGTCGAAAGAGTGAAAACCGAAAAATTCTCTAAGTTGAAAAAAGGGCCATAACTCTGGGACAGATTATTGGATGGAACCCATTCCTTGTGCATAAATGTTCCCCCATGCAGGTCTATGAATCCAAGCGATGGCTTTGAAATTACAATGCAATATGTTTGTACAGACAGAGAGATGGACAGAGGGCTTTAAGAGATACCCCCGAATCCTCCTTCGGAGGTCAGGGGAATAATAAAGCCCAAATATGGGTTTTCACCATTCCATAAGCTAATTGCTATAAAAAATTCCATGGCCTTGTCATCCAAATTTAATTCTTAATTATTACTTTTAAAGTCACTTTAAGCATCAAATGCTATATATCATCACTGCAACACAAGTAAAAGTCAAGATGAACCAACTGTTTGTACCTATGCTGCCCACTTCCGAGAATTTTACAACCCCCCCCCCCCCCCCCTGTCTACTCGTTATTCATTAACCCTGAAAAAGCAGATGACACTTGCAAACAAAATTCTTGAATAACTAATTTTGTTCATTTTTTGTCTCCAAAACATAGGTTATGACACCTCTTTGGAATGAGCTTGATGAGCTCATTCCAAAGAGGGGTCATAACCTATGTTTTCGAGACAAAAAAATGAAAAATATAATGAAAATTAATTGGCGATTTTTGTGAATAGCATTGGCCAGCTTTGGCCATTACATTGGGTAAAGGGTAACTGAGGGTGCATTCTCAACACCCATATATCAATTGACAATTCAGTAGTACTCCTGCATTTATTTATTTACTAAATTTATTGGTGTTTAAGGTCACCTTCAGCATCTATGGCTATGTCATGATTGCAACATAAATATAAAGTCAAGTTTAGCCAATTGTTTATACCTATGCTGCCCATTATAGAGGACTTACAGCCCAGGCATTGGTTTACAGGCCCGGGCTTAGAATTTTACCCAGAACTTGTGTACCACAGTAAGCAGGCACACTCCCCAGCAGCTTTACCAGCAGTTATAAAGGAGTGACAAATATCACAATAAAAAATGAAAGAATTCTATTTACATGCATTACAATAAGCAGTATTTATCACAAATCGCTGTCAACAGATATGCTAAAAAAAAAATGTAGCTATATAAAAAAAATTCAGAGATTACAAGAAAATATATTTACTAATAAAACTTGACATGCATAACTTATTCTACAATATACAACAATTTTGCTTTGGTCCTCAAGTCCTTTATGAGCATAAAAAAATTCACATTTCTACCCTACAGCATAAATATATTGCAAGTATTAAAATACACCCATTCAACTGGCCAAATACCCTGGGCTGAGTGTATTGTCTGACTTAACCCTTAGAGGCATGGATAATTGTCCTGAATTCACATCTGACCACAGCATGTTCATGTCCTGTGGCTTAACAGGCAGCCAAAACTTGACTAGAGATGGGCGGTTTTCAAATTTCATGTTGGTCCCGGTTTCATTCAAAGAGTCGAGTTTTCAGTTCTGGTTTTGGTTTTCATTGTACAAACATAACAATACATTGCACATGCATATAAGAAGATGTATTTGTAACCAGTCCGTGTCACAAGGACTCCCTTCCAAGACAACGAACCTGTGTAATATTCCGGTACTCTGATTTCCTGAGCACACTGTATTTGCATACATTATCTCGGATAAGAGTTTCAAGTTTGAGAAAAATGATTTTTGCCTCGAGTCTGTTGCAAAATTAGCGCCCCCCCCCTCCCCCCCCCCATACAAATTTTATCAAGTAAAAGTCGCTCATATGGGTCATTGTAACCCTAAATTTCATTGTAACCCAAAATTTCCATCCAACTTCAACTGTGATTTTGACGCTGGCTTTGGAGTTCAAGCTTTCAAAATTACGTGTAGAAATAAATATATTTGTCATTATAAATGTGGAACAAGTGACAAGTTCCAGTTCTGCAAAGGAAATTGCATTTGAAAAATAGATGAACATTTAAAACACAATGTGTAAGAAGTAATGTTGATACCTATTGTCATGGTAAATGCTATGCTCGAATGCAATACCAATTAGTGCAGCTGTTCTGGAAAAGGGGTATAGTGACTCTGAAGTTTGAAAACAAGGTTAACTTCAGGTTGTTTTACTATTTTTTCTGAGAAGTGAAGACTTGATTAGAGTTTTTTAACACTGAAGTTGAAAACAGCGACAACATGTTTTCTGTAATTGTTGTGGTTTCGGTTTTGGTTTTAATAAACCGAAACCAAACCGAATTTTCTGTTAACCGCCCATCTCTAAACTTGACTAGAAACCACTGCCTATGTAATTTGTTTATTGTCAGCAGGACCTCCTCATGATAGCATGTTAAGGGCACCTGTTCGAAGGTTGTAAAAGTCGGAAATAGGCCTTTAAGGGTTAAAATCCACTTTGCATTATAAAATTTCGGTTTTAGTTAAAAAATGAAACAATTTTATCACTTAGGTTGAATTAAAGTTGAAAATGTAAACAGTTTTGGTTGTTGAATTACTGTTTCGAAAACTTATTGAAGGAAGCAGCATGGGACATTTTTTTAAGAAACTGAGGTAAAATTTTTTGATTTTTTGTAAGGTCTATTCATCCACTGCTGTTTTCTTTTAATTGGTTGAGTGCTAAATTATTTTTATTTTTTAAACGTGATTTGAAACATGAGTATTTTTTTCAAAGATGCCATGCAACCAGCAAATGAAGTCTTACTTTAGCAAGATTTTGTTCAATTATTTTGTTACAGTTAACTGGAGAGTGCCTATTAGCAAAACAATTTTATATAAACATATATACTGAGTCAAAAAAGAAAGTATAATGGAAACAAATGTGAAAAAATAGTATAAAGGATGAAATATAATACAGTAGAATCCTCTTAATTGAATATCCATTTTGCCAGTGAAAATTATTCAATTAACAGGAGTATACAATTAACAGGGATTTGGTTAGTTTCTTGTGTTCTGGAGGTAAACTGAGCATTTATTCTATTATATCTTGTTTGACAGAGCTCATAGAGCTCTGTCAAACAAGATATAATAGAATAAATGCCTGTATTGGATGTAGTGGGGCCAAAAAGGTTGATAAATAAGGGGAATTTGGTGCGTGTCACAGTAATTTTTACGACATATTACAAAAATTTATATACAATTAACAGGAGTTTACTCTACAACCCACATGCAATTAACAGATCAAATTTGTACTGAGGGTATGGTAAATGGTTTTGTGTTTGAAAATTATATACAATTAACAGGGATATACAATTAAAAGATATCCAATTAAGTGGGCTCCACTGTAGTTCTAATGTTGCATGTTTGTGGACAAGAAGTCGTGCAAAGAGTTTAATGAATTGTTGTCCACCCAACCATATAAAATTTTGCTACGGATTTTAAAATAGCACGCGCTACCGGAGAATGTCAAATTGAATGGGTGACTGACAATTTTCGTTGTAGTATGTTGTGCTAGAGAGCCTGGGTTATTGAGAAAACACGCTAGTTTTTGTCTTCCAACATTTTAAAAAATGCCAAAGTTAACCGAAAATCAGAGGTTGCATGCCATTGATATGCATGAGGCTGGGATACCTCCAGATGAGCTCGCTGCTGAGTTCAGAGTCACTGTGGCCACTATTTACCATCTCATTGGAAGGTATAGAACCACTGGATCTACTGCCGACCAACCACGTTCCGGTTGACCAAGAGTTACGACCCCTGCACAAGACCGACACATCAGGACGTCTCACTTGTGGGATCGCTTCCTTCCGGTGACGAGGACAGCAGCAATTACTCCTGGTAGAACTAACAATAGAATCAGTGCACAAACTGTCCACAACAGACTTGCTGAACACGGCATCCGAAAGAGGGGTCCATACTACGGACCAATCCTTACCCAACGTCATCGTACTGTCAGAATAGAATGGGTACGTCAGCGTGTTCGCTGGACTCGCAGTTCTTTTTAGTAATGAATCATGATTTTGTCAACGGCACACTGATGGTAGGGCAAGAGGGTATCGCCGACGAGAACAGTTTTCTGATGCTTGCGTGTGGGAATGCGACCATTTCGGCGGGGTAGTGTAATGGTTTGGGCAGGAATTTCCTTGCACCATCGAACAAAGTTGATCTTCATCGACGATAATCTGAATGGACAGCAATATAGGGACGAAATTCTTAACGCTGTTGTTGTCCCATTATTCAATGCTAACATCGGATTGCAGTTATTCCAGCAAGACAATGCCCGATGTCATGTGGTGCGTATCTGCCATGACTTTCTTGAGAAGCAGAGCATCAAACTTCTTCCCTGGCCCCCACTTTCATGCCAATCGAGCATCTTTGGGATCAATTGGACAGTCGGGTATGACTTCATGATCTTCAGACGTTTGGCGATTTATGTTATGCTCTAAGGCAGGAGTGGAATGCAATACCACAGGGTGACATCCAGAGACTTATTAGGTCCATGCGCCCTTGATGTCTTGCCATTCAAGAGGCAAACGGTGGGCACACACGCTATTGACTGCATGTGTGAACTTTTCATTTCACCCCATGTCTGAATTGCGACGTCCTGACATGACGCTGGCAACAGCAATTATGCAAATTCATGCAGGTAGACTCGAAATATGAATTTACTATAATTTATTTGGGATTAAAGTTGATAATACCAAAAAAATTGCTCCTCAAAGTTTATTATACTTTCCTTTTTGACTCGGTATATTTTCTTCTGATACGAAAACAACAAGCCTAAGCAAACAGTGAAAGCCATTAAAGTGGCATTCAGCACTTTTCAATAGGGCCATGATAGTGGCCTCTAGCACTTAACCAGTTAAAATACGCAAAATTTAATTCATCACAAAAATGTAGGAAAAATAATAAAAATTCTGTTAATTTGAATATCCCTGTAAATTGAATATTTTTTTTATTCATAAAGTGGCTTTTCAATTGCCTAAATAGTAGAACACACTTGCAAAAACATCTCTAGAATAATGGAAAAAAAATTATTTTCACCTCAAAAACACACCTTATGACCATCGCACTGTAACACATCATTAGCATATTTCAGTGAGGGGTGGAGGTGGGGGGGGGTCATAAGCTATGTTACTACTACTACTACTAAATATCCTGACACTTTGTCAATAAAATTGTACAAATATGGCTGTCATTGGAACCGGCTCGATATTGAGCCGGTTCCAATGACATCCATATTTGTAAGGTTTTATTGGTAAATATAGTTTTTTTTTTTACTCACAAAAAAGTCTAACACTGCCTTTAAAAAGTCCCAAATCTCCGAAAAATGTCCGGCCAAGGGTTAATGTTGTCTTATATTGATGCATTTAACGCATATATGAAATATAAATGCTACAGCTAACCGATGGTAGCCTTCACTCATGTATAGCAAAACAGGTCAGACATTTTTTCAATAAAATTGTACAAATATGGCTGTCAATATTGAGCCAGTTCCAATGACATCCATATTTGTAAGGTTTTATTGGTAAATATTGTTTAACCCTTTACCCAATGCAGTCGATATCAAAATTTATTATTTTAAATATCATTTTTTTTAATTTTTCAAAAAATTTCAACAAAACCATATCATGTGACCCCTCGTTGGAATGAGCTCGACGAGCTCATTCCAACGAGGGGTCACATGATATGTTTTGTTGAAATTTTTTGAAAAAAAAAATAGTTTTTCAACTGCTGAATTTGCATATTATGCGGGCGGATGCAGGCAATTCGTTGGGTAAAGGGTTAAAAAAATAAAGTATGAAGGATGTTTATTCAAAATAATGCAGGGCATTTTTCCATTGTGTCAGGTAAAGTGTTAACATCATTCCACTATGTATGTGAACTTTTGCCAATTTGTATTTCCCATTGCTGTCTTTTCAGCCTATCTTAATAATTCACGTTTGCTATTTCTATCACTGCCATCTTTGTTACTGTCAAATTTCACGATGAATACCTTGTAATACACCAAAATGAGAGCCTTTCAGATTTGTCGGCTCTGTGATGACAAGAGATGTTGATTAAAGAGAAAATGTGATAAATTTTAATGGATTGTCTATCAAATGAAAAATGGTGAATTAGCAAATATTTCACACTTGACAATATTTAAAACATACAAAATCAACGAAACATATATTATTAAAAAATGACAACAATGATTTGTTTAAACCTCTCGACAATGATACCAAAGAATGAAAATTTCATTCAGGAAATTTTTCTCATTTACGCAACCAGAAATTTAACCCTTTACCTAACATGAAAAGCAGACGATACTTGCAAACAAAATTCTTGAATAACTAATTTTTTTTCATTTTTTCTCAAAAACATAGGTTATGACCCTCATTGGAATGAGCTTGATGAGCTCGTTCCAAAGAGGGGTCATAACCTACGTTTTTGAGACAAAAAATGAAACAATAATGAAAATTAATTTGCGATTTTTGTGAATAGCACTGGCTGGTTTGGGCCATTATGTTGGGTAAAGGGTTAACCAACTCACTCTTGAGTTCACAGAGCTCTGTCAAACAAGAATGAGTTAGTTAGTTCAAAGTTGCATCATGGGAAAAATTTGCAGGTTGGAATTTTGATATTACGTCAGCGTGCAGAGGATTAAAACAGAAGCCAAATTAATTATTTCTTGTGTAATGTACGAGAAACAAAATTTGAATTTTATAAATTTGGAAGATGCATATAACTGTTACCTGTAAAATATTTGAAATACTAATTTAGGCATCACAAAGTAGATCTTCTGTTTCTCGGGCCATTTTTTGTAAAACTGCATGTGGGTGGATGATTTTTTTATTTTATTTTTTATTTTTGTAATTATTTCTGTGCCATCAAAAGTTCATGATCTTGGTTTGTTTCTCATAATCTGCAGAATAGCATGGGTGGTAGCGTATTTCATCCCTTGAGTGCAAGAAGGCTTTGCAATGCTAAAGCATTGCAAAGCCTTGTTGCACTCAAGGAACAAATTTATCAATTTTATTAACTTGGGTAAAATATCAGACATAAACCATTTAATTTTTATTTTTTTAAGTTTGCACTGGTTATAAAAAGAGAGAATGCGGCAGCCAAAAGGACCATGTGGAAGGGCCTGAGAAACAGATTTTTAACTTTTTTAGGCCTTGGGACAATTTGTTATAAAAATGAATAAATATCAAAATAAGGATTTCAAACTAAGATGTTAAATGGTAAGTGATGATGGGAATATGCATAAACACTATTTTGAATATATCATGTAAGTCTGATACTCATATAAAAATTAGCTGAGTTAGAAATATATATATATATATATATAATATACGACTTACAAAGGTAAAATAATATTTATAGTAACAAAATAGAAATGTTTTATAATTGATCCCAATGTCTAATGATCAAACAACAGTTGTACCCTTCTGACTAACACAGCAGTAAAAACTGTGGAGAATAAATATTTGTTAAAAGACGGAAAAAATATGATTCACAGTAATACAGTAGAATCCTCTTAATTGAATATCCATTTTGCCAGTGAAAATTATTCAATTAACAGGAGTATACAATTAACAGGGATTTGATCAGTTTCCTGTGTTCTGGTGGTAAACTGATCATTTATTCTATTATATCTTGTTTGACAGAGCTCATAGAGCTCTGTCAAACAAGATATAATAGAATAAATGCCTGTATTGGATGTAGTGAGGCCAAAAAGGTTGACAAATAAGGGGAATTTGGTTCGTGTCAGTAATTTTTTCGACATATTACAAAAATTTATATACAATTAACAGGAGTTTACTCTACAACCCATATGCAATTAACAGATCAAATTTGTACTGACGGTATGGTAATTGGTTTTGTGTTTGAAAATTATATTTGATTAACAGGGATATACAAATAAGAGATATCCAATTAAGTGGGCTCCACTGTATAACTAACCCAGTTCTATATTATTATTTCCACAGTTCGTTGGTGGCCTAATATGGTATATATGGCATCAGTTAAAACAAACTGTGTAACGAATATAATCTTACCGACTGCTGCATCGATGCACAGAACTAATAACAACAGCGATCAAAATTAAATGAGAGAATTCTCACAATGTGTTCACGTGTCTTTGCCTTGTTACAATTTATGGGAGAGTGCCTGTAGGCATTCTCCCATAAATTGTAACAAGGCAAATTCATACATACCAAACAGTTTCATTTCAAAGGTAACATGACACACATCCACTGAATATGAAGCCTTTTAAGTTGTCTAACCTGCACTTCAGACCAAATATGGGCTTCCAACATTCAATCTTTCAACTTGAAGCATTTATCGGCTGCCGTCATTTTGAATAATCAATGAACAAAGGGGAGATTACCCATAGCTGTCAATGTATATTGATGTTGACAGGCAGTATATGGTTTTATATGCAGTCTGCATGTGACATCTTTGAACCTTTCCCAGATACTTGTAGGAGGTAAGATATATGCATGTATGATTAACTGGTTGAGTGTGAAATTATTTTTCAAGGGGGAATTTGTAATGACAGTGTTTTTTTTTAAAAGATACCTTGCTATCATCACGGAATGCCTTGATTTAACATTTTGTTTAAAAATGTGTTTTGTTAAAATTTATTGGAGAGTGCCATTTATATGAACATTTTTTTCTATTTTCTATAGCTGTCCAAAGGACAAGCCTAACAAGAGCAAAGCAAAGCGTGGCATATGACCCCTCCTGCAATACCATGGATAGCATTATGCCATCAAAAGCATGACATGTGTCTGCAGCAATCTGTACTAATATAAACAAGCATGGCAAAAATTATTTCAATCCAACGTATGATGACAGAGCTAGAGCAGCAAATATGTTGGACGGACACATTTTTCAATAATAATGCCCTAAGTTAAACAATGGAAAATAACTCTGTAAATGTTTATGTGAAGATGTTAATTCTGCTGTAGGATCTGTTCCCCAATGTTGATGGACAAGCATGGCAAAAATTATTTTAATCCGAAAAATAATGGCCGTGCTAGAGCAGCAAATACGTTGGACGGACACATCTGCGTTACGCACGAACGTACGCAGTTCTCCACTAGATACCCCCTCCGACCAATTAGGGGGCATAATAATTTTATGCTGCCCATCTGAGAGGACTTGTGCACTAAGTATTGGTTAAGGGTCCTATTCTACCAGTGAAACAGAACATGTTTACCACAAAACAGAAGCACCGCAATCGGATCACAGGACAACAAGAACAAGTGTTTGACCATCGAGGTGGTATTAGTCCCCTACAGCGCTTTTGTGACATAAGGTGTTTTTGTCACAGAAGACACTCGAGTATATAAGCATCTTAAATTTTGAAAAAAAATATTGAGTGTGCATAATCCCCTCACAACCCTTTATCCATGTACCATATATGAAAGGCGTAGCTTGAACCATGTTGGAGGGAGGGGTGGTAACATAAAATAGAGAAAAAAGCTTAAAAAACACAACAAAAATGGCCGCCATTCTGCCATCTTGGATTTTGCAAAATAAATATTGACTGTGCATCATCCCCTCAGAACCATTTATTCATGTACCAAATATGAAAGGTGTAGCTTGAAGCATATTAGAGGGAGAGGTGGTAACATAAAAACAGACAGACAGACAGACGGACAGACAGACAGATGTCAGATTTTGAAAAAAAACATATTGAGCGTGCATAATCCCCTCACAACCCCATTATCCATGTACCATATATGAAAAGCGCAGCTTACACATCTGCGTTACGCACGAACGTATGCAGCTCTCCACTAGATACCCCCTCCCACCCATTGGAGGGAGCAGTGGTAACATAAAATAGAGAAAAAAGCTTAAAAAACACAACAGAAATGGTTGCCATGGCGCCATCTTGAATTTTGGAATAAAGATTTTGAGAGTGCATAATCCCCTCAGAACCGTTTATCCATGTACCAAATATGAAAGGTGTAGCTGGAACCATGTTGATGGGAGTGGTGGTAACATGAAAATAGAGAAAAGAAGCTTAAAAAACACAACAAAAATGGCCGCCATCTTGGATTTTGAAGAAAAAATGTTGAACGTGCAACATCCCATTACAACCCTCTATCAATGTGCCAGATATAAAAAGTGTAGTTTGAACCATGTTGGAGTGAGGGGTGGTAACATAAAATAGAGAAAAAAGCTTAAAAAACACAACAAAAATGGCCGCCATTCCTCCATCTTGGATTTTGAAAAACAAATTTTGAGCATGCATAATCCCCTCAGAACCATTTATCCATGTACCAAATATGAAAGGTGTAGCATGAACCATGTTGGAGGGAGGGGTGGTAACATGAAAATAGAGAAAAAAAGCTTAAAAAACACAACAAAATTGGCCACCATTCCGCCATCTTGGATTTTGAAAAAAAAATTTGAGCGTGCATCATCCCCTCAGAACCATTTATTCATGTACCAAATATGTAAGGTGTAGCTTAAAGCATGTTGGAGGGAGAGGTGGTAACAAAAAAAACAGACTGACAGACAGACAGACAGACAGACAGACGGACGGACGGACGGACGGATGGACGGACAGACAGACAGACAGACAGACGGACGGAGTGCAATCCTATAGTCCCCTTACGGTTCCCGTAGGGGACTAATAAACTCAACCTTAGTCAATTATTTACATTGGACTGTCTTCTAAACATAACTATCCCTCAGCAAGTGATTACCAAATCCTGCAATACGGGTTGTGTGTTTATGTGTATTGGGGTTTGATGAAACTTTCAACAGCGTGGGTCACATTGTGTTGAACAATTTTATGGCGGAGGAACTGGAGCATCTGCAGAGAAGCAGGTGCTGTCAAATATATACACAATACTGGTTAAACAGGACTTGTCTACCACAGTAGACAAGCACTAATATCCACTTTCTGGGCCTCTTGGGGATCAGAAAACAAACAAAACAATTTTAAGAGCTATACAATTCTTAAACCTTCCCTTCAATGAGTTATTAATAAAACTCACTGGGAAATCGTCCTTGTTGTCGAAAGCCGACCTGCTCAACTTCAAACATTTCCAAAAATGTGCAGACTTTCTTCCCATCAGTAATAAAACTTGCTGTTAAGTTCATCCTTTACAAGACCTTTTTAAGACCAGATATATAAAATTTGGGACTCATTAACAACTAACTTAACCCACCTGAAATTTATAATTAAATCTGCACAGAAATATTCTGCACATGTGAAACTTGGGTGCTTAATTGTTTGTTGTTTGTAGTATTTAACTGTTTTAATCATTTTGCATTTATGATAACATAATGTGTCCCTTGAAGGCAATTTAATTTTTGCATAAGTTTGCATTGGTTATAAAAAAAAAGAGCATGTGGCTGTCAAAAGGACCATGTGGGAGGGCCTGAGAAACAGATTTTTAATGTTTTTAGGCTCAAAAGAAAAATTCTGTACTTTAGAATTTTCTGTTTTTGTAACAAATGCCCCCACCCCCCTCCAAGATGCCTATAGGCGAGACATTTTACAATATGTGATGAATGAGCATTCCAGTTATTTATTTATACATTTAATGGTGTTTAACCCTTTACCCAACGAATCGCCCGCATCTGCCCGCGTAATATGCAAATTCAGCAGCTGAAAAAATATTATTTTTCGAAAACTTTCAACAAAACCATATTATGTGACCCCTCTTTGGAACGAGCTCATTGAGCTCGTTACAAAGAGAGGTCACATGATATGGTTTTGCTGAAATTTTTTGAAAAAAATTGAAAAATGATATTTAAAATAATAAATTTTGAAATCGTCTGCGTTGGGTAAAGGGTTAAGATCACGTTCAGTATCTATAGCTGTATCAAAACCACAACATTGGTATCAAGTCAAGCTTAACCAATCCTTTATACCTATGGTGCCAACCTTAGAGGACTTCCACCATAGGCGTTGGTTCTGGGTCCTACTTTAACAGTACAGCAGAACCTGTTTGCTGAAGTAAACAAGCACTGCTCCACTTTCCAGGGTTCCCTGTTCAACATCAGCATCTGGGGAATTAACAAACCATATCCCTCCAACACTATACACAAAACCAAAACTTGCCATTCAAATTTTATTAATTTTTCTTCAATATTTGCCTCTGAAACAAATTATGCCCCCCTCACTGGAATATGCTTTTTTCTATAGGCAAAAAGTAGAAAATACTTTGTTGATCAAGAAAATAGATTGCAAGTTCCATCTTCCTGTCATGTCAAGTAAAGGGATATAAGTGGAAACACTCATTATTGATGAGAAAATTGAGATTAAATAAATCTATAATTCACACTGAATATTAAATCTCAATTTTTTTTCTTAAAAAAACCCAAAACATTTTAATAAAAAATATTTCACATAACGTTTTCATTATTTTGATATATTGCTGATGTTGATTTTATTGCCTTTATACAATGTTTTATCTTACAATCAACATGTATTTTGTCTGTATTAACTCCGCAACTGTCGTGTATCTGACCTCCTGATTCAGATGTTTGTATCAGGGGGTAGGATACAAGCACATTCCTTTTGCGTGAGTTCCATTTTTTTTATTTTTGTTCATTCATATGAATAAATAGTTTGTTATATATTCGTCTACATTCTTGACTTATCCCCAACATATTGTAAGATAAAATGATAAATTACCATTATAAGGATGAACAAAATGTGTATCCCAGTCTTGCTCTGGGTTCTAAGGGCAAATCACGACGAGTCGTCTTGACTAAGACGACTCGTCATGATCTGCCCTTAGAACCCGGAGCTCGACTTGGATACATTGTACATCCACATAATGGTAATAATCTCTATTTTCCAGAAAAAAAGTTTGATTTAGAGGTGACTGCCAAAGGGGGAAGACATTCTAAAATAATGTTCTGATATAATAACCACACATAAATAAATAAATATATCTCAAAAAGTCCAGAATGTAATAGAAATGCTTGTACTGATGTTTTCAGATAAATTTAAGCATAAAATCATTTGAAATTTTAACGGAAGTTTTAATTAGAAGTTTTAATTATAAAAATAAGAGTATTTATTAAGGTTTTGGCAGTGGAAGACCAAAATTACAGACAGACAGAATTAGAGGTTATTACTTGGTTTCATATCGTCTGAGATATCAGCCCAAGGTAACTTCATATCAGCCCGAGACCATAGGTCGAAGGCTGATATGAAGTTACCTCAGGCTGATACCTGAGCTGCTATGAAACTAACCAAGTAATAACCTCTTTATTTATTACACCGAAACAATTAATTACAAAATATTCTCAGATATGTTATAGTTTTATGATGTGTTACTGTTTCTCATTCTTTTCACAAAGTCTGAAGTTTCCTATTCTCTTGGCTCAGCTATCCAAACCTCTCGGCTTCCCCACTGGAGAATTGGCGATGTTCGGATAGCAGAACTATATCTTCTCCTACATCAATGAATCTCCGTTTACAACTCTGCAGAGATCGGCATCATATCAGCCAAGTTTGAAATCATATCTGCCGAGCTTGATAACGAGAAATTCTCGGAAAGAAAACCATATCTTCCAAATAGAGAACTCTATTTATGACCAACTCTGCATCAAATATAGTTAACTCTTTCAACACGAGAGGACGCTTTTCCGCTCCAGGAACATGATACATCATAATTTCATTAAGTAGGATGGCTACTAAGTGAATGTGTGTGGTAGAACAATTAATATTTTCAATGTGCAGCCTGAAGGCTGCACGTTGAAAATATTAATTGCTCTACCCGTAAATAATGGATATGTACTCTTCCAATTTCTGTCATTTCACTGGCATGGAAGATACCACCTGTGTTGAAAGGGTTAAAATCAAAGGTTTCTTAAATTATTGAATGGAAAGCAGTTTCAAAAATAGGTTCACTGCTACTATGATCTTCAGCATAACATCCCCATAATGCATAAAGTCCCCCCCCCCCCTCTCTGTCATATTCAACCGTCAGATTATCTCTTGATATTATTGCTGTTGGCACCTTAATACTCTGAAAGGATGATATCAAGTGTGCTCCTAATGAATTCATAATATCATCACCTGGGGAATTAAAAAAATTTAACCCTCTAAGAGGTCAATATAACAAAAGTTCAAGCTGCAAATTTTTCCCATAATGCAACTGGGAATTTAACCACTTCAATCTAGTTTTACAAAGCTCAGTGAGCTTTGTAAAACAAGACTGAATTAGTTAAATTATTCGTTGTATGTACCCCAAGAATTTTAATTTCATCGCAAAAACAGAGAATATTTTCAGATAGATAGATGGACGTATTGATGAACAACAGCATGACTCCGCACCCCCCTCCAAAAAAAATGAGGTGTGGATATAGAAGTCTAAAGCTATGTAAATTTATTTATTTATTCGTGTTTAAGGTGACATATTTCTGCACAATGGCTAATTGTGACCACAACATGGAGATAAAGTCAAGGTCAGTCGGTCGTCTATGCCCCATGTGGCCTATTTTTGAGGAATTGACCCCAAGCAGTAGTGACTTGGTTCTATTTTATCAGTAAAATGGTGCTTGTTTACTAAACAAGCAGTGCCTAACTTTCCAAGGTTCCCCACGAGGGAAAGCTATGTATTAAAAAGCATTGATATTTAGGCCAATAAAAAATTTCTTGTTTCTCAGGCAGTTGTACGGGTGGAGGAAGCCGGAGTACCCGGAGAGAACCACCAAGCATCGATGAGCAACTGTCAGCTCCTCAACATTCTCACTCTGCTCAAGCTCCGCCCAAGCAGGGTTACAGCGGTTGAAGACATGTGCACCATCGACGTGCAGTACGCCTTACTACACGGCATCATCATGCCCCCATGTAGGCAACTGGGATAAAGTGCCTTGCCCAAGGACACAATGCGGGTCATCCTGGACGGGGATCAAACTCGGAACCTCTAGCACAGAAGTCCAACAGTCTACCACTGAGCCACCGCGCCCCCCGACTTTGGATGTTAATGTGTCATTAAACCTTAATAAATAAATAATAAATAAATAGTAATTCTAACTATTTTTAGGATTGTGGATTAATAAAAAATAGGCCAATGAAATCGTCAGATGTGTACCCATTCGCGCAACTAGTAGAAAGCTGTATGATGGAGGGCCACCACGGATGCCGACATTATGTACACCATACATGGTATGGGTACATATAGAAATGGATTGGAGGAGTGTCTAATTTGATGGATAAAGGGTTAATATCTCCAGATCAAATTATCAGATTTACATAAAAAACTAAAGAGCACAGCACATCAGTAACCTGAACATATATATGAAGTAACATGACAATCCGATTGATATTTTTTAAGTTATCTCATGCCAAAGGGATTGGAGGAATTTTCAATTTGAAGGATAAAGGGTTAATATCTCAGGATCAAATTATCAGATTTACACCAAAAACTATACAGCTTGGCACATCAGTAACCTGAACACAAATGTAAAGTAACTTGACAATCCAAGCAATATTTTTCAAGTTATCTCATGCCAAAGGGATTGGAGGAATTTTCAATTTGAAGGATAAAGGGTTAATATCTCAGGATCAAAATAACAGATTTACACCAAAAACTATACAGCTCGGCACATCAGTAACCTGAATACAAATATAAAGTAACTTGACAATCCAAGTAATATTTTTCAAGTTATCAAATGCCAAAGGGATTGGAGGAATTTTCAATTTGAAGGATAAAGTGTTAATATCTCAGGATCAAATTATCAGATTTACACCAAAAACTATATAGCTTGGCACATCAGTAACCTGAACACAAATATAAAGTAACCTGACAATCCAAGCAAAATTTTTCAAGTTATCGAATGCCAAAGGGATTGGAGGAATTTTCAATTTGAAGGTTAAAGGGCTAATATCTCAGGATCAAACTATCAGATTTACACCAAAAACTATACAGCTCGGCTCATCAGTAACCTGAACACAAATATAAAGTAACTTGAAAATTCAAGCAATATTTTTCAAGTTATCAAATGCCAAAGGGATTGGAGGAATTTCCAATTTAATGGATAAAGGGTTAATATCTCCGGATCAAAATTACAGATTTACACCAAAAACTATACAGCTCGGCACATCGGTAATCTGAACACAAATATAAAGTAACTTGACAAGCCAAGCAATATTTTTCAAGTTATCGAATGACAAAGAAATGGATACGGACGCTGGATGGACAGACCGACGGACGGACGGACACACAAACAAAAAAAACTATACAGCTCAGCACATCAATAACCTGAACACAAACATAAAGTAACTTGACAATCCAAGCAATATTTTTCAAGTTATCGAATGCCAAAGGGATTGGAGGAATTTTCAATTTGAAGGATAAAGGGTTAATATCTCGGGATCAAATTATCAGATTTACACCAAAAACTATACAGCTCGGCACATCAGTAACCTGAACACAAATATAAAGTAACTTGACAATCCAAGCAATATTTTCAAGTTATCGATTGACAAAGAAATGGATACGGATGCCGGACGGACAGACGGATGGACAAAGGATGGATGAACGATGGATGGCCACCCCGGATGATGGCATTATGTGTACCATACATAGTATGGGTACACATAAAAAAGCAGGAAAAAAAAGCCTCCCTCTCTCATCATAAAACTGAGAGAAAATTACCTGAGGAACAAGAAATCATTTTATTTGGCCTGATACAAAAAATGTTACTGAACTTTTCGTACATCAGTGATTGAAGTCAAGAATGAGATGATATGATGATAGAATGATGTTAAAACATAATATAAAAATATAACACATAGATTCTTGTATCAAATATCAACAATGCTTAACCCACAGAACTCTAGTGGTAACTTCCATGTCAGTTCAATTGCAGCCATTAGAAGAGTCCATTCATTATTTGAGGTAGACCAATCAATATTTTCAACATGCAGCCTCAGGGCTGCATGTTGAAAATATTGATTATCAACCCAACACATTTACTGAACAGCCATCCTATATAATGACGTTATGGCGTATCATGTTCCTGGCCGGAAAAGCCACCACTCAGGTTCAAAGTGTGAATATGATGCATCCCAAAATAGCACTTGACATTCATTTGATTTAATTAAAACAGGCTTATGTTATATAAAATACATGTAGAAACAACCTTTTGATTTTAATAATGGACAATTACCTGCTGGAAGTTAATCAGATATTCATTTTCAAACACAGCTCCACATATCTGATACGTAAATATCATATTTATCAGAACCACTCACCACAAACCAGGGATGAATGAAAAAAAATGGAAACAGATCTGCTAAAGGGCAAAGGTAGATCCTTGGTGGAAGACTGAGTGGACAGTGGTGACTGGAAGGGAATGTCCCCAATATGCTGGAAGCCAGAGGAGGAGAGTAGGTTTTTAAGGCCCTAAGAATGTATCTGGTGGCTCGCTGAACAGCAAAACAGGTGAAATATTTCACGTGAAAATTTTAATAGCAATTTTTCCAGAATATTTATCTTTTGCACATAATGCCTTAAGCCACTGCCACTTGAATTTATTTTTTAATGCATTAATTTTACCAATCGGCGAATTACACATTAAAATGCTCATTTTTCAGGGCAAATGCAACAAAAAAACAGAATTAGGGCAAAAAATGGAAAACTTACATCCCTTACAAACAGAATTAGGGCAAAAAATGATGATCAACCAAACACAATTTTGACAAAACAAGAAATAGAGGATCTGTAATGAGTCACGATTTCATGATATTTCTGTATTGAGTTCAATTAAATCAATCTGAGCCAAGGTTTACAGAGGCATAAATAATAAACAGAGCTCACAAAAAAAATTGCCACCTAAATTTTATTTTTTCAATTTTTGCCTCAAACACAAAGCTTATTATTCCTCATTGGAATGAGCTCATTCCAAGGAGGGGTCATAAGCTACGTTTTCGGGTCAAATATTTAGTCATTCAGGAAATGTTTTCTACATATGTTGTATGCTATTTGTTATTAGGTAGACAGTTAATGAAAAATAAGGGGGCACAGTGGCTCAGTGGGTAGAGGTGCAGGTTGCAAGCCAAGAGGTCCTCAGTTCGAATCCCACCTGCTGCAATCGTGTTGTGTCCTGGGGCAGGACACTTCACCCCATTGCCCATGTGGGGCCACGGTGCCATACTGCATGTCAATGGTGCACTTGCCTTCAACCACTTCCAACTCTGATTCTGTTTGTTAATACAGCAGAGTCTGACAGTTGCTTTCTGCTGCTCAGTGGTAATCCCAGACTTCATCCACCTATGCTCACCCCCAGTACAACAGCCCACCATTGGTGTCCATAGGACACTAATGCACCCACTTTACTGCAACCCTTCATGAGCGCAAACTAAAATTTAAAAATCACCCACTGGACAAAATTGGGGGCGCAGCAGCTAGGTAGAGGTGCAGGCTGCAAGCCGAGAGGTCCTCAGTTCGAATCCCACCTGCGGCAACCGCATTGTATCTTTGGGCAAGACTCTTCACCTCCATTGCCCATGTGGAGGCACGGTGGTGTTGTATACTAAGGTGTACTGCACGTTGATGGTTTTCAACCAATGCTAACCCTGCTTGTGTGGAGTTAGTATGTTGGGGAGTTGACAGGTGCTTGCCACTGCTTGGTGGGTCTCTCCAGGTACTCTGGCTTCCTGCACCCATAAAACTGTCATGGTCATGATTAGCTATTGTGCAGAAATATGTGACCATAAACACCAATATTATAAATAAACAAATAAAGAAATAGACAAAAATTTATTCAGCCTGAGAGTTAATTGGGTGAATCGTTTTTTTTCTTAAAATTACTCAGAAACCTCCAAAACTATTTCAAAACAAAGAATTCACACAAATGGACCCAACCCCCACCCCACCTCCAAATGGGACAATTGGGTGTATTTTTTTTGTGGTGGAGGGGAGGGTTAAATCATTTGAAATTCTTCAAAACTAATTTCAACTCCTTAATGTGTAGCTGGCAAGTATTCCTGTTCAGCACAGAGGTTCTCTTGACATTGAATCAAGTACAATTTGGGCATATTTAATCTTATTTTTTGCCCCTCTAAACTGAATGGATTTTTTTTACCAAGGATTTCTTGTTATATTTAGATTAATTTTTCATCAAATCTAGTCAAGTCAGCAGCCATCACTGGATATGATGAAAAATATTTTCAAAATATTCAGTGAATTGAGAGTTGAACAGCCAGAATCAGTTGAACCTCATGTCGGACAGTTTTAAGGGTTGTGGAAGCCGGAGTACCCAGAGAGAACCCCCAAGCAATGGTAAGCATCTGCCAGACTACCCAATGTATTAACTCTACAGAAACCGGGTTAGAATCAGTTGAAGACAAGTCCACCATCGATGTGCAGTACTCCTTTGTACACAGCACCACCGTGCCCCCACATGGGTAAGCAGGATTAACCCTTTACCTAACATGAAAAGCAGACGACACTTGCAAAAAAAAATTCTTGAATAACTATTTTTTTTCATTTTTTGTCTCAAAAACATAGGTTATGACCCCTCATTGGAACGAGCTTGACAAGCTCGTTCCAATGAGGGGTCATAACGTATGTTTTTGAGACAAAAAATGAAAAAAATAATTAAAATTAATAGGCGATTTTTGAGAATTGCGCTGGCCGGTTTTGGCCGTTATGTTGGGTAAAGGGTTAAGTGCCTTGCCCAAGGACACAACACAATTACCCCTGGCGGGGATCTAACCATGGACCTTTCGGTCTGAAGTCCAATGGTGTAACCACTGAGCCCTCATGCTCTATATTGGGGAGTTAAAAGTATTAAAATAACAATGTATCAAGTCCCATTCCACAAGTATTAACCACTTTATAGCAGATCAGTGTTGAAGCAAAATATATCTAGGCAATCTTCATGATATGGGTCACAGTTTCTCCATCTCCTGTTAATTAAATATGCTAACTACAGTACAGCCACTATGGACTAGTCGTCATCCATGTTTGGGTAGTGATGTCCAAGCATGCGTTTGACAGGTAATCAAACTCATCATTAGCAAAATTTTAATTAATGAAGCACCAGGTTGTACTGTATATACTTTCTGATGAATTCAATAAAATTTGTGAAAAAAATACACTTTTGATAAAAATGCAATCACAAGGAAGAATTTTTTATACATATATACACTCTCAATTCACAGTCGTAAATAAAATTAAAAACCTTTCATAAACCTGGCATAAGCCGATTAAATTTTTTTATACATTCTCAATTCACAATCATAAATAAGAAAACATACCTCTAATTACAGTTAAAACTAGAAGTACTGTCACGAACTGTATGCTTATCTAGGCTTAATTGCGCATAGGAATTGCCCGGAACTGCCATATGGAATGGCATCCAAAGCATGGTAGGTTCTCCTGGTTACTCGTAGCAAACACAGGCAATGTTTCTGACAATGGACCTCTGGGTTACCCGGAGGTCCACTGCTGAAACATTGCTTGTGCACAGGCCATATGTACAGAATTTGATAACCTTACTATGGTCATAACGCGTAGATTAAAGCGCAGATCGACGTGCTATTTGTGCACATTTCATGACTGGACTTCTAGTTTTAACTGTAGCCAGGCATAAGCAGATTAAAAAACAAGGATAATCGCATTCACATAAAATACTTCAGATCATTTAAGGATTCTTTTTTGTGAAGCTGAAACAGTGAAACCCTGTTTATTGAATAGTCACTTTGCCTCTCAAAATTATTCAATTAACAGGAGTATTCAATTAACAGGGATTGTGCCACTTTCCTGTATTCTAGAGATAAACTTAGTATTTATTCTATTATATCTTGTTTGACAGAGCTCTATGAGCTCTGTCAAACAAGATACAATAGATTAAATGCCTGTACTGGATGTACCGAGGCCAAATAGGTCTATAAACAATGGAAAACTGGGGAGAGTCAGGGTAATTTCTTGGCAAGTTACAAGATTTTTTATTCAATTAACAGGAGTTTATTCTATAACCTATATTCAATTAACAGGTCAAATTTGTACTGGAGGTATGGTAAATGCTTTTGTGTTGGGAAATTATATTCAATTAACAGGGTTATTCAATTAAGAGATATCCAATTAAGTGGGTTCCACTGTACTCTGTTCACCGTGAGTGTCTATTTATTTATTTATTTATTTATTGGTATTTGAGGTCACATATTTCTTCACAATGGCTAATCGTGACTACAACATTGAGATAAAGTCAAGTTCAGTCAAATGTTTATTGCCCGTTTTAGTAGACTTCTAAGCTAAGGATTGGTGATTGGGTCCTATTTTACCAGTAAAACAGAGCATGGTTATCACAGTAAACAATCCCTCCTTCACCTAATGGGGTTCCTACGGGGAAACTGAGTTTCCATTTCCCACGTTGACACACTTTATGGTTTCAGAACAGGTGAACCAACGGACAGTAATGGCCTCAAAATAGGTCCTTATTCATGAGAATCAACTTGAATTCTGGCAAACTCCTGCTTCAAGAGTCAATGTTCAGTTCTTAAATAATTTAGAATTTGAGAGTGCTGTTTTACAGTGGAACTCTGTTAACTGAATAGCCACTTTGCCAATGAAAATTATTCAATTAACAAGGATTGTGTCACTTTCCTGTATTCTAGAGATACACTTAGCATTTATTCTATTATATCTTGTTTGACAGAGCTCCAGGAGCTCTGTCAAACAACATATAATAAATTAAATATCTGCATTGGATGTACTGAGGCCAAATGGGTCTATAAACAAAGGAAAACTGGAGAGAGTCAGGGTAATTTCTCAACAGGTTGCAAGATTTTTTTATTCAATTAACAGGAGTTTACTCTATGACCTATATTCAATTAACAGGTCAAATTTGTACTGGAGGTATGGTAATTGCTTTTGTGTTGGGAAGTTATAATCAAATAACAGTGATATACATTTAAGAGATATACAATTAAATAGGCTTCACTGTATTGTTTTTCAAAGATGCCATGCGACCAGCAAGGGAAGCCATTGCTTATAATGATTTTATTCATGAACAAATGTTTTGTTACAATTTATTGGAGAGTGCCAGTTGGCACTCTTCAATAAATTGTAATAAAACAATTTATTATATAAACATTTATTTTCGCCTGCTAAGAAAACAACAAGAGGCCTGTCACGCCTAGAGAGCTCCACTGAGGGCCACTGATCGCATGGGCATGTTTTCTAATACTAATATTGTTACAAACTTTAGCCGAAAAATATTCAGCGGTTCAGAAATTATGGCTTGGACAAACAAATATCAAAAATATCTTAAGATTTTCTTGATCCTGTGACCTGTGACCTTGACCCTGTGGATTTACAGACCGCAGAATAATTGATGACACACCGTCTATTGATAATACATATTGTTATGAAGTTTGGTGGAAAAATATTCAGCGGTTTAGAAATTATGGCTCGGACAAATAACATGTTGACGACGGACGGACGGACAGACAGATGGATGACGGAGGGCGGACGAATCAGTATAAGAAAAGCTCTGCTGACTTTGTCAGCGGAGCTAAAAAGCCTATATGCAAACAGTGTAATGCCACTAAAGTGGCTTTCAGCACTTTTCAATACAGCCATGATAGTTGCTTCTTGCACTCAACCAGTTAAGGTTTTTTTGGGGAGCCCTCACAATGTAATATAATTAACCATTTACCAGCCATGAACAGCAGATGACACTTGTAAAAAAAATTCTTGAATAATTGGAAAATTTTATTTTTTGCCCAAAGAACATAGCTTAACTGGTGGAGTGCTGAAGTATTATTGGTCATCAATATCTGCTCACTTGTCTTTGGCTTGTTACAATTTATGGAAGGATGGGAGAGTGCCTTAGAAGCCTAGAGGCACTCTCTCCTCAATTGTAACAAGACAAATTCACACAGACATAATAATTTCACTTCAAAGATAATATAAAGCACATCCACAGAAAATGAAATCTTTAACCCTTTATCCAATGTAATGGCCAAAACCAGGCAATGCTATTCACACAAAAAATGCCAATTAATTTTCATTATTTTTTCCTTTTTTGTTTCAAAAACATAGGTTATGACCCCTCTTTGGAACGAGCTCATCGAGCTCGCTCCAATGAGGGGTCATAACCTATGTTTTTGAGACAAAAAATGAAAAAAATTAGTTATTCAAGAATTTTGTTGGAAAGTGTCGTCTGCTTTTCTTGTTAGGTAAAGGGTTAGGTTGCAGCACCTGTCATTCAAACTAAAGACCAACTATGGGTTTCCAGCACTCAACCAGTTAAGACTGTCTTGTTCCAATGAGAGCTCATAAGAAATCTTTTGGAGACAAACATGAATTTGTGAATGGCGATAGTTGGTTTAGATTGTTACACCTGGGAAAAGAGTTAGGCAAAAACTGTGTCATGTGATTGCTATAACAATACATATGCTATGAATATTGCACACATGCAAAATATCCATATCACTGCACTCAAAATCGAAACAAAAACTTGAAAAACGAAAAAAGAATTCTTGGAAAGTAATCAAACATGGTAAAAATAAAGTACACAATAATGCTAAATGGATATAGAAACTTCAGACTGTTTCCAATATTTCACAAATGCCACTTAATGAAATGAACACAGACTTTATAATAATTAAATGATAGAATGACAGAAACAGACATCTTACAATCTTCCTTTCACATAAATCTGAAACAACTTCATGCGAAATGATAGGAATATTTATTTATTGGAGTTTAATGACACTTACGAAAGCCAGGGTAGCCTCATGTCAGAAAGTTTTAAGGGTGGAGGAAGTGGAGTACCCAGAGAGATCCACTGAGCAATGGCAAGCACCTGCCTCACTCCCCAACATACTAACTCCACACAAGCAGGGTTAGCATTGGTTGAACACTAAGTGCACCATCGACGGACGTGCAGTTCACTTTGGTAAACTGCGTCACCGTGACCATCCAACACACCCCTCCCCCACATGGGCAATCAGGATGAAGTCACTTGCCCAAGGACACAACACAGCAAACCTTATTGGGAATCGAACGATGGACCTTACGAATTGAAGTCCAAGCTGTAACCACTGAGCCACCGCACTCCCGAAATGATAGGAAAGAGTTGTTTATACTGAGATACAGATCACTGATCTTCATGCAGCTGGATAGCTAGAATGTCAAGAGCAAAATATCGCAACTCAATCTGCACCTCCCCCCCCCCCCCCCCCTCCCTAAACCTAAACCTGACCAATCTGTGACATTCTACATTGCAAAAGATGTTAACCCTCTGCACTCTGATGTCAGAGTACAGTGGAAACCTGTTAATTGAATAGCCACTTTGCCAATGAAAATTATTCAATTAACAGGAGTATTCAATTAACAGGAATTGTGTCACTTTCCTGTATTCTAGAGATAAACTTAGCATTTATTCTATTATATCTTGTTTGACAGAGCTCCATGAGCTCTGTCAAACAAGATATAATAGATTAAATGCCTATATTGGATGTACTGAGGCCAAATGGGTTTATAACCAAACGAAAACTGGGGAGAGTTGGGGTAATTTCTCGACATGCTACAAAATTTTTTTATTCAATTAACAGGAGTTTACTCTATAACCTATATTCAATTAACAGGTCAAATTTGTATTGGAGGTATAGTAAATGGTTTTGTGTTGGTAAATTATATTCAATTAACAGGGATATACAATTAAGAGATATCCGATTAAGTGGGCTCCACTGTACTAAAATTTCATGCAGCAAATTTTCCCGTAATGCAACAAGGAGTTCAACCAATTCAGTCTTGTTTGACAGAGCTCTTGAGCTCTGTCAAACAAGATTGAATTGGTTAAATTCCTAGTTGCATTATGGGAAAATTTGCAGGTTGAAATTTTGGTATTTATAAATCACTGTGCAGAGAGTTAAGCTGTGACAGCTTCCACTTCATCAAATGACATGGTGTTCACCCCACCTAAAAACTAATTATGCAGCATCAACTTTCCAAAATCGGTACTTGTTTTTTGTCAATAACAACTAAAGTACATTTTAAAATAATCAATTTACATTCCCGAGAAGAAAATGCACATCATCCACAATTTCACGCAAACATCAAATATTTGTTAAATGCAATTGGCGATTGGAAGACATTGTTGAACCATTGTCCATTTATAGCCTCAATTGCCATCATCCCACCCTCTAAGATGGCAGGAGGTGAGACATTTTTCTCTATATATATCCGATGAGCATTCCAGCAATCCAGTTGTATAGAGATCAGTGATAAAAAAAATAAAAAATCTGTTTCTCAGGCCCTCCCACATAGTTCTTTTGGTTGCCGCATGCTCTCTTTTTAAAACCAATGTACACTTAAAAAAAATAAATATTAAATGGTTTATGTCTGATATTTTACCCAACTTAATTTTTTTTTATAAATTTGTCCCTTGAGTGCAAGAAGGCTTTGCAATGATTTTAGCATTGCAAAGCCTTCTTGCTCTCAAGGGATGAAATACACCACCACCCATGTTATTCTGGAGATTATGAGGCCTAAAACATAAACCAAGAACATGAACTTTTGATGGCAAAGAAATAATTATAGAAATAAAAAAAAAAATAAAAAACCGCTCACCCGTATGCAATTTTACAAATAATGGCCTGAGAAACAGAAGATCCACTTTGTGCAGCCTAAAGTGGAATATATAAAAACAACAAAGAGAACTCACATAAATGATTATTGTACATATAACTAGTCTTTTAACCCTTTACCTAACACAAAACGGCAGACGACACTTGCAAACAAAATTCTTGATCAACTAAATATTGTCAATTTTTGCATCAAAAACATAGCTTAGGACCCCTCAATGAGCTCCTTCCAATGAGCAGTCTTAAACAATGTTCTTGAGACAAAAAATGAAAATTGAATGGTGATTTTTGTGAATAGTGCAGGCCAGTTTGGGATGTAACGTTGAGTTACAGGTTACTAGTATTGTCAGTAGGGCTCATTAGTTAGTACACTGGACAGGTGATTGAAAGGTTGTGGGCTTGGTATTATATTCATTGGTGTTGAAGGTCGCTTTCAGCATCTCATGACTAACATTGATATGAGATCACGCTTAGCCAATCATTTAATCCCAAGCTGCCCACTTCAGAGGACTTCAACCTCAGACACTGGAAGTGCAGTGTCTCAGTGGTATGAGCATGAACTTCAAATCGAAAGGTCTTCAGTTTTATCCTGACCAGCAGTAATTGCTTTGCATCCTTGGGCAAGACACTTAATCCCGATTGCATATGTGGGGGCATAGTGGCACTGTGTACTGAGCATACTGTATGTCGATGGTGCACTTGCCTTCAACCATTGCTAACCCTGATTGGGTGGATCAAGAAATGTTGGGGAGTTTGAAGTTGCTCACCACTGTCAGTGGTTCTCAATGAGTACTCCTGCTTTCACCACCCATAAAACTGTCACGACATGAGATGATCCTTACTACTGAAAGTGTTGTTGAATGCCAATAAATAAATAAATACCCCAGGCATTGGTTCGGGGTCCTACATTACAAGTAAAGCAGAACTTGTTAACAAGCACTGCTCCACTTCATGGGGTTCTGATCAGCTCTGTACTGACCCTTGACATTTCTGTTGTATCTTTGAGCAAGACACTCAATCCTGGATCACTCAAATGGAAGCGCAGTGCCACATTCCTTCAACTAATGTGACCTGGATTTAAATCCTGAATGTGCCCGGTTAGTATGGCAGAATAATGTGTATTTTGGGAAAGTCAAGACAGCACATCTGACAACTATAGCTAAGATGTTAGACCGAAAAACTAAAGTTACTATTCAGAAAAAACTTATGCACAGAAATCTATTTTTAGAAAGTGATGCCAAAATTTGATCTTCTGACCTGATAAAGTATACAGAACATCTGAAACTAATAACTAATGGATGTGAAGTTTCATTACAATCAGCGTATGGAAACTAAAGTTCTCATCCAAAAATGAGTTCATATGCAAAATTCTACCCTCTACTAACAATGCCCCCCTCCCCCCAATATTTGACCTTCTGACCAGAAAGACTATACAGCTCACCTAACTCTCTTTGGCTACATGCATGTGAAGTTTCATCACAAATGGCTAGGGTTGGGCATTTTTTTTTTGCTTTCCGGTTTGGTTTTCTGGTTTGCCACAAAAACGGAACCAAACTGGAAAGCAAAAAAAAATGCCCAACCCTAGCCATTTGTTATGAAACTTCACATACATATAGCCAAAGAGAGTTAGGTGAGCAAGACACAGCAAAACCTGGCTTAACGGTTTTACTATGTTTGTCCATAAACTGATCAAACTATCTTACTGGGGGGGGGGGACTGGACTAGTGACCAGTATGGATTTTCATCATTTGGTCTATCTGGCAAAGTGGCAAATTCATTGTGTTCTAATTGTCACATTTTCTACCTTATTGACTTGTCCACTGGACTCCACCAAACTCCACAGGACAAGTCAATAAGGGAAAAAATGTGATAATTAGAACACAAAGATTTGGTGAACTTTCTTCATTTGTTACCCAAATTTATGGGTTTTTTTCTGACTGAATAGATTTAATAACTGGTTCCCTTGAACCTCTAAAAATGATCAAAGGAAAGTTAGGCTGAACCCAATGGAGATACTTACACACAGGGCTTGTGTGGTGAGTGGTGTCATGCAAACTACAGTGGAACCAAGTTAATTGAATACTAATTAAAATTATTCAATTAACAGGAGTATTCAATTAACAGGGATTGCATCACTTTCCTGTATTCTGGAGATAAACTTAGCATTTATTCCATCCATTATATCTTGTTTGACAGAGCTCCATGAGCTCTGCCAAACAACATATAATAGATTTAATGCCTGTATTGGATGCACTGAGGCCAAATAGGTCTATAAACAAAGGAAAACTGGGGAGAGTCAGGGTAATTTCTCGACAGGTTACAATATTTTTTATTCAATTAACAGGAGTTTACTCTATGACCTATATTCAATGAACAGGTCAAATTTGTACAGGAGGTATGGTAAATGGTTTTGTGTTGGGAAATTATATTCAATTAACAGGGTTATTCAGTTAAGAAATATCCTATTAAGTGGGCTCCACTGCATTGCCGATTTGTTTCCTTTTTAGGGAACCTAAAGTGTTATTTGCTGTTCTTAACACACAGAAACAACTAAACCAAAAACAATTTTTTCCTGAAACCGAACCAAAACCGAATCTGAAAAATCAAAACATGCCAGCTCTACAAATGGTCAAAGGACACTCAAATTCTCAACAGAATATGGACAGACAGACAGACAGATGGTCATATGGAGAACAGACAAATGAATGGACAGGATGATAACTAAAGGGCAAAACTTTGGGACCCTAATTAACACAGGAGTGTGAGGAAATAACCAAAGTCCAGTTGATTGAATATTTCTATCAAGTTATTATTCTTTACACTCAAAGGGGCAATTCAATTAACTTGGTTCAACAGGACGAGGGTTATTTTCTCAAAGCCTACTTGTTCCAGTTGGTACACAGTGGCATTTCAGGGGTTCCTGAAGGCCAGGACTGATTAAATTTAAGGCTATTCAAGGCTGTTTTTCGACATTTTGTAGCATTTTTCAAGGCCTTGCAGCAACCTTGCCTTGCCACCATGAATGGGTTGTTTTCTCAAAGCCCACTTGCTATAGTAGGTACACAGTGGCATTTCACGGTTCCTGCAGGCAAGGACTGATTAAATTTAAGGCTGTTTCTCAACATTTTGTAGCATTTTTCAAGGCCTTGCAGCAACCTTGCAAACTTACCTTGCCACCATGAATGATGATATATGATCTTAAGTGTACCCAACGATGGAGGCTTTTAATTACCGATATTGCAGGCATGTTTTAATTTCACAAAAATTTAAGGATTTTCAAGGTTCACTCAACAATTTTCCGTGATTTCAAGTACTTGAACCACACTTTGTTGAATTTAAGGCCATTCCTTGAATCCAAGGCCCAGTAGAAACCCTGATTTTACTTATGTATTCGTGTTTAAGGTCACATATTTCAGCATGATGGCTAATCATGACCACAACATGGACATAAAGTCAAGTTTAGTCAATTGTTTATACCCATATTGCCCATTTTAGAGGACTTCCACCCCAAGCATTGGTGACTGGATCCTATTGTTCCAGTAAAACAAAGCTGGTTTACCACAGTAAACAAGCACTGCTTCATTTCCCAGGGTTCCCACAGGGAGGTACACAGTAGCATAGTGTATTAACTCTTAACTGGTACGGTGCTAAATTATTTTTGGCCATCAAATCTTGTACACATGTCTTTGCCTTGTTTCAATTTATGGGAGAGTGCCTATGGGCACTCTCCCATAAATTGTAACAAGACAAACCCTTAAAGACAAAATAATATTACTTTAAGGATAATACAAAGAATATGCACTGAATATAAACCTTCAAGCTGTGGTACCTGCACTTCAGAATAAAGGCCAAATATGGACTTCCAGCACTCTACCAGTTAACATCCGAGTATTTTAAAACTATTTCAATTAAATCTAGTCATGGCTGCTGTGAAGCAGCCATGACTAGATTTGATGAAAAATTCATAAAAATGTAAAACAAAAAAAACACTGGTCAAAAAGGATGATCCAGTTTGCAGGGAAATCTTTGTTAAATGTCCCCAAATTTGCATTATTTTAGTAGCAATGGATTTCCTGCCATGGGAAGGAATATCCACCAGCAGCATGCAAGGAAATTATGACACAGCTACACAGGACATAACTTCAGTCAGTAGAAATCATAACAAAATTATGACACAGCTACACAGGACATAACTTCAGTCAGTAGAAATCATAATAAAAGCTTTGCTTAGGATAGATTAGTGAGTTTAAAAAATCTTTACACTTCAGAGGTTTTGGCATCTATGGATACACTGCAACCACAATACAAGTATAAATGAAATTCAGCCATTCATTTATAATTGTGGTACCCACTGTTGAAGACTCTCATTCCAGATGATGTGGAGTGGGCCCAATTTTTCCAGAGGGAGAATGGCTGCTTAAAATGCTGGTGAGCCTCTACAAGAGGCCTGCATCACAAAGAGCTGCTAATGCCCCCGACCGCAAAAAAGGTGTGGAAGAAACTCACGCTACACAGGTATGCTCTATCACAACACCAAATATCATTCAAATTGGAGTAGCAGTGGCTGAGATACAAGGGAAAATGTTGGTATGGATGGACAGATGGATGAAGATGGATGGACAGATGGATGGACAGATGGATGAATGGACGAACGGATGGACGAACGAGGACTCCACTAGATACCCTTCAACTTTTCATGTTATGACCAAAGTAAGGCTATCAAATTCTGTACATATGGCCTGTGCACAAGCAATGTTTCAGCCAATGGACCTCCGGGTAACCCGGAGGTCCATTGGCAGAAACATTGCCTGTGTTTGCTATGAGTAACCAGGAGAACGTACCATGCTTTAGATGCCATTCGATATGGCAATTGCGTGCAATTCCTATGCACAATTAAGCCTAGATAAGCGCACAGTTCGTGACAGGACTTCTAGTTTTAACTGGAAGATGTGTTAGCAGTAATTCACTATGTAGTGTAGTAGGATTATTAAATAATTTATTTTCACAATAGAAAGAGTTAATTCACTTTATACTTAAGTAAAACTAATCTTTATTAAATTCACCTCATCTTAACCCTTTCCCTAACACAGTGGCCAAAGCGGCCAGAAAATTAACCAGAATAAGCCTACCACAGCCTAAGATATCTCAGCCGTTTCTCAATATATTTCTCGTTGATCTGGTTCTAATGATATCCATAATTATTTGGTTTTATTGAAAAATTGTGAAATTTGTTTTCGAAAAATGTGAAATTTAATTTTTTTAAAAATAATGTTAGGTAAAGGGTTAAAAAGTTCTTTTATTATAACCCATTTAGCCTTCTTAGGCATAACTCAGAGAGGTCTATTAGGCAGGAGATGATGGGTAACATTAGTCACACCTCAAAAACGGAACAAGGCTGATGATGGTGTAAGAATTTACTTTTAGAATAAAGCAGGATGGAATTATTTTTCAACTCATAAAAGCTTACATCCCTTAAGATGTTCATCAAACTTTGTTCAAATTTTACTCTTAGTCTTTGGATAACTTTTAAAATTACATTTTAAGTACCATGGCAGTTGTTTCTAGCCTATAAATGAAACCAAGACTTGTCGAGAAACTACAATGCTGCATACTTAATTGGATAACTTTTAATTGGATAACTTTTAATTGAATAACCCTGTTAAATGAATATAACTTCCAAACAAAAAATTATCTACCATACCTGCAGTTCAAATTTGCCCTGTTAATTGCATATGGGTATACAGTATTTATTTATTGATGCTTTACGCCACATCAGCAACTAAGGCTATATCGTGGTGATGAAAGAATTAATTTAAAAAAAATAAAAATTATCATTATTTTCAACATAGCAGTTAAAAACGAGATGACGAAATATGAAACATGTGGAATAAAAGTGTGGAGTGATCACAGTAATGAGAAAATGAGTGTAGTTTTTCAAAACGTTTGTGTTAATCAACCTGTAATACAGATATAAATGAGGATGAGAATTTATAAAAATAGATTAAAATTTATTAAACAGGTTGATTTAGGGGTATACAGTAAACGCCTGTTACATGAATAGAAATTCATGAAATGTGTGGAGAACTTTCCCTGGCAAACATCAAATTCCCCTTTATCGATTTATTTGGCCTCTGAACATCCAATACAGGCATTTAATCTGTTATATCTTGTTTGACAGACCTCTACGGACTCTGTCAAACAAGGTATAATAGAATTACGGCTCAGTTTATCTCTAGAAATCAGGATGGTGACTAAATCCCTGTTAATTGAATACTTCTGTTAACTGAATACTTTTCATTGACAAAGTGGGTATTCATTTAACAGAGTTCCACTGTGCTGCAAGCCACAGGATGTACCCTGCCAACATGTAGCAAAAATGTGTAAAAATTTCCCAGGCTTTAATTCTAAGACTTGTGGACTTGGCAGTTTTTCTCAAGTGATGTCAGCCTCCAGAAGAAAAATACTTCAGATGTCTTATTTTCTATTGTCACTAAATAAACTGCCTTCACCCAGGCACCTCTAAAATATCATTTTCTATTGTCACTAACCAAACTGCCTCTGCCCAAGCACCTGTAAAACATCAGAAGCATATGGAATCCACATTATGTCTCTATGTGTTAACTCATCCATTATATTCAGATCCCCGCAACTCTTTTGTTAGATTCCTTAAGATAATCCCTAACTGTTGTCGAGAATTCTATCAACTGTTTCCAGTTCCACCTGTATAAATTAATTAAAGATAATGCAAAAATAAACAATTTTGATTATTCACAAAGACGTTGACTCAGATCTTCCGCCATGGAATAGTTCCCAGTAATCTGGTGGATCGGCTTCCTGACCACAAGGATACAACAAAATTTCATCTCCAGGTTTAGTAATGGGTTGTTTCTGAAAATAAAATTAAAAAATTATTTTCAATTATAAGATGGATGATTGGAATTAAAGAAATCCACTGCACCTATGTTTCAAGCAGACCCAGGTTTATGGACACATTTTATTGATAAGATCGGCTGATTTGATATACAGCATAGTCGTTGTGGACTGGTTTTTTTCCACAGGTGGGCAGTATTTCCACAGATGCAATAATATTAGATTCTGAACAGTAATTATAAGAATAATCATCTAAAATTTAATTAATGAAGCACCGGGTGCAACCCGGGGCTTCATTAATTAAAATTTAGCTGATTATTATTTATTACCTGGGAAATGCATGCATGGACATCACAGCCCACACATGGATTACAACCAGTCCAGGGCTTATATTTCGTCTAGATTTGTGAGAATCTATTTGGATTCTCGTGAAAATGGTTGCGAGAATCCATACTTACTATGACTGTCCCAGGATCCCATGACGCCACCATGGTTCAACCACTGTTGTATAATAATAACACAGTCATGTTAACCTTTTACCCAACACACCTTTTTAATTTTTAAAACTAAATTTGATAATTTTTAAACAATAAATAAATGGAAAAATAATTAAATGAACAATATTTACCAATAAAATCTTACAAATATGGCTGTCATTGGAACCAGCTCGATGAGCCGGTTCCAATGACAGCCATATGTGTGCAATTTTATTGACAAAGTGTCAAGATATTTCAGAAGGTCATGTTAGCCTTCTATTGGTTAATTTGTTGCCGCTGTGTTAGATAAAGGATTAAAGTGACTCAATTCTTTTCACGCGAATCCTAGCAGAGGTGCAGCGAAAATGTACATGGATTCTCATCGGTTTTATTGCGCGAATCTTTGTGCGAATCGATTCTCGGATTCTCATCGAAATATAAGCCCTGCAGTCTATGGCAACTGTACTGTAAGGGCTTCTTGTTTATGGGGTTTAAGATCACTTTCACTACCTACTGCTCCAGCGCAACTGCAACACATGTACAACTTTTTGTGTATGTACAGGGATGTGGTGACAGGGGAGGGGGGAATGTCACCCCCCCCCCCCCCCAATCCTGGCCAAAATTTACTATAGTTGGAAATTAAGAGGGCAAGTCATGAGTCGCTGGAAAGTTAAAAAATTTATAGTAATTTATATATTTTTTATACTTACCAATGACCCAGACATAGCTGGTGCTAACTCTTAAAATATAGGACCAAACACAAATTTTGCCCCCCAATCCCCAAAATTTGCATCTAAAATCAAAGAAAAACATGTCCTGAAAGGCCCTCCACACTTCGCCCCCACTGCGCATGCGCAGTGTCAAGGACGTTCCGAAATTGGCGCCATTAATCATTCTAATAACCAGTGCCTGGTAAGCGCTATGTACTCAGCGGGGAGGCAAGAGTTCCCAACTCCTGGGAGGGCCATCCCCGTCTGGGTCATTGGTAAGTATAAAAAATATATAAATTACTATAAATTTTTTAACATTTTTATACTGTACCAATGACCCAGACATAGCTGAATAGTAAAAAGGCTGGAGGGCCAAGGACATAGAGCAAAATGGAATACGCTCAATAAAATAAAATAGAGTCATCCCCTGTAGGGAAAAAGAAGTAATAGGCCTTACATGTATCTTTCTTATTTATGATAAATTAGAAAGATACAACACCTTCCAAAATTGAGCTTCATACATCCATGTACTCTATTAATATCCAATATAATCCTTATACTAATAATTTTTAAAGTAAGCCAATAAATAAAGAAAGTCTAGAGAATAGAGACTCTTATACTCCTAAAAGTGTCTGAGGATTGCATAATCATGTCCGTTGACATATGCAATATTCAAAAGCTATACTTTAAAAACTAAGACTTGAATGAATTTTAAAAACCTAAACTTCTCACTAAACAACCATCCCAATAACAGCTCAGAATTACTAACTCCGGAGGAGGTATCCCCTTGTTTTCATAGTAAAACAGGTGACCCAAGGGAACACCCTCCCCCCCCCCCTTTTTCTTGCCCTGGGTCAAATAGCCCAGAGCGAAGAGGGCAGCAGAACGGAGACACTGCCGAAACAGACAGCCTACCTAGCTATAGTAGCAACTGTTAAGTGAATGACATTCTGAGCAGTAGATAATAGACCTAACAATAGAGGCCTCCAGAAATGGACTCGATATTTCTGAGATAAAATTCATGAATGTGGATGGCTGAGCGCAATGAGCAGCCTTCAAAAATCTATAATAGCGACACTATTAATGTAAGCCCAAGAAGTAGAAGAACTCTTACTTCATGAGCCGAAATCTTAAGCACAACTGCTAAGTCAATGATATACCATAAGCAGTACCGATAGTTAATAGAATCTATTAATAAAATGGAGCGTAACGTCCTTCTACTAGACATCAAAGACAGAAGTTTACGCCCATAGTAATAAACAGATATCTGTTTATAAATACATAAACTGTACCCGGAAAGAGTAAAGGCCTATGCCCATACGAAGACGGAAGGACCTTAAAATAATAGGTTCCGGATAATAGGAGCCTAACTCTTATGCAACAATCCAACCTAAATAGTAATGGAAGTAGTGATTCCGAAACTACGAAAGTGAAAATCATCCATCGATAGTGCATGAAACTCACTGACTCTACAGTAAAAGAGAAACCAACAGAATTACTGTCTAAAAGGTCAGAATTTGAAAACTACTGTTTCCAGAGGCTCAAATGATTACTTAGCTAAATAAGAACCGAAGTTAAAATCCATATAGGAATTTAATCTAAAGATTCTAAGTCTATTTATCAAAAAGTTATTAACTGACTTAGATAAAGAGACAAAAGACTCAATTGTAAACTATCGTAGAGTGCATAGGTATGAGGTAACATAAACCTATAACCTAAATAATAACAGGCTGCAGTAGATCTTGTGAAACAAGTATACTAAAAAATAGCAATGAGTAGTATGGAGGGATCCACAATATGAACATAATGATCCCTACACCACGACGGAAGAGCCTCTACTTTAGCCGCATAGAATAGCGAAGAAGAGGATCTCCTATAGTAAGAAATCGCGTCCAAAGCTCATCCAGTACAGTGCTTACAATGCAATACGGACAACACAACGGAATACATGAAGGTTGCGACCTTGCGGGTTGTGATAAAGATGACACGATTTACCCAGTGAAAAAAGATCCTCACATAGAGGAAGATTTCACGTTAAGACCCACAGTAGACAAGAGAGTAAATTACCCATGATCTCTGTGAAGATAGAAATGCTATCAACAGAAATGTATTGTGATTGTTTATCTTAGCAATACCTGCTGAAACAACAGCGCCGAAGGATACGCGTATCCTATCATTCCGTCCTATAGATCAATAGAGCGTTAACAACATTAGCTCAGAGATCTGGACAAGCCAACACATACGTCTGCAATTGATTAGCAAGCTGTGTCATAAATAAATCATCATTGGGCGCTCCCATAGATAGCAAATCTGATTGAATACTTGTTTGTTGAGAGTCCATTCTGACAGCAACAAGCGACCCGTAAGAGAACGGGAGTCCGATAAAACAATCAGACGACCCGGAATATGACGGACCAAAACTGAACTTGGTGTACTATAACCAACAGACGGATTCTTTCCATTAAATTGAATAACGGAAACGAAAGAGTGCCTCTCTGGTTCCGGAGATACGCCACTACTGTCGAATTAAAGGACAGGAATTTGGGCATGCGTTTCTGAATAATGTTCATGCAATGACATAAAGCAAGCCTAAAAAACATTATTCCGCGGAAGAAAACTGATTGCTAAGAGACTGCGGAACCCAAAGACCCTGGCACTTCGAATCCGTAGGGATCAGTATTATATCCCAATCTGTTTGACTGGCAACCGTCATAACAGCCACACTCGGGTCCGGCAACTGCGGTGGCACTCTCTGAGTCAACCACCGAATGTTTGCCCCAGTCTGAATCTCTTGTAACACTAGATAGACAAGAGAACGTGTAAATCAAGCAATTCATGGATTGCCGAAAAGTTGCCGTCGAAGAGAAGCTCCTCCGAGAACGAAGCGACTCTGAGAGAGTTCTTAACCTTACTATCCACGCGTGTGGATGTAGCTAGGGCTGCGTCACGTCTAACCAACTCCAATCAGCCACTGAAGGGCGGAGTTATACGTGAACAAACCACTGCCCTCAAAAGAAATTACATTGAGAATAATATCCCGTAAATCTTTTCTTGAAGACGTAATGATAACGCCTCAGTAAGGCGGATTACGTATGATAAAGCGTCTAAGTTAAGTCTACTATACATCATGTCGTTCCCAACATTGAAATTGGAAAAGACATAAACGGCGAAAAAGAATATATGCAGTCTTTAATCACACCGTCTAGACGCATATGAACTCTCGGTATGCCCTGCTCTGCCAAAATAAACTATTCGTATAAATGATAAAATGGCAGAAATGAGCAACGCGGACAAGAAACTAAACTATCATGCTTGGTAGCAGGCTTGTATATATATATATATATATAGCGTCGAAAAATAAAACACATGTTGTAATGACAATATTGGACTGCGTCGGTAAGTCAGGGACAATGTCCCTGAACCGATCGAAAAATCCGAGTCCAATGACGCTATAAGTCTCTTATCCAAGATCGCAGCAATGAAGTCCGAAATAACAATCACTGGAAGATAATGCCAGAAGATATGAAAGGCATCTTCCGATACTACTAAAGGGAAAACTCGAAATCTTTCGAATCCCTTTCGCCATCCTGTCGGACCCTATAAAGCGTTCGGTCGTCCGTACCTGATGCAACCGCGGACCGCACCGACCCAGCGCCGTCGGATAATTCCCTATTCGACCGAGAAACAGTCAATTGCTGGGATGCTGCGAAACAACTGTGCTAACTCGGATAGCACGTCCGTCACTGAGGCCTGAGGAGAAGCGGTCTTACGATGCATTGCCGCTGGAAGCTCCGTGATCGTTACCCCCGTGCATACTACCAATATGCGAGCGAACGGAGTGTATAGGCCTCGTGTCCCTTGGCTACCGGATGGCGCGACCTATTCGCCGTGGAATCACTGAATGCCAAAACTGATCGGATACTCGAGGTCACGTAGCCAATGTGCGGTCGTGTGCCCTGCTGTGAGGATGAGGAAGCATCAAGGACAGTCTCTCGGACTGTCAATATAACGGAGCGTCCCGACCGACGGACATATGCTCCGAATGTAAAATATCTGAACCACAACATGCGGTCCCCTATGTTGTTGGACGAGAGAGGGACCTCTCTCGCTCACAGCCCGGACGGACCTGGACAAGCCAGGAACCGGACTAACAGGCTTCCTCCGATCTGTCCTCAATCTGCCGTCACTGGGTGAGTACTAAAGTAATTAAAGTGCTCGCATCACCCAAATCTCCTTCCTAGACCGCAACGGACGAACCCGGCAGCCGAACCATTCGATGAATGTACGCTACACCGGGTGAGCTAGCGAATGTCACTCCGTAGGCAATAGACATATTCCATGAGCACTTATTGCCGCTAGCTCTTCATTAACTATGACGACAGAGGCACACTTTTGAAAGACATCTCCATAACTCTTCGAACAAGAAACCAGAAATGCTTGGTTAGCAAGCATAACATAATAATATATATAGCGTCGTTCAATAATTCTAAAGTTTGTGTGACATTATTGGACTATGTCGGAAATGAGGGACGATGTCCCTGAACCGAACCAAAAATTTCTAAGTCCACCGATGCTATCAGTTTCTTATCCGGCATCGCAGCATTCTGGTCCGACGAAAGAAGCTGTAGAAGACCAAGTCAGATGACATACACAACAGCATATGTTGTTCCGAAAGGAAAGCTCGAAATCCTCCGAATCCCTTTCGGTATCCCGTCGGACCGGATGAAACTTTCGGACGTCCGTACCCGCTTCCGCGGAGCGTCCCGACCCAGCATCGTCGGATAAAATATATGCGACAGATTCAGTTGATGCTGGGATGCTGCGATAAACTGTGCTATTAAGGAAAGCACGTCCGTTCCCGAGGCCTGTGCAGTAGCGGTCTTACGATGCATTGCCGCCGGAAGCTCCGTGTACGTTGACTCCCGCACACTTCCTATGCGAATGTCCGGAGTCTGCAGGCCTCGTGTCCCTGGCTACCAGATGGTGTGACCTGGTCGCCGAAGAATCCTTGATCGGCGAAGCTGGTAATATATCGGCGGTCACGCAGCCAAGGTGCGGTCGTGTGCGCTGACGAGAAGAGGAAGCCTTAGCAGTCTCCGCGGACTGCCTATACAACGGAGCGTCCCGAGCGACGGACGTATGCTCCGCTTGCGACACATTTTGTACCACAACATCTGGGGCCAGATGTTGTTGAACGAGAGAGGGGCCTCTCTCGCTTGCCGTCCAGATGGACCGGAACGAGCTATGAACCGGACTAAAAGGCTTCCTCCGTTCTCCCTCCGATCCGCCGTCACTGGGTGTGCATTAAGTTAATTTATAGTGCTCGCATCACCCCAAAATTCCTTCTAGACCGCAACGGACGAACCCGGCTGCCGAACCATTCGGTGAATGGATGCTACACCGGGCGAGCTAGCGGACGTCAAAGGCCGTCGAACCTACTAGGGTCCTCTTAGGCAATTGGCGTATTTACATGAGCACTTTTCCGCTAGCCCTTCATTAATTGTGACGACGGAGGCACACTGTTGGAAGACATCACGGATACATCACCCTAATCTTGATCGTCTGAAATAGAAATTGATAAAGTAGAGTGACCCTGCGGGGAAAGGACCGGAGTGTCCAAATCCCCAATAACATACCGTGACATACGCTTCCCATATTGTCATCGAAATCATACGATACAGAACAGGAGTTAATGCGAGTACACTGACCACATATAGAATGATAATAAAGTCAGAGGAAGACTTCCTCTTAAAACAATTGATCAATATCCTTTCAATGTGAAAAGAAAACAAGTCCTGGTACTCTCACTAACCCCTGGCAATCAAAATACATAATAATAATATGATCCATTAATATAGAAAAAATAATTGAAATCAAAATATTTTGAAAAAATATTTTTTCAGAACAGCCCAAGTTTCTGAAAAGTAACGTTGAGCCCCAATGGATCCCAAGCCTAAGTGTGGACAAAAATTTTAAAAATATTTTAAACAATTTATTCAACACTTACGAACAATAATAATGTATCTAGTTATGATTAAAATAACATCAAGATATTATTTTTTAGAAATCCCCCCCTCACACAGAGGGCTGTTGAAAATGTAAACAATGAGTGTAAAAACACTAAAATAAGACTCCAAGCACCCAGGCTCGAAATCAGTTACCAAAAATACACTATCTGATGCAAAACGGAGACTTCCAGGGAAGAAACTGCAGAACATCAGATGGTAGATGCAGAACACAACGCCTAACCACCCGTAGGTGAAGACGTAAACATGGGGAAAGAACAAAATTCATTCTGTTATTCAGCTAAAACTCCCCAGAAAATTTAGTAATAATAATTACAAAAACTATGCCAAAAGCATGGGAGAATAGCAAGGGGGGACTTAAAGGACAGGGAGAGAGGAAAACACTTAAAAAACAGTGTAACTAAATAATCAGAATGACAACAAAATGGCTGCTGCCTCGAAAATAGGTAACTTAACATAATTTCATTAAGAAATTTTAAGTTACAGCCCTGATAATATTCTGTCACACATTTTTTTCCTCTCCTCCTTCTCTATCCTCCTTAGAATCACCATTTCACTAATATTTATGTGTCTGGCATCATTTAAACTGAGATTTATAAGCACAAAGATCAGTCAGATGTTAACTGATGAAGGGCCAAACTTAGAATGATTAATGGCGCCAATTTCGGAACGTCCTTGACACTGCGCATGCGCAGTGGGGGCGAAGTGTGGAGGGCCTTTCAGGACATGTTTTTCTTTGATTTTAGATGCAAATTTTGGGGATTGGGGGGCAAAATTTGTGTTTGGCCCTATATTTTAAGAGTTAGCACCAGCTATGTCTGGGTCATTGGTACAGTATAAAAATTTCCATTTGTCTGGATTGAAGAGCTTCTTTGGTGATGCTGATGTCTCCTTTACTTCCCGAAATTCCAACTTGGTTTCAAATCGGCGAAAATTCCAACTGTTACCATTTACAACTACAGTGTTATCAATATCGAGCTTCATAAGTATGCATGATGTCAATCAGTACAAAATTTCTATAGTACGTTTACTTATCACAATAAAAAAAAATCCTCAAAATGCACTTCAAGAAAATTACATCATGTAAAATCGTTGTCCTGAGTTAATTCCATCATTCACAGTTACAAAATGATGAAACATCAAAAATTGATCATTTCTGCATAAGATCTGATTTAATGTTAGGATAGTGTGAATTGCTCAACGTTCTCGGCTTGCGCATTTTTAGCACATATTCAGTTCCCAGAATAATACCAAATAATAACCTGATAATACTATCATAAATGTGTTAGCATTTCAGTTACTAGAATCAATTTTTTGCCCCCTTTCATGGCTTCATTTTCAAAATATTTCTCGGTAGTGAATTTCCAACTGGGGGAGGGACTGGGAAGGGGTCAACCCCCTCCCAGTCCCTCCTCCAGTTGGAAATTCACTATCCTACACCCCCCCCCCCCCCCAATTGGAAACCTCTAGCCACGCCCCTGTGTATGTATAATACATATATTGGTGTAAGAGTTTTCGAATCATGCTGATGCAGATCAATAGGGAGCACGATGGCTCAGTGGTTACGCTATTGGACTTGAAACCGAAAGGTCCACGGTTCAATTCCTGCCAGGGGTAACTGTATTGTATCCTTGGACAGGGCACTTATCCATATTTCCCACACGAGGGACACAGTGGTGCTGTGTCCTAAGGTGTACTGCATGTCGATGGTGTACTTGTCTTCAACCAATGCTAACCCTGCCTTTGTGGAGTTAGAACTTTGCAGAGTTTGACAGTTGCTCACCATTGCTCAGTGGTTTTCTCTAGGTACTCTGGCTTCCTCCACCCATAAAACTGTCTGACACAAGTTATCCTGGCTGTTGAAAGTGTCGTTAAACCCCAATAAATAAATAAATCAATGAACATATTATATTTGTAGTATGCTTTATCCAACACAAATAGAAGATTACGTACACTTACAAAATGAAAGTGTTAATGACAATGAAGCTCAATTTGATCAAGAAGGAAGTGAACTAAATCGAAAGTTCCAGTAATACCAAGTCATTCACTCAAGTTTCTGCAGAAAAGACATCACTTCAAAGCTACATATGAAATATGAACAAAATTGGGTGATTATAATTACATGACACTGGTTTCTGAAATAATTCAAGACATTGTTAAGAAAGTCTCAAATACCTAATATTGACCAAATCCATTGATACTTGTTCAAGTTATCGTGGTAACAAGCTGAAAAAAGCCAAAAATTAATTAAGCGCCATAATTCTGCTCAGTATGGCCAAACCGTACCAGTGTTTTAGTCATTTAAGATACTGTAAGAAAGTCTTACATTCCAAATATTGACCAAATCTATTGATATTAGTTGACATTATTGCACTAACAAGCTGAAAACAGGCAAAAAATAACAAATTAAGGGCCATGACACCATTCAGTATGACCAAATTGTACTAGTTTTCAAACTTATTCAAGACATTGTTCAAGTTATCAAGCTAATAAGTCTACCTACTCAGCCGCCTGCTTGCGTACCGACTTCATCAAACTATAGGTAAAGTTTTTTTTAAAACCTGACCTATAGTTTGATAAAGTTAGTGCACAAGCATTCTCCAAAAATTTTCTCAGAGTTGCCAAAGATGAGGGGTAAATTCCCCTTCATACTCAAATCCTTTCCTTGTAACGGAGCACTGCAAGTGTTTTCTACCAAGCTAAATATAAATACAATGAGGAAAACCGTAAAACTTAAATATTGCCTAACAAACATCTGAGCTTGTAGCTTAATAGAACTGAAAATGATTTTTACTTTGTCACAGTACTAATAAAAAAAAAAAGTTTCAATGGTTATTTGAAACATGTATTCGGTCAACAAAATTATTGCTGGCTTGAGTAAATTAAATGACTGGTTTAAATATTGGTTTAAAGGAGTCACTTGTGGGTTCATGCAGCATGAGCATGAAAAGTAACTGAATGAAAGTGACATAATTTCTCAGATTTCAGTCCCCTTATGGTACTACCATAAGGCCACACAAAGTAGATCTTCTGTTTCTCAGGCCATTATTTGTAAAATTGCATGCGGGCGAGCGTTTTTTTATTTTATTTTTTATTTCAGTAATTACTTCTTTGCCATCAAAAGTTCATGTTCTTGGTTCAAGTTTTAGGTCTCAAAATCTACAGAATAGCATGGGTGGTGGTGTATTTCATCGCTTGAGTGCAAGAAGGCTAAAGCATTGCAAAGCCTTCTTGCACTCAAGGGACAAATTCATCAATTTTTTCAACTTGGGTAAAATATCAGACATAAACCATTTAATTTTTAGTTTTTTTAAGTTTAAATTGGGTATAAAAAGAGAGCATGCGGCAGCCAAAAGGACCATGCAGGAGGGCCTGAGAAACAGATTTTTTATTTTTTTGGGCCTAAATAGAGCTGTTTGTTGTGAAATGTTTCCTCAGGTTCCTTGTCAGTTGCAATATAAGAGTCAAGTCTCGGTTTCCATTTTTATTTCTTCTTATTTAAACAAATGGGAAAACTCAACAAAATACTGAAACTATAACAAAACTTTTTGAAACTAAAAGGCTTTCCGGGAGTCGATGATGGGGAGCTATGATATGATGTTTTATCATATGACACGTCTGTTTTGTTCACTTTAAAACATTTGATATTTTGTTTTCATATTAATCAGTGATAAATAAAGCCTTCCGTCAATTTCATTGGTCAATTTCAAAACTAGACAATTTGATTGGCTGAACAAAATACAACTGGGCCACATTTTCATAATTTGCATAATTAGTGTTGGGAGCTTTCATTGGTCAATTTCAAAACTGGACAATTTGCTTGGCTAAACAAAATACAACTGGGTGACATTTGCATAATTTCAGTAGGGAGAATTTACGTTATCTGTCCTATTTAGGGTGGGTTGTATTGTATTAATCTTTTATCTACAAGAAAAACACCATTCATTTTTTTTATATTTTCACTTTTTGCTTCCAAAACATAGGTTATGACCCCTCATTGGAACGAGCTCGTTCCAATGAGGGGTCATAACCTATGTTTTAGAAGCAAAAAGTGAAAATTTTTAGTTATACGAGGATGTTTTTTCCAAGTGCCGTCTGCAACTCAAGTTAGGTGATGGGTTAAAAACTCATACTAAGTGGCTAATTTGTGTGTGTGTGTGTCATATGATAAATAGAATATGAAATGAGTGTTTTTCTCATATAATATTTATGAAACTCATCCGATTTTCCGTTTGGGCTTGCCAAAGACTCGCCAAAACAGAAAATTCTTAGACTCGTTTCATAAATATTATATGAGAAAAACACTCATTCCATATCCTCTATATATGTAAATAGTGTTGTACAGGGCAGACATTTCCTAACAATGTGGATCCACCTATCCCCGCACCCATCCTCCACATGCTTTGTTTTGTGTTCGATTTGATTTGATAGGCAAGTGCCACAAATGGCGACGGTAACTGTCAACCTCTCAGTGTTTTCTTCTGAACATCTGAATGGGAATTATATCAGATTCAAATATGGAATGATCGTTTGTTTCTGTCTATTTCTTGAGTTATGAATCCCCCAAAAAACAAAGGCCAAACTGTGTAGATGGGAGTAGCCTGTTTGGCCTTTGTTTTTTGGGGTTCATAACTCAAGAAATAGACAGAAGCAAACTATCATTCCTTATAATTAAACTTGAGAGGCGATAAATTTAAACACTCTCTGCTTTGCGGAGTTAAAATAAATACCAGGTCGCATTATGCTTCCTAGTGATACCTGAATAAAAAAGGCATCATTTTCTAAAATTCTTTTTCAAATAATGATATATTTCACTGAAACATGTTTTTGTGTTATTAAAAATTTTATTGACCAATGAATTGCAAAAGTTAAAAGGAACGTCATAGGTCACGCCTACACAAAACTTTAATCTCCTTTTCCACTTCATGGGAGGGTGCTGTCATTCAAAGCAACACTGAGTAAAATTTAATTCTGATTTTGAACATTTCCTGAGAAACTGAAAACACAGTTTGTAAATGTGTAGTTTGATATAAACTCAGATGATATGAAGTTTGTTGAACTTTATCCCAGAAAGAGTTCATTCAGGCAATTTGAAAATCGGAAAGTTTTGTTTGCGTGAGTTTTGTTTGTGGATTATTATGGGTTAATCTCCACTGAGAAAAGTCCAAAACACAATTTATTTAGACAAAACAGAACATCCTGGTATTAGAAAAAGATCACCCATACAATGTGACAGTGAGGTCATGTGTTTGTTAAAGGTTTGATGGATCATCCTCAGCCTTTGAATGGTTACCATTCAGGTGCCTTATAACATGGGTCAATTGACACCAAAGTGGGTAATGAAAATAGAAATCCTACAGGTACAGTAGAATCCTCTTAATTGAATATCCATTTTGCCAGTGGAAATTATTCAATTAACAGGAGTATACAATTAACAGGGATTTGGTAAGTTTCTTGTGTTCTGGAGGTCTGTATTGGATGTATGAGGCCAAAAAGGTTGATAAATAAGGGGAATTTGGTGCGTGTCACAGCAATTTTTTCGACATATTACAAAAATTTATAAACAATTAACAGGAGTTTGCTCTACAACCCATATGCAATTAACAGATCAAATTTGAACTGAAGGTATGGTAAATGGTTTTGTGTTTGAAAATTATATTCAATTAACAGGGATATACAATTAAGAGATATCCAATTAAGTGGGCTCCATTGTATTCCTTTCAACAAATTTCTGCAGTTTATATGGTTGAAGGTGAATAATCATTTGGCTGTTGAAATCATCCCCGCCAATAATCTGGTCCCAAACCTGCATGTGGCTGTGCACTAGTTTTAAGGCAAGTATTGGCTGCTATATATAGACAGCCAAGACATGCCTAGAAACAAATGCCTTAAAAATGTTACTTAAAAAGCAACTTGCAATTTTCTTCCCAAACTGCATGTTGAGGCACCTGTAAACACTTATGGACCAGAGGTGAACTAGAGATGGGCGTTTTTCAAATTTCAGGTTTCAGTTTCATTCAAAGAGTTGGGTTTTCGGTTTTGATTTTCATTGCACAAACATAACAATACGCTGCATTTGCATATAAGAAGATATATTTGGCATCAGTCAGAGTCACTGGGATTCCCTTTCCAGGGCAAAGCACCTGTGTAATAGCCTATACCAGTACTCTGATTTCCTGAACACAATGTATTTGCATAAATTATCTCAAGAGTTTGAAGTTTGAGCAAAATTATTTTTGCCTTCAGTCTGTTGCCAAATTACTCCCCCCCCCCAACCCCCGCCATATCTGTGTTTAGGGTAACCCCACACACCCTAAACAAGAGCAACGTGTGGCATATGCCCTCTCCTGCAATATCATGGATAGAATTACCGGTTTCAAAGAAAAAAATAAGATCAGTCTTGCAGAACTTTAGTTATAGAGCAGAAACCAATTTCAAATGTATTTAACATTGGAGGACACTGTGACCTTGACATCTGGCCACATTATGGTCAAAAGAAGAGCTGCACTTTCGTCCGGTGCAGACCCCCACTTGGTGTACCACCGAGTGTGGGCATACCTATGAGCAATAAATATTATTTATGAATATTCTCATACGGACCGACGGGGATGCACAGACAGATGGACGGGAAGCAATCCAGTATACACACCCCCCCCCCCAACATTTTCTTCGAAAGTTTTCAACAATTTCTAAGACAAAAGGTATGGTAAATTGTTTGGTGTTTGGAAGTTTTATGCAATGAGGCAGAAGCCTTTGTCATAGGCAAACTGCATGCCATATTTCACTGAAATCCGATAACCCATACCTGAGAATCAGGCTGAACAGACAAATAATGTCTATTTCCTACAATTTCTAAGTCAAAAAGGGGGATAACTCTAAAAAGGAGAATGTGAGAAATATCATTGAATCCTTTTTTTTTTAAAGCCTATACCATAAGCAGTGTTCACAGCAAATTTCATTGCAATAGAACATTCGATACCCGAGATACAGGCTGAACCGACAAAATTTGGCTCGGACGGACACAATTTCTAAGTGAACAAGTAAAAAAAAAAAATAACTAGTGTGGGCACAGGTGGGCATATCTATGACCAACAAATATTATAGAATATAATAATTTATCTAAGTTGTGAATGTTATGAATATTCTCGGACGGACTCACACACGGACACACAGATGGACGGACAGATGGACGGACGGACACATGTAATCCAGTATACCCCCATTTTCTTCGAAAGTGCGGGTATAATAAATAGGTTTCTTCCACTCATCATACCTAACCCACATATGAAGTTTGGTAAAGATCCGGTTGGTAGAACTTTAGTTATAGAGCAGAAACCAATTTCAAGTATATTTAACATTGGAGGTCACTATGACCTTGACCTTTGGCACTCCATGGTCAAAATAAATAGGCTTCTTCCACTCATCATACCTAACCCACATATGATCTGGTTGGTAGAACTTTAGTTAATTGATGGAAAGCAAAAGGTTAACGGACGGACGACGGACGACGGACAATCCAAGGAGTTGAGGGTTATGTACCAAGGACATCATAATTTTGTTATTCAAATATACAAACATACCATATGATGTGATATCAAGTCATTTAATGAAGCATGTGACATTTGATGATTTCCAAAAAACTGATATGTTCCCTCTGACATGTCCACAAGGAAGTGTTTACATCTATCTTTGGCTCTGTAGGATATTGTATATCCCCAAACTTTCTCACTGACTCGAACTAAAAAAGCACCAATGTTCTTATTTATGAGTATATTCTCAGCAACATCTCGAGAAATAATTCCTGAAAAAACATTAAATTAAAATTTATCACTTTCTGGCTCCAGTTGAAGTCCAAAATATGAGTGATCCCAAACTACTTAAAAATTTTACTTTACTTTTTTCCTTCACAATGCAGCTCATTCTCGAAAAAATGGAAAAAAAGCTCATCCAATGATGAAAAAATCTGTTTCAATAAAGTTCTACATTTCAATACTTTAAAATAGCCCGGCGAAGCATATACGCACAGCCCACACGGATGCGGGTCGGGTATTTTGTTCGAATTGCCACAAACAATTTGTATGTAAGGAATACCAGAAAAAACATCAGGCTTCTTGCACAATGACCTTAGTGGACACCGGGACTCAGACTATTAAGAAAGTGTCCTTTGGTGAAAGGGAGACGGATCCAGTGCAGATCGATAACAATGCTGAAGGGAGCGTGGTGGCTCATATTGCACCAAGCTGAAATTCAGGTTCACATGGTGAACCCAAATTTGAGCCTTCATATTTGATTTGAACAAACATAAATCTGAGCCACCCCCAACTCCCCAGCAAGGAAAGGATAGTGCATAATATTTTTAAGAATATTCCTCATGTTTCACAAAGTAAAAATTTGGGTTACCATAAGGAGCTCAAATAATAACCCAGGAAATTAATCTGAACAAACATGAATTCACCCTCCCTCCATGAGAATGATGTTGCACTTTTTGAGACGTGCTGACTCAGCATTTTTCCATTACCCACCAATATGGCAACCCATGACACAAACGACTGAGATTTTTGGGGCCCACTCAATTCTATTGGTTTAACCCTTTACCCAACGTAACGGTCAAAACCGGCCAGTGCTATTCTCAAAAATCGCCAATTAATTTTCATTATTTTTTCATTTTTTGTTTCAAAAACATAGGTTATGACCCCTCATTGGAACGAGCTCGTCTAGCTCGTTCCAATGAGGGGTCATAACCTATGTTTTTGAGACAAAAAATGAAAAACATTAGTTATTCAAGATTTTTTTTGCAAGTGTCGTCTGCTTTTCATGTTAGGTAAAGGGTTAAAAAATGCTGAACAGCAAATCAAAATTTTTTGTTCTACATGGTTTGGGAAAAATGGGCATTTTAATTTTTTCTATTTTTAACACCTCCGGTTCCAACCTGGGTGCAGACATTTTTTTTCGGGCATAAATCAAGTACATGTCCCCTAATACTATGGTATAGAAAATTTGGTCCAAATTAGCCCATTGGTTCTAGAAACAAAAATGTTGGGCAGGGCCAAAAATATCACACCTCCCAAATATTGTCTGACAAACTTTTTTCGAACAAAGTTGAATCTTGAGCATATAACTAATCTGCATACCGAATGTCAAAGCATTGTAACTAGTGGTTTATGAGAAGAAAACTTTTGAAGAATTCAGGTTTCTGGTGCAATGCCCACAGCCCACATTGTATTAGCTACTTATATCAAATAAACTAGGAAGGTTATCTTCCAAAGATAATTTATGCTAAGTTTGAATGGATTTGATCCAGTGGTTCCAGAGTAGCAGACTGATATGTTAAGTTTGGATGGGTTTGATCCAGTGGTTCCAGAGTAGCATTCTGATAAGCAAACTCAACTAGAGATGGGCGGTATTAAAATTTTAAGTTCGGTTCCAGTATCCGTATTTTTAAAATGCTTTACCGTGTTATTGGTACGGTATTCGGTATCAACTGCATGGAAGTACTCACACCAATTCCAATGTCGAATGTTATTTTTGAAATACTTCCCAGCTGTAAATCGCCATTTTACAGAAGATAAAGTGACCAAATTGCCAAAATGTTGGAAGTAAGACAGACCGTCAACATCGGTGATTTGATGTAACAAAAAAAAAAGCATTTTTGTTACATCAAATAACCGTTGATGACTACCGCTAGAAATTTGTGGGCCCTTTTTGTCAAGCATTTGTGTAATGTTCTGTTGTATGTCCTTTGATTTTTTAACAAATGTCTGGAACATTTTCAATACTGAAATTTCGGTAGTCTGAGATTCCCTTGGTACGGTAAGCCAGTATTGACTTGATACTGATATGGAATGGTATTTACAGTATACCGCTCACCTCTAAAGTTAACAGATGGTGGACACCAATTGATGACAATGGCTCACCCTGCCTTTCAGTTGGGCGAGCTAAAAACAGGACTCAAGACTTTTCAATAGCACTTGCACCAACACACAGTACACATAGGCTGATTTGTTACATCTACGTGCATATCATCATCAGACATATTCCTGACAGTTGTCATTTTAACCCTTTACCCAACGCAGACAATATCAAAATTTATTATTTTAAATATAATTTTTTTAAATTTTTCAAAAAATTTCAACAAAACCATATCATGTGACCTCCTCATTGGAACGAGCTCAATGAGCTCATTCCAATGAGGGGTCACATGATATGGTTTTGCTGAAATATTTTGAGAAATGTAAATTTTTTAACTGCTCAATTTGCATATTACGCGGGCGGATGTGGGCGATTCGTTAGGTAAAGGGTTAAAGACTTTTCAAGATCCAAACTTTAAATTAAAGACTTTTCATGCATCTTAATTATTCAAGACTTTTCGATATTTTCAAGACCCTGAAAGAACCTTGTGTTGGATTCCAACAACCACTATTGAAACCCTTTTCAAAAGTGTTTCTCCAGTTACTTATGGTCTTGATTATTAAGTTTGCAAACCCAGATGAAAGGGCCCGTGGTGCGAAATTCATTTAAAAGTATGTAATACATAATAAAAATTTTTAAAAATTAGGAAGGTGTTTTCTATTGTCCTGTAATATTTTCAATAAAGGAACGCTTATATCAATTTCCGACTTTGAGTTTTAGTTTCAAGCCTTTCAGCACTGGTGCTTTGGATGGTATAGTCTTTTACAATACTCTGTCTGGTGAAATGGGAGAATGCTGTCTCTATTTTTAGAGGGCTCTAGGGATTGGTAGTATTGGAATTCTGAGTTCGGTATCGGTTTCAATATTTTCAGGGGGTATACATTGGTAATGGTTCAGTATTTAGTATCTGACTTGCTTGCTGATAATACCCAAGGGGAATGCACCCCACGAAAATAAAGAATAAGTTTTTCTTGTATCATTCTACAACAGTGCCACAAATACCATCGCCAATGAGTTCAACAGTGGCATTCTTTTACCAACACATATCATATCTATAATAATTTTGTGACATGTACCAAACACACCTTAACCTTTAAAGGCCTATTAAAGGCTTCTGCAATCTCAGTGCATGTGCCCTCAACATGCCATCATTAGGAAGTCATGTTAACAATAGACAAATCACCTGGGCAGTAATTTCTAGTGAAGTCTTGGCTGCCTGTTAAGGCAGCCAAGACTTGGCTATAAATCTCTGCTAAGCTGCTGGACATGTAAAGCTTGTAGTCTAACCGGTAGTCAGGACACATGTCCAAACTTTTGAGGGTTAACAAAACTGAAAAGAAAATCAATTACTTCTTTCATGAAAATGAAAACTTCAGCTGCTATCAAGCCTTAACAGGTTCTTATAAATATAAAAATTTTAAGTAATTTGTATATTTTTTATACTTATCAATGACCCAGTCTAGCTGGTGCTAACTCAAAAATTAATCCAGGGCCAAACACAAATTTTGCCCCCAATCCCTAAAATTTGCATGCAAAACCGAAAAATTGATGTCCTATCTGGTCCTCCATACTTTTCAGATCTGCGCATGCACAGTATCCTGGAAGACACCAAAATTGGCACCAACCATCATTCTTTCTACAGGCTGCCTGTTAAATATTATATAAACAGTGGGGAGGTATGAGTGCCGACTCATGGGAGGGCCAAACCCATCTGGGCCATTGTTAAGTATAAAAAATATACAAATTACTTAAAATTTATAATATTTTTATACCACAAAACCAACGAAGAACAAAGAGGGCAGCGGAACAGCGTCAATGCTGGTACAGACTGCCTAAAAAACTATAAATGTAACCATTAATGGACGACATTCTGAGCAATAGAAAGAGGACCTAAAGATCTGAGGTCACCGGAGATGGACTCTAAATTTCTTAGGTAAAACTTGGTAAATGAAGCAGGCTGTGTCCAGTAAGCAGCCTTCATAAGATCAGTAATGACTATACTGTTAGAATAAGCCCAAGAAGTGGACAGTGCTCTAACCTTGTGCGCTGATATCTTATCAACCGAACATAGATCCAAAGATAGATTTTCATAGGCAATGCGTATTGCCAACTGAATCCATCTTGCGACTGAATGAACAGAAATATCCTTTCTGTTAGTAATCAATGAAAGAAAGAAGTGTATTCTTTTCTAATAAAATCTGATCGACGTTTATAAATGCGCATAGCCCTGACTGGACATAGCAAAGGTCTACGGTTATCCGAGGATGGCAGAGTCTTAATGATAATAGGCTCAGGCCGCTTGTCTGGAATCTGATTCTTAGCCAGAAACCCCACTTCCATAATGAGGGTAATGGTATTACCCACACTACGGTAGTGAGATTCTTCAACAGATAAGGCATGAAGTTCACTGACTCTTCTAGCAGATGCAAAGGCTAAGAGAAATGCCGTTTTATAGGTCAAGAATTTGAACTCTACAACTTCCAACGGCTCAAACAGAGCTTCTTTGAGCTTCAACAGAACCCAAGCCAAATTCCACTTAGGAATTAATCTGAGGGTTCTAGGTCTATTAATAGAGAAATTTCTAACCAGCTCGGACAATGAAGTATTTGATCCAATAGCCAAGTTATCATGATGAGCATTAGTGTCTGATAACATAGACCTATAGCCCTTAATAGTGACAGGCTGCAGTTTGAGAACATCAAACAAGTAGACCAAGAAATTGGCAATATTTGGTATGGACGGATTATAAACATCTATCGACTGATCCTGACACCAACGGAAGAAAACCCTCCACTTTGCTGTGTAGTTCAACGTAGAGGAGGACCTCCTGCAGTTAGAAATTGCATCCACTGCGCGTCCTGTAAATTGTTTTCCGTGCAAGAAGGACCACATAACGGAAATATGTGAAGGTTGAGACCTTCCGGGTTGTGATGCAGTGCGCGTGACTTCTCCTGATAAAGAAGGTCGTCTTGTGGGGGAAGCTTCCGGGGAACATCCCATAACAGACACCCGAGAAGATTGATCCAAGGTTTCTGTGACGACAGAAGTGCTACTAGCAGAATTTTGCAACAAGACTGTTTGATCTTTAACAGAATCTGCTGAATCAATGGAGTTGGAGGATATGCATATCCTATCATTCTGTCCCATGAGGTCGACAGAGCGTCTACTGCGTACGCTCGATGATCTGGGCATGGCGACACGGACGTTGGTAACTGATTGTTCAGGTGTGTCGCAAACAGATCTATCATGGGACGATCCCACTGGTAGCAAATCTGTCTGAATATTCGCTTGTTGAGAGCCCATTCCTATGGTAACAGGCGACCTTTCCGAGAGAGCGAGTCTGCTAGTACATTCAGATGACCCGGTGTATGACGGACAGAAAGATGAACATGATGATTCATGATGTATAGGCGAATCCTCTCCATTAATTCGCATAATGGAATTGAATGAGTGCCGCCTTGTTTCCTGATGTAAGCTACTACTGTCGAATTGTCCGACAAAATTTGAACATGGACAATCGCTATTATGTGAATCCAAAGTTGAAGAGCTAGCCATATTGACATCATCTCTTTGATGTTTATGTGCTTCTGTAGGAACCGAGGGTCCCAAAGACCCTGACATTTCAAGTCTGCGGGACTTAGGGTCACACCCCAACCTGCCTGACTCGCATCTGTCATAATTGTGAAAGCCGGATCCGGCAGTTGCAGCGGAACTCCCTGAGTTAACCACTGAAGATCTGCCCAAATCTGAACCCTTTGTTTTAGTAGGTCCATTAAAACAATACTGGTTTTGAGTTTCGAGCGAATGTGTCTTCACACTCAAATTCTGAGTAAAATATATCTGGAGGGGACGCGTGCACAGGTGGCTCATCGGAATTAGATCCGCAGGTGCTCCGCACAGCCCCATCAGTCGCATGAATTCCCTTGCTGTTAATGCATTTGAGTGTAGACAAAAGCGAGTATAACAACTGACTAATTTCGCTCTGGGTAACAGCAGCCGAAACAGATTTTTGTGAGTCTCAAAGGTCATCCCCACGTGAAAGAACGACTTGGACGGAGCCAGATCATACTTTTTCTCATTTACGATGAAACCGAGACGTCGGAGTAATAGAAGCAGACTCTGAACATCATTCTGAAGAATAATTCTGTTGCCGTATCTCTGCAGAATGTCGTCTAAGTAAGCCGACATTACCGCAGACAAATGAGCTCGGAAGTATGACATTACCGTGTTCATTATTCGAGTGAATACTAAGGGAGCCACGTTCACCAAAGCACATTGCTCTGAAGTGATGAACCTTCTCTTGTATGGCGAACCGTAGGTACTTTCCGAATGCCAGATGTACCAGGACATGAAAGTACACATCCTTTAGATCTATGCTTGCCACATAGTCGTTCACCCAAATGCTCGCTCTTACTGACCGAATGGTCTCCATATAGAATTTTGGAGCCATGATAAGCTTGTTTATCCAGCTCAAGTCTATTACCGGTCGGAACGAGCCATCTGGCTTTGGTACAGGGAACAGGTGACTGTAAAAACCCTAGGAATCTTGATTCTCGATGACCTCTATTGCTTCCTTTAATAAGAGAGCCTGTACCTCTACTAGGAGAGACTCTCTTTTGAAAGGATCCGACGGAAGATTTATCCAACGCAGACATCTTGTTAATAGGGGTTTTGCTCGGAATGATAGCCGTAGACCGTCAGAGACTATACTTCTCACCCACTGATCTTCCGTGACTGCTATCCAGTTTGTCACGAAGTTTGATAACCTTCCGCCAACTGGCCAGCAATAGAGGTCTTGAACATCACCTGTATGACCTGCAAGGCTTACGGGAGGAGAAACTACGTCATCCAGGGCTTGCATTTTCACCAGGCCTATCAGCCCAAGCCTGGTAATCAGCCCCTATAAAATTCTCACGAGGCTGATCAGTAGGCCTGGTTCAAGGCTGGTTGCCAATATATGTAATATGGGAAATCAGCCCTGAACAGTACAAATCAGGCCTGGTAGCTCCTTTTATCAGGCCTATCAATCAGCCTGGTCACAATTCTAAAATGCAAGCTCTAGTCATCCCCACAAAGAACATCATCCCGTCGGCCTAGGGGCGTCTGACCGATAGTCCCAATCAGACATATGCCCCTTTCACGAGTCGCTATATTGACAAACTCCAGAGTAATTGTAAGAGGGTTTCTTGTACCCTCGTGAGGAGTTCCCTTTTGATGTTTTAGACTTGGAACGTCCTCCTTTACTCGTCTGCTGAAGCGGGTTGCCGAGACGCCAACTTCAATAGCAGAGCACTTGACGCTTTCTTAGTAGCCTGTTCATAGACTAACGAAAGCTTGTCGTCAAAAATAGTATGTCCGAAGAACAGAGTGACCCGGAGAGAGCTTTTCACCTTGTCATCTATAAGTGATGATGACGCAAGGGCAGCATCATGTCTGATTAACTCCAGATTAGCCATTGTTAGGGCAGAGTTAAACATGGCATACATAATTGCCATGGAGAGAACTCTAAGAGAGGTACAAATATCCTCAAATTCCTTCCCGTTGAGACGTTGCGCCATAGCTCTGGTAAGGTGATCTGCGTTGGACATTGCGTCCAAATTCGCTCTATTTGATGAAATTGCCGTTTCTATTACGTCTGAGCGAATACTGAATGATGCAGGTAAGGATACATCTAGATCCCCAGCCTGCTCATCCAAACACAGAGGAGCTCTCTGAGCATCTTCTCCAACCGTTTTAAATGAAAGTGGTCCAAGAAACGGTATGTTTATGGAAGATGTAGATAAGAAACCGCCTTTTTTCCTCGCACTCGAGAGGTTGAATACTGCACCATCTACATGGCCGAAGGCCCGCGACACCTGCTTAGACTGAACTGAAAAAGAAAGCACTTCTTCCTTTCTCCGTATAAAGTCTGCGTCCAATGACGCCAGCAGTTTCTCTCTTGTTGTCGCAGCATTCTGATTCGACGTAACAAATTCAGGGTAGTATTGATGGATGAAATCCATCGCAACCATGTGCTGTTCCGAAAGGGAAGGGTAATCCTCTTCCTTATCCCTTTCACCATCCGAGAGAATCAGTTGCGAATCTCGATCCATTGCATCTGCATGAACAGATGACTGGACCGACCCAGCACTGTCTGACAGCTCAGGTTCTGTGTCTGAGGGAGGCTGCTCCTGCACTTGCTGGGATGCTGCGATCAGCTGCGCAATCTGCGACAGCAAGTCCGTCATTGAGGCCTGTAAAGCAGCGGTCTTCTGTTTCTTAGCCGTTTGCTACTCCTGGGACAGCTGCTACACTACCAGAATATTAAAACATGTATCTCAGAACAATCCTACAGTAATAATAAGTAGATACTACATATATTTTAAGGACGTTGCCAATGTAAACAACGGCAATGAAAAACCGGAAAGAAGACCTCAGGCACTGAATAAAAAAGGCCCAAAGTCAGTAACAGATTTTAAAGCTACCAGATGTAAAGCAAGATCTTCAGATGAAGAAAAAACGATACATTGGATAAAGATGTATGACCCCTAGGGTGAGGACATAACAATGGGGATAAACAGAATAAACATTCTGAATTACACGTTAAACTCCCAAGAAATTTAATAAAAAATTTCAATAAAAATAAGCCAAAAAGCTTGGGAGTTTAACAGGAGGGCTTCAAGGAAGGATAGGGAAGGAACACTTAACAAACAGTGGATAAATCATTAACAAGAATGATGACGTCAGGCACATGTCCCGAAATTGGGAAACATGAAATAATTTTGATAAAAATTATAAAGTTACAGCCCTGAATGTTCCTAACCACAGTTGTTCACTTCCATCATCCAATTATGTCCTTGCATCCACCAATTTTACCATTGATTTGTGTCTCGCATCCTCAAAAAGGGAGATTTAAAAGCACAGATGTCAGTTCATTGTTGCTGACTTTAGGGCCAAACAAAGAATGATGGTTTGCGCCAATTTTGGTGTCTTCCTGGATACTGTGCATGCGCAGATCTGAAAAGTATGGAGGACCAGATAGGACATCAATTTTTCGGTTTTGCATGCAAATTTTAGGGATTGGGGGGGCAAAATTTGTGTTTGGCTCGGGATTAATTTTTGAGTTAGCACCAGCTAGTCTGGGCCATTGGTTGTTGTATAAAAGTTAAAAAATCTATAGTAATTTATATATTTTTTATACTTACCAATGACCCAGACATAGCTGCTGCTAACTCTTAAAATATAGGGCCAAACACAAATTTTGCCCCCCAATCCCCAAAATTTGCATCTAAAACCAAAGAAAACATGTCCTGAATGGCCCTCCACACTTCACCTCTACTGCGCATGTGCAGTGTCAAGGACGTTCCGAAATTGGCGCCATTAATCATTCTTATAACCAGTGCCTGGTAAGCGCTATGTACTCAGCGGGGCGGTATGAGTTCCCAACTCCTGGGAGGGCCATCCCCGTCTGGGTCATTGGTAAGTATAAAAAATATATAAATTACTATAAATTTTTTAACATTTTTATACTGTACCAATGACCCAGACATAGCTGAATAGTAAAAAGGCTGGAGGGCCAAGGACATAGAGCAAGTTGGAATACGCTCAATTATATAAAACAGAGTCATCCCCTCTAGGGAAAAAGAAGTATTAGGCCTTAAATGTACCTTTCTTATTTATGATAAATTAGAAAGATACAACACCTTCCAAAATTGAGCATCATACATCCATGTACTCTATTAATATCTAGTATAATCCTTATACTAATAATTTTTAAAGTAAGCCAATAAATAAAGTAAGTCTAAAGAATAGAGACTATTTATACTCCTTAAAAGTGTCTGAGGATTGTATAATAACGTCCGTTGACAGGTGCTATATTCAAAAGCTATACTTTAAAAACTAAGACCTGAATGAATTTTTAAAACATAAACTTCTCACTAAAAAACCATCCCAACAACAGCTCAGAATTACTAACTCCGGAGGAGGTATCCCCTTGTTTTCATAGTAAAACATGTGACCCAAGGGAACACCCTCCCCCCCCCCCCCTTTTCTTGCCCTGGGTCAAATAGCCCAGAGCGAAGAGGGCAGCAGAACGGAGTCACTGCTGAAACAGACAGCCTACCTAGCTATAGTAGCAACTGTTAAGTGAATGACATTCTGAGCAGTAGATAATAGACCTAACAATAGAGGCCTCCAGAAATGGACTCGATATTTCTGAGATAAAAATTCATGAATGTGGATGGCTGAGCGCAATGAGCAGCCTTCAAAAATTTATAATAGCGACACTATTAATGTAAGCCCAAGATGTAGAAGAACTCTTACTTCATGAGCCGAAATCTTAAGCACAACTGCTGAGTCAATGATATACCATAAGCAGTATCGATAGTTAATTGAATCCATTAGCAATAGAATGGAGCGTAACGTCCTTCTATTAGGCATCAAAGACAGAAGAAGCTTACGTCCGTAGTAATAAACAGATATCTGTTTATAAATACGTAAACTCTAACCAGACAGAGTAAAGGCCTATGCCCGTACGAAGACGGAAGGACCTTAATAACAATAGGTTCCGGATATTTATTAGGAGCCTGACTCTTATGCAAAAATCCAACCTAAATAGTAAAGGAAGTAGTGATTCCGAAACTACGAAAGTGAGAATCATCCACCGATAGTGCATGAAGCTCACTGACTCTTTAGTAAAAGAGAAGCCAACAGAATTACTGTCTAAAAGGTCAGAATTTGAAAACTACTGTTTCCAGAGGCTCAACTGATTACTTAGCTAAATAAGAACCGAAGTTAAATTCCGTATAGAAATTTAATCTAATGATTCTAAGTCTATTTATCGAAAAGTTACTAACTGACTTAGATAAAGAGACATAAGACTCAATTGTAAACTATCATAGAGTGCATAGGTATGAGATAACATAAACCTATAACCTTAATAGTAACAGGCTGCAGTAGATCTTGTCAAACAAGTATACTAGAAAGTTGCAATGACTAGTATGGAGGGATCAACAATATAAACATAGAGATCCCTACACCAACGACGGAAGAGCCTCCACTTTAGCAGCATAGTATAGCGAAGAAGAGGTTCTCCTACAGTAAGAAATCGCGTCCATAGTTTGTCCTGTACAATGCTTGCCGTGCAAGAAGGACCACACAACGGAATACGTGAAGGTTGAGACCTTGCGGGTTGTGATGAAGATGACACAATTTTTCCCAGCGAAAAAAGATCCTCTCATGGAGGAAGTTTTCGCGTTAAGTCCCACAGTAGACATCTGAGTAAATTTACCCACGGTCTCTGTGAAGACAGAGATGCTATCAACAGAAATGTATTGTGGTTGTTTATCTTAGCAATACTTGCTGAAACAACAGCGCAGGAGGATACACATATCCTAACATACCGTCCTATTAGATCAATAGAGCGTTAACAACATAAGCTCAGAGATCCGGACATGTAAACACATACGTCTGCAATTGATTAGCAAGTTGTGTCGTAAATAAATTATCATTGGGCGCTCCCATTGATAGCAAATCTGATTGAATACTTGTTTGTTGAGAGTCCATTCTGACGGCAACAAGCGACCCATAAGTGAAAGGGAGTCCGGTAATACAATCAGACGACCCGGAATATGACGGACCGAAGCAGAACTTGGTGTACTATAACAAACAGAAGGATTCTTTCCATTAAATTGAATAACGGAAACGAATGAGTGCCTCCCTGGTTCCGGAGATACACCACTACTGTCGTATTATCGGACAGGATTTGGAAATGCGTTTCTGAATAATGTTCATCCAATGACATAAAGCAAGCCTAAAAAACATTATTCCGTGGAAGATAAGTGCTTGCCTAGAGACTGCGGAACCCAAAGACCCTGGCACTTCGAATCCGTTGGGATCAATATTGTATCCCAACCTGTTTGACTGGCAACCGTCATAATTATAAAACTCGGATCCGGCAACTGCAGTGGCACTCACTGAGTCAACCACCGAATGTTTGCCCCAGTCTGAATCTCTTGCTACACTAGATAGACAAGAGAACGTGTAAATCGAGCAATTCATGGATTGCTGAAAAGTTGCAGTCGAAGAGAAGCTTCTCCGAGACCGAAGCGACTCTGAGAGAGTTCTTCACCTTACTATCCACGCGCGTGGATGTAGCTAGGGCTGCGTCACGTCTAACCAACTCCAGGTAGCCACTGAAGGGCGGAGTTATACGTGAACAAACTACTGCCCTCAAAAGAAATCACATTGAGGATCATATCCCGGAATTCTTTCTCTGGAAGACGTAATGATAACGCCTCAGTAAGGTGGATTACGTATGATAAAGCGTCTAAGTTAAGTCTATTAGACATCATTGTCGTTTCCAACATTGTGGTTGGAAAAGACATAGACGGCGAAAAAGATAATTTCCAGTCTTTAACCACGCCGTCTAGACGCATATGAACTCTCGGTATGCCCTGTTCTGCCAAAATAAATTATTCCTATAAATGATAAAAGGCAGAATTGAGCATTGCGGACAAGAAACTAAACTACCATGCTTGGTAGCAGGCTTATATATATATATAGCGTCGATAAATAATACACATGTTCTAATGACATTATTGGACTGTGTCGATAAGTCAGGGACAATGTCCCTGAACCGATCCAAAATTCCGTGTCCAATGACGCTATAAGTCTCTTATCCAACATCGCAGCAATGTAGTCCGAAGGAACAACCACTGGAAGATAATGCCGGAAGAAATGTATGGCAGCTTCTGATGTTCCGAAAGGGAAAACTCGATCCCTTTCGCCATCCTGTCGGACCCTATAAAGCGTTCGGTCGTCCGAACCTGATGCAACCGCGGACCGCACCGACCCAGCGCCGTCGGATAATTCCTGATCCGACCGAGAAACTGTCGATTGCTGGGATGCAGCGAAAAACTGTGCTAACTTGGATAGCACGTCCGTCACTGAGGCCTGTGGAGAAGCGGTCTTACGATGCATTGCCGCTGGAAGCTCCGTGATCATTACCCCGTGCATACTACTATTATGCGAGCGAACGGAGTGTATAGGCCTCGTGTCCCTTGGCTACCGGATGGCGTGACCTGCTCGCCGTGGAATCACTGAATGACGAAACTGGTCGGATACTCGAGGTCACGTAGCCAATGTGCGGTCATGTGCGCTGCTGTGAGGATGAGGAAGCATTATCGACAGTCTCTCGGACTGTCAATATAACGGAGCGTCCCGAGCGGCGGACATATGCTCCGAATGCAAAATATCTGACCACAACATGTGGTCCCCTATGTTGTTGGACGAGAGAGGGACCTCTCTCGCTCACAGCCCGGACGGACCTGGACGAGCCAGGAACCGGACTAACAGGCTTCCTCCGATCTGTCCTCAATCCGTCGTCACTGGGTGAGTATTAAAGTTATTATAGTGCTCGCATCACCCAAATCTCCTTCCTAGACCGCAACGGACGAACCCGGCAGCCGAACCATTTGATGAATGTACAATACACCGGGTGAGCTAGCGAATGTCACTCCGTCGATCCTACAAGGGACCTCTTAGGTGATAGACATATTCCATGAGCACTTATTGCCGCTAGCTCTTCATTAACTATGACGACAGAGGCACACTTTGAAAGACATCTCCGTAACTTTGCGAACAAGAAACCAGAAATGCTTGGTAATAGCAAGCATATAATAATATATATAGCGTCGTTCAATAATTCGAAAGTTTGTGTGACATTATTGGACTATGTCGGAACTGAGGGACGATGTCCCTGAACCGAACCAAAAATTTCTAAGTCCACCGACGCTATCAGTTTCTTATCCGGCATTGCAGCATTCTGGTCCGACGAAAGAACCTGTAGAAGATCAAGTCAGATGACATACACAACAGCATATGTTGTTCTGAAAGGGAAAGCTCGAAATCCTCCGAATCCCTTTCGGTATCCCGTCGGACCGGATGAAATTTCCCGACGTCCGTACCTGCTTCCGCGGAGCGTCCCGACCCAGCATCGTCGGATAATACATTATGCGACAGATTCAGTAGTTGCTGGGATGCTGCGATAAGCTGTGCTATTTGGGATAGCACGTCCGTCCCCGAGGCCTGTGCAGTAGCGGTCTTACGATGCATTGCCGCCGGAAGCTCCGTGTACGTTGACTCCCGCACACTTTCTTATGCGAACGTCCGGAGTCTGCAGGCCTCGTGTCCCTGGCTACCGGATGGTGTGACCTGGACGCCGATGATTCTCTGATTGGCAAAGCTGACTGGATATCCGAGGTCACGTAGCCAAGAGCGGTCGTGTGCGCTATCATGAGAATGAGGAAGCCTTATTGACAGTCTCTCCGGACTGACTATATGTCGGAGCGTCCCGAGTGGCAGACGTATGCTCCGAATGCGAAACATTTTGTACCACAACATCTGGGGCCAGATGTTGTTGTACGAGAGAGGGGCCTCTCTCGCTCGCCGTCCGGATGGACCTGAACGAGCTAGGAACCGGACTAAAAGGCTTCCTCCGTTCTCCCTCTCATCCGCCGTCACTGGGTGTGCATTTGGTTGATTTATAGTGCTCGCAACACCCCAAAACTCCTTCTAGACCGCAACGGACGAACCCAGCTGCCGAACCATTCGATGAATGGACGCTACACCGGGCAAGCTAGCGGACATCAAAGGCCGTCGAACCTACTAGGGTCCTCTTAGGCAATTGGCGTATTTACATGAGCACTTTTCCGCTAGCCCTTCATTAATTGTGACGACGGAGGCACACTGTTGGAAGACATCACGGATACATCACCCTAATCTTGATCGTCTGAAATAGAAATTGATAAAGTAGAGTGACCCTGCGGGGAAAGGACCGGAATGTCCAATTCCCCACTAACATACCGTGACACACGCTTCCCATGTTGTCATCGAAATCATCACATACAGAACAGGAGTTAGTGCGAGTACACTGACTACATATACAATGATGATAAAAGTCAGAGGAAGATTTCCTCTTATTACAATTGACCAAAATCCTTTCAATGTGAAAAGAAAACAAAGTCCTAGCACTCGCACCAACCCCTGACAATCAAAATACATAATAATATGATCCATTAATATAGAAAAAATAATTCAAATCAAAATATTTTGAAAAAATATTTTTTCAGAACAGCCCAAGTTTCTGAAAAGTAACGTTGAGCCCCAATGGATCCCAAGCCTAAGTGTGGACAAAAATTTTAAAAATATTTTAAACAATTTATGCAACACTTATGAACAATAATAATGTATCTAGTTATGATTAAATTAACATCAAGATATTATTTTCAAGAAATCCCCCCTCACACAGAGGGCTGTTGTAAATGTAAACAATAAGTGTAAAAACACTAAAATAAGACTCCAGGCACCCAGGCCCGAAATCAGTTACCAATAATACACTATCTGATGCAAAACAGAGACTTCCAGGGAAGAAACTGCAGAACATCAGATGGTAGATGCAGAACACAACGCCTAACCACCCATAGGTGAAGACGTAAACATGGGGAAAAGAACAGAATTCATTCTGTTATTCAGCTAAAACTCCCAAGAAATTTTAGTAATAAAATTACAGAAAATATGCCAAAAGCATGGGAGAATAGCAAGAGGGGACTTAAAGGAAAGGGAGAGAGGAAAACACTGAACAATCAGTGTAACTTGATAACAAGAATGACAACAAAATGGCTGCTGCCTCGAAAATAGGTAACTTAACAGAATTTCATTAACAAATTTTAAGTTACAGCCCTGATAATTTTCTGTCACACATTTTTCCTCTCCTCCTTCTATATCCTCCTTAGAATCACCATTTCACTAATATTTATGTGTCTGGCATCATTTAAACTGAGATTTATAAGCACAAAGATCAGTCAGATGTTAACTGATGAAGGGCCAAACTAAGAATGATTAATGGCGCCAATTTCGGAACGTCCTTGACACTGAGCATGCGCAGTAGAGGTGAAGTGTGGAGGGCCATTCAGGACATGTTTTCTTTGGTTTTAGATGCAAATTTTGGGGATTGGGGGGCAAAATTTGTGTTTGGCCCTATATTTTAAGAGTTAGCACCAGCTATGTCTGGGTCATTGGTACAGTATAAAAATATACAAAATGTAGGAAAAGTTAAAAATACAGATGGTTTCAGTATTCAATGATTGGTTCTGTTTGTTTTTTCAGTATCTCCATGATAACAGTTCAGTATTTTTGAATATGGCCACTGTATAAATTGTATAAAGGCCACAATGAGCACAACAGTGGCATTCTTTTAGAAACTTAAAACATATCTTCATTAATTTTGTGACATGTAATAAATACACCTTAACCTTTAAAGGCATATTTTAGGCTTTAGCGATCTCAGACAATGTGTCCTGACCATGCCATCTTTAGGAGGTCCTGCTGACAATAGACTAACCACCTAGCAGTGATTTCTAGTGAAGTCTGGGCTGCCTGTTAACTGGTAGAGTGCTGGAAGCCCATATTTGGGCTTTATTCTGAAGTGTCGGTACCACAACTTAAAGGCTTCATATTCTGTGGATGTTCTCCATATCACCTTTGAAGTGAAATTATTTAGTCTTTGAGGATTTGTCTTGTTACAATTTATGGGAGAGTGCCTATTGGCACTCTCCCATAAATTGTAACAAGGAAAAGGTATGTGAACAAATTTTGATGACCAAAAATAATTCAGCACTCTACCAGTTAAAGCAGCCAAGATTTGGCTATATTATTTATTTATTTATTGGTGTTTAAGGTCATATATTTATGCACAATGGCTAATCATCTGCGTGATAGTTTTACGGGTGGAGGAAGACAGAGTACCCGGAGAGAACCACCGAGAATCGACAAGCAACTGTCAGCTCCTCAACATTCTCTGTTCAAGCTCCGCTCAAGCAGGGTTACAGCGGTTGAAGACATGTGCACCATAGACGAGCAGTACATGGCATCATTGTGCCCCTATGTAGGCAACCGGGATAAAGTGCCTTGCCCAAGGACACAACGCGGGTCGTCCCGGATGGGGTTCGAACTTGGGAACTCTAACATAGAAGTCCAACAGTCTACCACTGAGCCACTGCGCTCCCAAGACTTGGCTATAAATCTCTGCTAAGCTGCTGGACATGTACAGGTTGTAATCAAGCAGGAATTCAGGACAACCGCCCAGGCCCTTGAGGATTAACAAAACTGGAAAGAAAATCAGTCACTTCTTTCAAGAAAAAGATCCCTTCAACAGTAGTCAGGCCTCAACAAGGTCTTATAAATAACAAATGTAGGGAAATTTGAAAATTCAGATGGTTTCATCAATTGGTTCAATTCATTTTTTTGGTATCCCATTGATACGGTATTGGTTTGGTTTTTCGGTATATTGCCCATCTATATAAGGCTGCACAAAGTAGATCTTCTGTTTCTCAGGCCATTATTTGTGAAACTGCATGCGGGCGAGCGTTTTTTTATTTTATTTTTTATTTCAGTAATTACTTCTTTGCCATCAAAAGTTCATGTTCTTGGTTCGAGTTTTAGGTCTCATAATCTACAGAACAGCATGGGTGGTGGTGTATTTTATCCCTTGAGGGCAAGAAGGCTTTGCAATGCTAAAGCATTGCAAAGCCTTCTTACACTCAAGGGACAAATTCATCAATTTTTTTAACTTGGGTAAAATATCAGACATAAACCATTTAATTTTAATTTTTTTTAAGTTTAAATTGGTTATAAAAAGAGAGCATGCGGCAGCCAAAAAGACCATGCGGGAGGGCCTGAGAAACAGATTTTTTATTTTTTTAGGCCTAATTGGATTTTTGTTGTATCAAACTACAAATCACAAGTACAATATGTTAACATACCATGAAACCAGATGGCTATACTTCCAGTACTGGTATCAATACCACATTTTTTACTTCTCTCTTCATCTCTGAACCAGTTGACGACTGACTGTCGGCTATCTGGACGTAAAGGTCTCTCTACTGGTTGTTTCACAGATGCTCGGTTTTGTACATTTCGCCTACAAAAACAACAAATATAACATGATAAATGTTGATGCAATGCATAAGAGTATTTCATTTCTGTACTGCAAATATACTCAAGAGAAATGGTCATCTCATATCATTAATACCACAAGACAACTTCTGTCAGAATAATTAGAGTTCAGAACAGAGATGAAATGATTATAGATTTAACCCTTTACCTAACATGAAAAGCAGACGACACTTGCAAAAAAAATTCTTGAATAACTAATTTTTTTCATTTTTTGTCTCAAAAACATAGGTTATGACCCCTCGTTGGAACGAGCTCGACGAGCTCGTTCCAACGAGGGGTCATAACCTATGTTTTTGAGACAAAAAATGAAAATATTTTGAAAATTAATTGGTGATTTTTTAGAATAGCGCTGGCCGGTTTTGGCCGTTACGTTGGGTACAGGGTTAAAACAAGTGGTGCAATAGGTTGCCTTTTAGTATAAAGGTGCTTTCATGTCCCTGTCGGTACTCAGGAAGGGAATCTGTCCAGAGGGCAATATTTGTCAAGAAACAGGGGCATAACTCACATTGTGCAGGCAACATTACTCAGAATGTGGGATGCTAAATAAACATCCATGTATGTAAGATTTCAATATGATCTGACTACTACGAGGCGAGTTATGCAAAAAGTGTCTATTTTTAAAGGGAAGCGGGGTGAGGGAGGGTGTAGTGCCCAGTCCAGGGCTTAAATTCTATTCAGATTTGTGAGAATCAAACAGAATCCACCTAAACAATGGTCTGGAATGTCCAGCAATTTGCGAGAATCTTTACAAGGATCCGAGTCTAGATTTTTACTGAATTTTAAACTCTAGATAACTCACAAGTGGAAGGTGCGGACAGCATTACTCAATACGTATGTAAGAGGACATGCAGTGGACAGACAAAAAAATGCCCAAGTCTCAATGGAAAGAAGGGCCATAACTCAAGAGTGGAATACGCAAACAGGTTAACTTAATATATATCTCAGGGAGCATGGTGAGTCAGTGGTTACTGCTTCGCCTTCAAACCGAAGGGTCCATGGTTTGATCCACACTAGGGGTTACTGCATTGTGTCCTTGGGCAAGGCACTTCATCCCAGCTGCCCATGTGGGGGCACGGTGGTGCTGTGTACTAAGTCATACTGCATGTTGATGGGGCACTTGTCTTCAACCAATGCAAAGTTAATACTTGTTTGTGCAGAGTTAGTACTTTGGGGAGTCTGGCAGTTGCTTGCCAATGCTAAGTGGTTCTCTCTGGGTACTCTGGCTTCCTCCACCCGTAAAACTGTCCGACACGAGGTGAACTTGGTTACCCAAAGTGTCATTAAACCCCTATAAATAAATGATATGTATCTCAGATGGCAAGTCATGTTAAATGTATAATTTCATGAAGTTCTAACTATAATTACTGGCGGAGTTATACAGAGGGAATGACAAACTGATGGAAAATGGATGGATGGGGGGTGCGGGGGGAATAGGAGGGGAGAGGTAGTTCTGTGAGGACATATAAGTCAAAACAATATGGATATGTGAATGAAGAGAGAACGTCTCTGGAAACTTCTCAATATTGTAAGTGAGAGGAACTAAAAAAAGAAATAAGTGGGTCAGCAGTGATTTCTAGTAGAGTCTTGGCTGCCTTAACAGACAGCCAAGCCTTGACTAGAAACCACTACCTGTTTTGAGGTTGTAAAAGTCAGAAAGAGGACTTTAAGGACGAAATAAAATTTCATTTGATTTGGTACATGTATTCTTTTCTTGAGATTCCATAATGTATATGAATTCATTGAACAAACATCAATGAAAAATTAAATGTTCTTAACAATTTCCTATGTAATTATTTTTTACTGTATTATTTGTATTAAATATACTGATTTGAAGATGAGGGATGATAAACTTGATACTTTTATCAATCTTATCACTTGTCTGGACCTTTTTCCAACCATTTAAGCTGATATTTTAAAAATAGTGATGCTTGATCACTCAATAACAGCATCAGTGAAGCGAATGTTTACTCTTTGCCTTAAACATACATATTATTGCTACAGTGAAGTAATCTGGGTCATCGTATCACGTCGAGTTGAGGAGGTCAGAACGAAACAAGCTGCTGCAGGCAGCAAGTATGATCCCAGAGATCTGACCTCCTCAAGCAGACGTGATGCGATGATGACCCAGATCACTTCACTGTAGAGTTAAACATTTTATTATATGACTTACAGTTCAACATCGCATGTCAGTGCTAGTATTTACAATTCCCCCAACCGTTTTACTGTTTTATTTGTATTAAAGTAAAAAAGAAGTATTTTTGTTTACTCTTATTTTTGTAACAGGTGCACGCTTCTGCAGAATCACCCGATTTATTAATTTATTTATTTATTTATTGGTGTTTAAGGTCACATATTTCTGCACAATGGCTAACCATGACCGTGACAGTTTTACGGGTGGATGAAGCCGGAGTACCCGGAGAGAACCACCGAGCAACTGTCAGCCCCCCCAACATATCAACTCCACACAAGCAGGGTTAGCATTGGTTGAAGACAGGTGCACCATCGGCGTGCAGTACGCCTTAGTACACAACGTCACCGTGCCCCCACGTGGGGAATGGGGGTGAAGTGTCTTGCCCAAGGACATAACGCAGTTGCTGCTGGTGGGATTCGAACCGAGGACCTCCCGGCTTGCAGCCTGCACCTCTAGCAACTGAGCCACCGCGCCCCCAATCACCTGATGTGCATGAATAGAATAAAAAATATCATGAATATGATAAAAAAACCCAGACCACCATTCAAGTGCACCCATTCCAGCTTGGAGTAAAGTACTCTCTGAAACCGGAACAGGTAATTATGTGAATTTAGATGCACCTGTAAATAGTCTGTCATACTATAGTGATACGGAATTGATTTCCACACTGTGGATTTTCTGGGGACCAGGTAAAGATTGTCAAATAGTAGTGATATTTAGCAGTTAAATTACACAGTCATATAATAAAACACTGTATCATAAGAGTACAGGCCATGTAATTTGTATTAATATGCCAACCTAATAGATTACTGAATGAACAGTCTTAATTCATGACTGTGGACTGAGGAATACACTGACAATATTTATTATTTATTGGGGTTTAATGACACTTTCGACATCCAGGTTCACCTTGTACTGGGTCAGTTTTATGAGTGGAGGAAGCCGGAATACCCGAAGAGAACAACTGGGCAACAGTGAGGAAGTGTCAGATTCCCTAACATACTAACTCTACACAAGCAGGGTTAGCATTGGCTGAATACAAGTGCACCATCCATATGCAGTACACCATAGTACACAGCACCACAGTGCCCCCACTTGAGCAATATTTATTTATATTTATTTATTGGTGTTTAAGGTCACATACTTCTGCACAATGGCTAATCATGACCACAACATGGAGATAAAGTCAAGGTCAGTCAATCATTTATGCCCATGTTGCCTATTTGAGAGAACCCCAAGCATTAGTGACTGGGCCCTATTTTACCAGTGAAACAGAGCTTGTTAACCACAGTGAACAAGCACTGCTTCACTTCCCGGGGTTCCGCAGGGGACTTGGGCAATCGGGATGAAGAGCCTTCACCAAGGTCCAATGCAGCTGGCCCTGGCGGGAATGGAACCATGGACCTTTCGATTTGAAGTTCAATTCTGTAACCACTGAGCCACTGCACTTCCACAATGACAATAATGGTCCACTGTGATCCCATATTAATTCAATATACCGACACTGGAGGTATATTAATTGTCACTGTATGTCATTATGATTTTATCGCAAAAATCACAGTCTGAATTTGGCTATTGACACTTTAGAAAGTTTGATTTCAGTTCAATACGTCAGAAAGCTGACAGAATAGTAAATGAAGACAAAATTGTCAGAGATAATAATTTAATACTTTATTTGGTGATCAATGAGAAGTTGAATTTCAACCCTTGACTGTATCACTACTCATCTGTTTTTGAAAACAAATGAATGTCGACAGGAAAATTTAACAAGAAAATTAAACGGCTTGCAAACTCAACTGAATTTCAGAGAAAAAAAATCTGCCATAATCAATATGTTACAGGACGTTTAGTTGGCAGATACAGTTTCACATGAGGCAAAGTGAGAGCAATATTAGATGAGGCTAAAGCTTTGTCTAATATTGTTCTCACTTCGCCTCATGTTACAATAAGTATCAGCAAACTAAATGTTTCATAACTTATATTTTCATTATCTTTTAATTTTATTGCATTAATAAGATACTTCAGAACACACTCACAGCAGTCTTTAGTCAAGCTTTGGATGGATATAAGACTTGATTGGCTTTACTGTTGCTTCTAAAATCTTTTGAATATTTTATTGGATGTATAGATGATTTTTGTAGTACAAACACAAATAAAATCTGTAAAGTCTTACAGAAGAGGATAAATACTATTCTGTATGACACAGACAAAGAAAGAAAGAAAGAAACAAACAAACAAAAAGAAACAAAGAAAGAAATATTCATCACTGTAACACATCACATAATATGTAAACAAATGAAAGTTAAAAAATTTATAGTAATTTATATATTTTTTATACTTACCAATGACCCAGACTTAGCTGGTGCTAACTCCAACAAAACCAGGGCCAAACACAAATTTTGCCCCCCAATCCCCAAAATTTGCATACAAAACAAAAAGAAATCATGTCCTAAAGGACCTCCATACTACGCCTCTACTGCGCATGCGCAGTGACGCAGTCGTCCCAAAATTGGCGCCAATTATCATTCTTACTGGCAGTGCCTGGTCAGCGCTATGTACTCAGCGGGGAGGCAAGAGTTCCCAACTCCAGGGAGGGCCATCCCCGTCTGGGTCATTGGTAAGTATAAAAAATATATAAATTACTATAAATTTTTTAACATTTTTATACTGTACCAATGACCCAGACTTAGCTGAATAGTAAACAGGCTGGAGGGCCTAGGACATAGAGGAAAATCCAATAAGCTCAACTATATAGTAAAGAGGTAACCCCTTAAGGAGAAAAGGAGTATTAGGCTTTACATGTATCTTTCTTATTTAATATTAAATTAGAAAGATACACTACCCTTAATAATTGAGCACAATAACATTCATGTTCTCTATTAACATCCAGTATAACCCTTATACTAATTATTTTTAAAGCAAGCCAATAAATAAAGTAGTCCAGAGAATTGAGACTCTTTATAATCATTTAAAAGTGTCTGAGTATTGTATATTAAAGCCCGTTTGACACTTGACATATACAAATGCTTCACACCGAGCTACACTTTAAAAATAAGACATGAATGAATTTAAACATTAATATTACACTTTAAAACCATCCCGGAAGCGACTCAGAAATACTGACTTGGAGGAGGCATTCCCTTGCTTTTCACTATAAAGCAGGTGACCTAAGGGGACACCCCCCCCCCACCTTCCCCTTGCCCTGGGTCAAATAGCCCAGAGCGAAGAGGGCAGCCGGACGGAGTCACTGCCAGAACAGAAAGCCTGCATAACTATAGTTGCAACTGTTTAGTGGACGACATTCTGAGCAACAGATAACGGACCTAAACAATGCAGGTCTCCAGAAATGGACTCAATATTTCTGAGATAAAAATTCGTAAATGTGGATGGCTGAGACCAATAAGCAGCCTTCATTAAATCTGTAATAGCAACACTATTAGCATAAGCCCAGGAAGTAGAAAGAGCTCTTACTTCAAGAGCAGAAATCTAAAGCACAGACTGCTGAGAAGAAGATAAATCTTCATAAGCAGTACGGATAGTTAACTGAATCCATCTAGCAATAGAATGGACTGAAATGTCCTTTCTATTAGGCATCAAAGACAGAAAGAAACGTTTCCGTCCCTTTCTGATAAACTGAGATCTCTGTTTATAGATACGTAGTGCTCTAACAGGACAGAGTAAAGGCCTACGCCCGTCTGAAGACGGAAGAGCCTTAATAACAATAGGTTCCGGATATTTATTAGGAGCCTGATTCTTAGCTAAAAAACCCACATTAGTAGTGAAGGTGATAGTGTTCCCAACACTACGATAATGAGAATCATCCACCGATAGTGCATGAAGCTCACTGACTCTTCTGGCAGAAGAGAAAGCTAAGAGAAAAGCTGTCTTATAAGATAAGAATTTGAAATCTACTGTCCCAAGAGGTTCAAATGGCTTTTCCTTCAATTTAAGGAGAACCCAAGCTAAATTCCACTTAGGAATTAATCTAAGAGTTCTGGGTCTATTTATCGAAAAGTTTCTAACCAACTTCGATAAAGAGACATTAGATCCAATTTGTAAACTATCATGATGTGCATAGGTATCAGATAACATAGATCTATAACCCTTTATAGTAACAGGCTGCAGTTTGATTTCGTCAAACAAGTATACTAGAAAGTTTGCAATGTCTGGTATAGAGGGATGAAATATATCTACAGAATGATCCCTACACCAACGACGAAAAACCTTCCACTTAGCCGCATAGTTTAGCGAAGAGGAGGTCCTCCTACAGTTAGAAATTGCATCCACTGCTCGTCCTGTAAAGTGCTTGCCATGCAAGAAGGACCGCACAATGGAAAAACGTGAATGTTGAGACCTTGCGGGTTGTGATGGAGTTGGCGCGATTTCCCCTGCGAAAGAAGATCCTCTCGTGGAGGAAGCTTCCGCGGTAGGTCCCACAACAGACACCTGAGTAGATTTATCCACGGTCTCTGTGGCGACAGAGATGCTACCAACAAAATCTTGCATTGAGATTGTTTTATCTTTAGCAATACTTGTTGAATTAACGGCGCTGGAGGATACGCATATCCTATCATTCCGTCCCAAGGGATCGACAGAGCGTCTACTGCAAATGCTCTTGGATCCGGACACGGAGACACATACGTCTGCAACTGATTGTTGAGATGTGTCGCAAATAAGTCTATCATTGGCCGTTCCCATTGGTAGCAAATCTGATTGAATACTTGTTTGTTGAGAGTCCACTCCGACGGCAACAAGCGACCCTTTCGTGAAAGGGAGTCTGCTAGCACATTCAGACGACCCGGTATGTGACGGACCGAAAGAAGAACGTGATGTTCTAACGCAAACAGAAGGATTCTTTCCGTTAGATTGAACAACGGAACTGAATGAGTGCCTCCCTGATTCCGTATATACGCCACTACTGTCGTATTGTCGGATAGGATTTGGACATGAGCATCGTGAATAATGTCCATCCAGTGACGTAACGCAAGCCAAATTGACATCATTTCCTTGATGTTTATGTGCTTGCACAGGAATTGCGGATCCCAAAGACCCTGGCATCTCGAATCCGTTGGGATTAATGATGCACCCCAACCTGTTTGACTGGCATCCGTCATAACGGTAAAACTCGGATCCGGCAACTGCAGCGGAACTCCTTGAGTTAACCACTGAATGTTTGCCCAAGTCTGAATCTCTTGTTTCACTTGATCTGACAAGAGAACGTCTACATCGAGCGAATGAATTTTCACACTCCAATTCTGAGTCAGGAAAATTTGAAGAGGACGTGTGCGTAGCCGCCCCATCGGAATGAGATCCGCGGCGGCTCCGCACAGACCTATCAGTCTCATAAATTCTCTCGCCGTGACTTTGTCTGCGTGCAGACAATAGCGAGCGTAACAACTGACTAATTTCGCTCTGGTTAACGGCAGACGAACGAGATTGTTGTGCGTCTCGAAGCTCATTCCCAGATGAGTGAATGACTTGGACGGCACCAGATCCGACTTCTCCTCATTTACTATAAAACCGAGACGTCGGAGCAATAGAAGAAGATTCTGAACATCGTTCTGAAGCGTTAACTCGTTGCCGTACCTCTGAAGAATGTCGTCCAGGTAGGCCGACGTTACCGCAGACGAATGAGCTCGGAAGTAGATCATTACCGAGTTCATTACCCGAGTGAAAGCCCAGGGTGCTAGATTCAATCCGAAGCACATCGCCCGGAATTGATACACCACTCCCAGGACTGCAAAGCGTAGATACTTTCGGAATGTCGGATGTACCATGACGTGAAAGTACGCATCTTTGAGATCTATGCTCGTAGCATAATCGTTCACCCGAATACTCGCTCTGACCGATCGAATCGTCTCCATATAAAACTTCGGAGCGACGATCAGCTTGTTTATCCAGCTCAAATCTATGACTGGACGGAACGAGCCGTCTGGTTTCGGAACCAGAAACAGATGGCTGTAGAATCCCAGAGGTTCCTGGTTTTCTACGACCTCTACCGCGTTCTTCATTAAAAGAGACTGCACCTCTGATAACAGAGCGTCTCTTTTCTGTGGATTTGACGGAAGATGAGTCCACTTTGGACTTCGAGTTAATGGAGGCTTTCGTTTGAAGGATATATTTAGACCTTCCGAAGTCACTCCTCTCACCCAAGGGTCGTCCGTAATCGACGCCCACTCTTGTGAAAAACTCGACAACCTTCCGCCAACCGGAACGCGATAGAGGTTTAAGCCATCACCTCCTGGACCTGCGAGGCCTGCGGTAGGAGAAACCACGTCTTCCACGACCCGCACCTCGCCTCGTCGACCTCGGGGCATCCGACCGATTGTCCCAGCCTGAAGGACGTCCCGAACGAGAGTCGCTATCCTGACGGTCTCTCGAATAAGACCAAGAGGACGCACCGGAACCTCTATAGGAACCTCTCTTGGGCGCATTAGACCCAGAAGTGCCTGTCTTATTCGTGTCTGCTGTATCCGACTTTTTAGGAGCCGATCTGAACAACAGAGAATCATTAGCTTTCTTTTTAATTTTATCATAAATAGCGGAAAGCTTGCCGTCAAAGAGAAGTTCTCCTGAGACTGAAGCGACTCTAAGAGAGTTCTTCACCTTAGAATCCACTAGTGTGGATGTAGCTAGGGCTGCGTCACGTCTAACCAACTCCAGATTTGCCACTGAAAGGGCGGAGTTACACGTGGAATAAGCTACTGCCCTTGAAAGAAGTCTTAAAGAGGATTGTATATCCTGAAACTCTTTCCCCTGAAGGCGCAGTGATAACGCCTTAGTAAGGTGATCTGCGTAAGATAAGGCATCTAAATTGGCTCTGTTAGACGCAATAGCTGTTTCCAACACCGCGGTTGGAATAGAAGCTGACAACGGTAATGATAGCTCTAAGTCTTCCACCTCGTCGTCCATACGCAGAGGAACTCTCGGTATACCCTGTCCTGCCGTATCGAATTTATTCCTTGAATTAATGAAAGGCAGGTTGAGAGTATTAGCGGACAAGAAACCTGCTTTCCCCGTCCTGGAAGCAAGTTTAAATATAGCGTCGTTCAATAATTCAAATGTTCTAGCAACATTATTGGACTGCGACGGAAACTCAGGAGCGATGTCCCTGAACCGCTCAAAAAATTCAGAGTCCAATGACGCTATAATTCTCTTGTCCGGAAGCGCAGCAGTCTGGCCCGATGGAACAACTTGAGGGAGAAAGTGCCGGATGAAGTCCACGGCAGCTTTATGTTGTTCCGAAAGGGATAGCTCCAAGTCATCCGTATCCCTTTCACCATCCGGTCAGACCTCACGATGTTCCCGGTCGTCCGCCCCCGATGCTTCGGCGGAGCGTACCGACCCAGCGCCGTCGGATAATTCTCGATCCGACACCGTTTTTGTCGGCTGCTGGGATGCTGCGATAAGCTGTGCTATCTGCACAAGAATGTCCGGCGTCGAGACCTGCGGAGGCACAGTCTTTCGCTGCTTCGCCGAGGGCAGCTCCGCATCAGATGGCTCCCGCATACTTTTCCTAAGCGAACGTCCGGAGTCCATCGGTCTCGAATCCCTGGCTGCCGGATGGTATGACCTGGTCGCCGAAGAATCCTTCATCGGCGAAGCTGGTAATATATCGTCGGTCACGCAGCCAAGGTGCGGTCGTGTGCGCTGACGAGAAGAGGAAGCCTTAACAGTCTCTGCGGACTGCTTATACAACGGAGCGTCCCGAGCGACGGACGTATGCTCCGCTAAAGACACATTTTGTACCACAACATCTGGTCCCAGATGTTGTTGTACGAGAGAGGGACCTCTCTCGCTCGCGGCCCGGCTGGACCTGGACGAGCTAGGAACCGGACTAAAAGGCTTCCTCCGTTCTCGCTTACTATCCGCCGTCACTGGGTATGCATCTATTATGTTTATAGTGCTCGCATCACCCAAAATTTCCTCTTGGACCGCATCGGACGAACCCGGCTGCCGAACCATTCGGTGAATGGACGCTACACCGGGCGAGCTAGCGGACGACATTTGTCTGATCTCCATGAGCACTTTTGCCGCTAGCTCTGAATTCATTTGTGACGACGGACGCACACTTGAAGAAGATAACATGGAAACATCACCCTGTTCTGGTTCCTCTGAAATAGAAACTGAGAGAGTAGAGTGACCTTGTGGAGAAAGAGCCGGCATCGCTCTTTCTCCAGAAACAACATATCGTGACACACGTTTCCAATGTTTCTCATCCCAATGTTCACATATAGGACAGGGATTAATGCGAGAACACTGACTACAATTAATACAATGATCATGAAAGTCAGAGGAAGATTTCTTCCTATTACAATTTGAACAACGTCCCTTCATTGTGAAAGAACAACAATAAGTCCTAGTTACTCGCAAAAACCCCTGACACAAAGATACATAATAACATGATCCATTAATAAATGAAAAAACAATTGCAAAACAAAATAATTTTGAAAAAATATTTTTTCAGAGAAGCCCAAGTTGCTGAAAAGTAACGTTGAGCCCCGATGGATCCGATGGCAAAGTGTGGTCAAAAATTTTAAATTTATATAAAATAATTAATGAGACACTTTCGGATAATATAAATGTATCTTATAATGAGATAAACTACCACAAAGGCAAACAGCCCCCCTCAAAAAAGGCTGTTGCCAATGAAAACAAACAGTGTAAACACACTAGAAAACATGACTCCAGGCACTGAAAAAACTGGCCCGGAATCAGTCATCAATTACACTCTATCTGATGCAAAACAGAGACTCCCAGGGGAGAATCTGTAGAACATCAGATGGAAGATGCAGAACACAAATGTTATACACCCATGGGTGAAAACGTAACTATGGGGAAAATAACAGAAAACATTCTGTTACCAAGCAACTCTCCCAGGAAATTTTAGAAATGAAATTTCTCAAAAATATGCCAAAAGCATGGGAGAATTGCCAGGGGGGACTTTAGAAGGCTAGGGGAGAGGAAACACTGAATAAGCAGTGCAACAATTAGCAAGAATGACAACAAGAGGCCCATGCCTCGAAAATAGGCAACTTAACATAATTTCATCAAAAAATTTTAAGTACAGCCCTGATTATTTTTTGCCACTTCTTTTTCCTCTCCTCCTTCTATCCTCCTTAGAATCACATTTTCTCCAAAAATTACGTGTCTGGCATCCTTTAAACTGAGATTTACAAGCACAAAGATCAGTGAGATGTTGACTGATGAAGGGCCAAACAGAGAATGATAATTGGCGCCAATTTCGGGACGACTGCGTCACTGCGCATGCGCAGTAGAGGCGTAGTATGGAGGTCCTTTAGGACATGATTTCTTTTTGTTTTGGATGCAAATTTTGGGGATTGGGGGGCAAAATTTGTGTTTGGCCCTGGTTTTGTTGGAGTTAGCACCAGCTAAGTCTGGGTCATTGGTACAGTATAAAAATGTAACTCACTTTGGAGGTAAAGCAGGTTTTTGTTTGCCGTTTTGAATGGCTGTCTTAAAGGCATTTACAGATGACACAGCTGCCTGTATCTTTGTTAATGATGCTCTATGTTGTTCTCTTGCTTGCTTTGCTAATAACTTTCTCTGAAGCTCAGCTTCCTTTGACTTTTGTTCTACAAATTACAGAAAAACTCTTTTCATCTAAGAATTTTTTTTATACCCGCATCTTCCGAATTCAAAGAAGATGCCTCCCCACCCCTCATCCACCTACAACACACCACAGATGTTAGTCAAATGGGTAAAACAAATAAAACTCATTCCATAATGAATGAATCAGATGAGTCTTTTAACTTCCTTTCGCTCCACTTTATAAGTTATTGTGATGAATTGATAACATGGTCTCAGGTCTGGGTCTTGGAGTTTATGTTGAACTGAGATACAGAGTACCTCTCTCAAATAACCACTCCAGGCTGTAAACCTTAGACCATGTTACCATCAATTCATCAAGTTAACATATATGTTCCAATAAAAACCTACCCATAGTGCAAAACCCATATCGTGAAGGAACAAGGCAACTTTCTAAGATAACGAGTTTAGTAAATAAACTTTTCGTGTACCCCATGATGTCACTGGACAAATCTTCTTTCCATACTATATTTTAGAATGTCTGTATGTATGTCTGTCCGCTATAGAAATGAATATGGGCCCACCCCGAGTGTCCAAATTGAGTCTACTAGGAGTACTTTTTTATGGTGGAGGTCATCGTCAGGTTTAAAAAAGTGTGTGGGGTGGGGGTGGGGGTGTAGGGGGCACCAAAAGTTATGACCAAAATTTTTTTTTACCGATATATGTCTTCAAAGGGGTCTTCTAGGGGTACATTTTTATCAGGAATCTAATGGTGAGCTTCAATCAGCATGGGGGTGTAGAGGGGCACCAAAAGTTATGACCAAAATTTGTCTCACTGATATAGGTCTTCAAAGGGGTCTACTAGGAGTAATTTTTTACCAAGAATCTAATGGTGAGGTTTAAAAAAGTGCTGAGGTGGGGTGGCAGTGGGGGTGTAGAGAGGCACCAACAGTTATAATACTCTCCTCAGCCCGAGCAACGCTGGGTAACCCTGCTAGTAATCAATAAATCAGATAAAGGTCGAGGAAATGCCATCTTCGTTCAAATTGTAAACTGATTTGTAATTTAAACAACACTTCATTCATAGCATCCTCTGTTGCATGTTTGTAAAATCTAAAAAAATAAAGCGGTTTCAAGTCACTCCACTGATGAAATAATTGCAAAATGGGCACCCTCATTTCATATATTTCATGTGGTGACATCAAAGGGCAAGAATTTTATTACACACCTGTTCTACGAAATGCCAATCTACAACAATGCTAAACCATGTGGAAAGTGAAAATCTGTTCCTCACACATGTATAGAACAGAAATCATTGACAGACTATTTTTAAATAGAACAGAAGAGAAATTGAATTTCACTGGAATTTTCTACAAATCGTGCACTGCAATTACAATATGAATTGCCAGCGATAGCTAAAAATAGTAGCACAGGTTCCCCTCGCAAAACAGGTTGTTATAAAATTTGTTCTTTTTATTGATACTTAGTCCCCTGAGTTCCAATGTGTTCTATGTGCCTACTGGCACATAGAACACATTGGAACTCAAGGGACATGTTGTCAAATGAATTGCTGAGTGTACTAATAATTGCTTTCATAGATGTGAAGGCATGTAATAAACACAGAACACACGCGTGTGAATGGGTTAATTGATATGGCACTTGTGCCATCATGGAAGGATAAAACTTGAGGATTGCGGCCAGTCATTTTATCCTTCTGCGCTGGCACTCATGCCATATCGATTAACCCGTTCACATGCATGTGTCGTTCTGTGTATTTAGTCTCATTGGAACATTAGGACATTTTTAGCCCATAGGAACACAAACTTTCTAGTCATTTCCATCTTCATCACAGTTGAAGTATTTTGTCAGTTAATTCAGGCCTTTCAGTTCCCCTAAAACGACAATAGTAAACACTGTGTCCAAATAATGTAACTGTGCCTATATAAAGTCATGTTTAAAAATTGTTTTAGAAGTTTTGCAGTGTTTTGGCTGTGGTTCTCCTCCACCAAGGAAATTCAACAAGGTGCCACCTATTGGAGAGGTGATGGTTTTTGGGTCCTGACAGCAAGGATGTGATCATGAGTGACTGTCAGAATAAAGGTCACACCATAAACAGACAATATCATGCCACAGAGTTATCCATTGGGATAGGGCTGCACGGTATACTGATAAACCAATACATATTGGTATTCAAACCTGCAGTGTTTGAATACCAGTGTAATTACAAAAAATATTGGTTTATTGTCGTTATTTAATTCCCCATAATTAAATTTTCAAGTTGTCTTCAGTTTTAACTGTAGTCCCAAATAAGTAATATTATCCCTTTACCCAATGAATCGGCTGCATCCACCCATGTAATATACAAATTCAGCAGTTGAAAAAATATTTTTAAAACAAACAAGATATTCACTCGGAAGTGACTATGCCCCCCATGTGGCAATGACCTTGATCTGTGACCCTGACCTCCATCAAACAAAAAAATTTGTAAAAAGTTTAATATTTGTACTTTCTGAGTTATGGCTGAGACACGAATATTGATGATTTTCAGTGTGACCTTGACCTTACGGACCTGGCTGTGGTGTGTGACACATCCACTCATTGTCCTTTATAATTGAGCGAAGTTAGATGATTGTAGCCCTAATAGTTTTGGAGTTATACTTGAGACACGATTTGTGACCCTGAACATATGAAGGTTAATTGTGACCTTCACCTTGCAGATGCAGTTGAAACTATTATACGTGACCCACTTTCTGACTGTCCTTAACATTTGTAAAAAGTTTAACAATTGTACTGTGATTTGTTTCTGAGTTATGTCTGAAACACGAATATTGACCGATTTTTAGTGTGACCTTGACCCTGAAGGTATGAACCCAGCTATGGTGTGTGACACATCCTCTCATGGTCGTTTATAATTGTGTGAAGTTTGATGACTGTGGCCCTAACACACACACACATGGACACACACACACACGGACGCACAGACGGACGGATGAATGGACACATGCACACTTCAATCACTATATGCCACCCGAATTAAGTCGGGGGGGGGGGGGGGGGGGGGATAAAAAATTCAACAAAACCATATCATGTGACCGATACCCCCTCCCCCTCAATAGAACAAGCTTGTTTCAATGAGGGGTTACTTAATAGGCTAATTTAAAATATTAAATTCTTATATCATCTGTGTTGGGTAAAGAGCTCTTCGAACAGCATCATTAAGGCTTGCTAATTCATTCCACGGTGATGGCTCAACTCACGATTGTGGCACGTATGTTAAAATATCTCGAAAGTCTTTTGATATACTGGTATACCTCAGTATTTTTTTGAATTGTGTGCAGCCCTACACTGGGGAAGACTATCAATAAAAACCGGAGTGAAAAACTTTAGAACAAGGGTTTTCTGCTTCACCTCACATGGTAATTAACGCTTAACCCGCTGAGAATTTTTAAAATATTTTTCATCATACCTAATCATGGTTGCTGCAAAGCAGCCATGACTAGATACGATGAAACATCCATATAAATTTAACTTAAGAAATCAATGATCAATCAGATAATCCAATATATAAATAATTTGGATGAAATTGCTCAAATTATACTTAATTCACTGGCAACTATTCCTTGTCTGGCCAGCAGCATGCACTGAGTTAACCCTTTACCCAACGCAGACGATATTAAAATTTATTATTTTAAATATCATTTTTTTAAATTTTTCAAAAATTACCAACAAAACCATACCATGTGACCCCTTGCTGGAACGAGCTCGACGATCTCGTTCCAATGAGGGGTCACATGATATGGTTTTGTTGAAATTTTTTGAAAAGTTAAAAAATTTATAGTAATTTATATATTTTTTATACTTACCAATGACCCAGACTTAGCTGGTGCTAACTCTAACAAAACCAGGGCCAAACACAAATTTTGCCCCCCAATCCCCAAAATTTGCATCCAAAACAAAAAGAAATCATGTCCTAAAGGACCTCCATACTACGCCTCTACTGCGCATGCGCAGTGATGCAGTCGTCCCGAAATTGGCGCCAATTATCATTCTTACTGGCAGTGCCTGGTCAGCGCTATGTACTCAGCGGGGAGGCAAGAGTTCCCAACTCCAGGGAGGGCCATCCCCGTCTGGGTCATTGGTAAGTATAAAAAATATATAAATTACTATAAATTTTTTAACATTTTTATACTGTACCAATGACCCAGACTTAGCTGAATAGTAAACAGGCTGGAGGGCCTAGGACATAGAGGAAAATCCAATAAGCTCAACTATATAGTAGAGAGGTAACCCCTTAAGGAGAAAAGGAGTATTAGGCTTTACATGTATCTTTCTTATTTAATATTAAATTAGAAAGATACACTACCCTTAATAATTGAGCACAATAACATTCATGTTCTCTATTAACATCCAGTATAACCCTTATACTAATTATTTTTAAAGCAAGCCAATAAATAAAGTAGTCCAGAGAATTGAGACTCTTTATAGTCATTTAAAAGTGTCCGAGTATTGTATATTAAAGCCCGTTTGACACTTGACATATACAAATGCTTCACACCGAGCTACACTTTAAAAATAAGACATGAATGAATTTAAACATTAATATTACACTTTAAAACCATCCCGGAAGCGACTCAGAAATACTGACTTGGAGGAGGCATTCCCTTGCTTTTCACTATAAAGCAGGTGACCTAAGGGAACACCCGCCCCCCCCCCCTTCCCCTTGCCCTGGGTCAAATAGCCCAGAGCGAAGAGGGCAGCTGGACGGAGTCACTGCCGGAACAGAAAGCCTGTATAACTATAGTTGCAACTGTTTAGTGGACGACATTCTGAGCAACAGATAACGGACCTAAACAATACAGGTCTCCAGAAATGGACTCAATATTTCTGAGATAAAAATTCGTAAATGTGGATGGCTGAGACCAATAAGCAGCCTTCATTAAATCTGTAATAGCAACACTATTAGCATAAGCCCAGGAAGTAGAAAGAGCTCTTACTTCATGAGCAGAAATCTTAAGCACAGACTGCTGAGAAGAAGATAAATCTTCATAAGCAGTACGGATAGTTAACTGAATCCATCTAGCAATAGAATGGACTGAAATGTCCTTTCTATTAGGCATCAAAGACAGAAAGAAACGTTTCCGTCCCTTTCTGATAAACTGAGATCTCTGTTTATAGATACGTAGTGCTCTAACAGGACAGAGTAAAGGCCTACGCCCGTCTGAAGACGGAAGAGCCTTAATAACAATAGGTTCCAGATATTTATTAGGAGCCTGATTCTTAGCTAAAAAACCCACATTAGTAGTGAAGGTGATAGTGTTCCCAACACTACGATAATGAAAATCATCCACCGATAGTGCATGAAGCTCACTGACTCTTCTAGCAGAAGAGAAAGCTAAGAGAAAAGCTGTCTTATAAGATAAGAATTTGAAATCTACTGTCCCAAGAGGTTCAAATGGCTTTTCCTTCAATTTAAGGAGAACCCAAGCTAAATTCCACTTAGGAATTAATCTAAGAGTTCTGGGTCTATTTATCGAAAAGTTTCTAACCAACTTCGATAAAGAGACATTAGATCCAATTTGTAAACTATCATGATGTGCATAGGTATCAGATAACATAGATCTATAACCCTTTATAGTAACAGGCTGCAGTTTGATTTCGTCAAACAAGTATACTAGAAAGTTTGCAATGTCTGGTATAGAGGGATCGAATATATCTACAGAATGATCCCTACACCAACGACGAAAAACCTTCCACTTAGCCGCATAGTTTAGCGAAGAGGAGGTCCTCCTACAGTTAGAAATCGCGTCCACTGCTCGTCCTGTAAAGTGCTTGCCATGCAAGAAGGACCGCACAACGGAAAAACGTGAAGGTTGAGACCTTGCGGGTTGTGATGGAGTTGGCGCGATTTCCCCTGCGAAAGAAGATCCTCCCGTGGAGGAAGCTTCCGCGGTAGGTCCCACAACAGACACCTGAGTAGATTTATCCACGGTCTCTGTGGCGACAGAGATGCTACCAACAGAATCTTGCATTGAGATTGTTTTATCTTTAGCAATACTTGTTGAATTAACGGCGCTGGAGGATACGCATATCCTATCATTCCGTCCCAAGGGATCGACAGAGCGTCTACTGCAAATGCTCTTGGATCCGGACACGGAGACACATACGTCTGCAACTGATTGTTGAGATGTGTCGCAAATAAGTCTATCATTGGCCGTTCCCATTGGTAGCAAATCAGATTGAATACTTGTTTGTTGAGAGTCCACTCCGACGGCAACAAGCGACCCTTTCGTGAAAGGGAGTCTGCTAGCACATTCAGACGACCCGGTATGTGACGGACCGAAAGAAGAACGTGATGTTCTAACGCAAACAGAAGGATTCTTTCTGTTAGATTGAACAACGGAACTGAATGAGTGCCTCCCTGATTCCGTATATACGCCACTACTGTCGTATTGTCGGATAGGATTTGGACATGAGCATCGTGAATAATGTCCATCCAGTGACGTAACACAAGCCAAATTGACATCATTTCCTTGATGTTTATGTGCTTGCACAGGAATTGCGGATCCCAAAGACCCTGGCATCTCGAATCCGTTGGGATTAATGATGCACCCCAACCTGTTTGACTGGCATCCGTCATAACGGTAAAACTCAGATCCGGCAACTGCAGCGGAACTCCTTGAGTTAACCACTGAATGTTTGCCCAAGTCTGAATCTCTTGTTTCACTTGATCTGACAAGAGAACGTCCACATCGAGCGAATGAATTTTCACACTCCAATTCTGAGTCAGGAAAATTTGAAGAGGACGTGTGCGTAACCGCCCCATCGGAATGAGATCCGCGGCGGCTCCGCACAGACCTATCAGTCTCATAAATTCTCTCGCCGTGACTTTGTCTGCGTGCAGACAATAGCGAGCGTAACAACTGACTAATTTCGCTCTGGTTAACGGCAGATGAACGAGATTGTTGTGCGTCTCGAAGCTCATTCCCAGATGAGTGAATGACTTGGACGGCACCAGATCGGACTTCTCCTCGTTTACTATAAAACCGAGATGTCGGAGCAATAGAAGAAGATTCTGAACATCGTTCTGAAGCGTTAACTCGTTGCCGTACCTCTGAAGAATGTCGTCCAGGTAGGCCGACGTTACCGCAGACGAATGAGCTCGGAAGTAGATCATTACCGAGTTCATTACCCGAGTGAAAGCCCAGGGTGCTAGATTCAATCCGAAGCACATCGCCCGGAATTGATACACCACTCCTAGGACTGCGAAGCGTAGATACTTTCGGAATGTCGGATGTACCATGACGTGAAAGTACGCATCTTTGAGATCTATGCTCGTTGCATAATCGTTCACCCGAATACTCGCTCTGACCGATCGAATCGTCTCCATATAAAACTTCGGAGCGACGATCAGCTTGTTTATCCAGCTCAAATCTATGACTGGACGGAACGAGCCGCCTGGTTTCGGAACCAGAAACAGATGGCTGTAGAATCCCGGAGATTCCTGGTTTTCTACGACCTCTACCGCGTTCTTCATTAAAAGAGACTGCACCTCTGATAACAGAGCGTCTCTTTTCTGCGGATTTGACAGAAGATGAGTCCACTTTGGACTTCGAGTTAATGGAGGCTTTCGTTTGAAGGATATCTTTAGACCTTCCGAAGTCACTCCTCTCACACAGGTCGTCCGTAATCGACGCCCATTCTTGTGAAAAGCTCGACAACCTTCCGCCAACCGGAACACGATAGAGGTTCAAGCCATCACCTCCTGGACCTGCGAGGCCTGCGGTAGGAGAAACCACGTCTTCCACGACCCGCACCTCGCCCCGTCGACCTCGGGGCGTCCGACCGATTGTCCCGGCCTGAAGGACGTCCCGAACAAGAGTCGCTATCCTGACGGTCTCTCGAATAAGACCAAGAGGACGCACCGGAACCTCTATAGGAACCTCTCTTGGGCGCATTAGACCCAGAAGTGCCTGTCTTATTCGTGTCTGCTGTATCCGACTTCCTAGGAGCAGATTTGAACAACAGAGAATCCTTAGCTTTCTTTGTAATTTTATCATAAATAGCGGAAAGCTTGCCGTCAAAGAGAAGTTCTCCTGAGACCGAAGCGACTCTAAGAGAGTTCTTCACCTTAGAATCCTCTAGTGTGGATGTAGCTAGGGCTGCGTCACGTCTAACCAACTCCAGATTTGCCACTGAAAGGGCGGAATTACACGTGGAATAAGCTACTGCCCTTGAAAGAAGTCTTAAAGAGGATTGTATATCCTGAAACTCTTTCCCCTGAAGGCGCAGTGATAACGCCTTAGTAAGGTGATCTGCGTAAGATAAGGCATCTAAATTGGCTCTGTTAGACGCAATAGCTGTTTCCAACACCGCGGTTGGAATAGAAGCTGACGACGGTAATGATAGCTCTAAGTCTTCCGCCTCGTCGTCCATACGCAGAGGAACTCTCGGTATACCCTGTCCTGCCGTATCGAATTTATTCCTTGCATTAATGAAAGGCAGGTTGAGAGTATTAGCGGACAAGAAACCTGCTTTCCCCGTCCTGGAAGCAAGTTTAAATATAGCGTCGTTCAATAATTCAAATGTTCTTGCAACATTATTGGACTGCGACGGAAACTCGGGAGCGATGTCCCTGAACCGCTCAAAAAATTCAGAGTCCAATGACGCTATAATTCTCTTGTCCGGAAGCGCAGCAGTCTGGCCCGACGGAACAACTTGAGGGAGAAAGTGCCGGATGAAGTCCACGGCAGCTTTATGTTGTTCCGAAAGGGATAACTCCAAGTCATCCGTATCCCTTTCACCATCCGGTCGGACCTCATGATGTTCCCGGTCGTCCGCCTCCGATGCTTCGGCGGAGCGTACCGACCCAGCGCCGTCGGATAATTCTCGATCCGACACCGTTTCTGACGGTTGCTGGGATGCTGCGATAAGCTGTGCTATCTGCACAAGAATGTCCGGCGTCGAGACCTGCGGAGGCGCAGTCTTTCGCTGCTTCGCCGAGGGCAGCTCCGCATCAGATGGCTCCCGCATACTTTTCCTATGCGAACATCCGGAGTCCATCGGTCTCGAATCCCTGGCTGCCGGATGGTGTGACCTGGTCGCCGAAGAATCCTTGATCGGCGAAGCTGGTAATATATCGGCGGTCACGCAGCCAAGGTGCGGTCGTGTGCGCTGACGATAAGAGGAAGCCTTAACAGTCTCTGCGGACTGCTTATACAATGGAGCGTCCCGAGCGGCGGACGTATGCTCCGCTAAAGACACATTTTGTACCACAACATCTGGTCCCAGATGTTGTTGTACGAGAGAGGGGCCTCTCTCGCTCGCGGCCCGGCTGGACCTGGACGAGCTAGGAACCGGACTCAAAGGCTTCCTCCGTTCTCGCTTACTATCCGCCATCACTGGGTGTGCATCTATTATGTTTATAGTGCTCGCATCACCCAAAATTTCCTCTTGGACCGCATCGGACGAACCCGGCTGCCGAACCATTCGGTGAATGGACGCTACACCGGGCGAGCTAGCGGACGACATTTGTCTAATCTCCATGAGCACTTTTGCCGCTAGCTCTGAATTCATTTGTGACGACGGACGCACACTTGAAGAAGATAACATGGAAACATCACCCTGTTCTGGTTCCTCTGAAATAGAAACTGAGAGAGTAGAGTGACCTTGCGGAGAAAGAGCCGGAATCGCTCTTTCTCCAGAAACAACATATCGTGACACACGTTTCCAATGTTTCTCATCCCAATGTTCACATATAGGACAGGGATTAATGCGAGAACACTGACTACAATTAATACAATGATCATGAAAGTCAGAGGAAGATTTCTTCCTATTACAATTTGAACAACGTCCCTTCATTGTGAAAGAACAACAATAAGTCCTAGTTACTCGCAAAAACCCCTGACACAAAGATACATAATAACATGATCCATTAATAAATGAAAAAACAATTGCAAAACAAAATAATTTTGAAAAAATATTTTTTCAGCGAAGCCCAAGTTGCTGAAAAGTAACGTTGAGCCCCGATGGATCCGATGGCAAAGTGTGGTCAAAAATTTTAAAATTATATTAAATAATTAATGAGACACTTTCGGATAATATAAATGTATCTTATAGTGAGATAAACTACAGCAAAGGCAAACAGCCCCCCTCAAAAAAGGCTGTTGCCAATGAAAACAAACAGTGTAAAAACACCAGAAAACATGACTCCAGGCACTGAAAAAACTGGCCCGGAATCAGTCATCAATTACACTCTATCTGATGCAAAACAGAGACTCCCAGGGGAGAATCTGTAGAACATCAGATGGAAGATGCAGAACACAAACGTTATACACCCATGGGTGAAAACGTAACTATGGGGAAATTAACAGAAAACATTCTGTAACCAAGCAACTCTCCCAGGAAATTTTAGAAATGAAAATTCTCAAAAATATGCCAAAAGCATGTGAGAATTGCAAGGGGGGACTTTAGAAGGCTAGGGGAGAGGAAACACTGAATAAGCAGTGCAACAATTAGCAAGAATGACAACAAGAGGCCCATGCCTCGAAAATAGGCAACTTAACATAATTTCATCAAAAAATTTTAAGTACAGCCCTGATTATTTTTTGTCACTTCTTTTCCTCTCCTCCTTCTATCCTCCTTAGAATCACATTTTCTCCAAGAATTACGTGTCTGGCATCCTTTAAACTGAGATTTACAAGCACAAAGATCAGTGAGATGTTGACTGATGAAGGGCCAAACAGAGAATGATAATTGGCGCCAATTTCGGGACGACTGCGTCACTGCGCATGCGCAGTAGAGGCGTAGTATGGAGGTCCTTTAGGACATGATTTCTTTTTGTTTTGGATGCAAATTTTGGGGATTGGGGGGCAAAATTTGTGTTTGGCCCTGGTTTTGTTAGAGTTAGCACCAGCTAAGTCTGGGTCATTGGTACAGTATAAAAATATAATATTTTTTCAACTGCTGAATTTGCTTATTACGCGGTCTGATGCGGCTGATTCGTTGGGTAAAGGTTTAATACAGCAGCAGAATGTGGCTTTAAAATACTCCACATTCCTTTTTCTACCCTGATCTTGCCAACATCGACTTATGCATCTTCCAAAACTAAAATCACACCGGTCTGCAAGGTAGAATTTTTGCTTTGGATAATGAAGTCATTGTGGACGTGGGAAACAAATATTTCTACAGAGTCAGAGTAGTACAATGCTGGTTTAAGTATATTGGGGTGGGTTCTGGGAGATTATGTGTATTGGGATCCCAGGAGATTATACTGGAAACCATTTTGATCTAACAAGGTTATACATGTGAAGCCATAAACCCTTTGATGGTAATTCAGAAAGGCTTATGGTAGAGGACTTCCTATAATGGTGAAATGACTGATACTCGTCCTCTTGAACCTTATTCCAGGAGGGTATGAGTTGCCTCCTGGGATTTTAGGGGCCGGAAGTCAATATAATAATAACATGACCACGGCCTGTGAGAAATGAATAAGAGCCTGAGCATTTATTACTGGGCTGAGACATTGTCTTGAGCCGGTAATAAGCCATAGTGCTGCTATTCATTCCCCAAGAGCTGTTAATATAACGGGACATCAACAAAATCATCATCATATTTCTATTATTACATGACTGCAAATGGGTAGCAAGCTGTTAATGAAGTTTGTTTTCATTAATGGCCCACCAGCCGCATCCGTTAATGAAGTTTGTTTTCATTAATGGCCCACCAAACGCATCCGACACCACAAATTACAGAGTTTTACTGCCCTGCTAAACACCTTTACTATACTCGATAACACCTGCTAAACTAGTAATAATATAAATTAATGCTTGCTTCCGGTATGATTTATCATATTAACTGAAATATATAAGTGCGTTTCAGTTGTAAAGAAATTCTGGTACAGTGGAGCCCACTTACCTGGATATGTCTTAATTGTATATCTCTTTTAATTGAATATAATTTCCCAACACAAAACCATTTACCATACCTCCAGTACAAATTTTACCTGTTAATTGAATAAAGGTTATCGAGAAAACTCCTGTTAATGGAATAAAAATATCTTGTAACATGTCGAGAAATCCCCTTGACTCTCCCCAGTTTTCCTTTGGTTATACACCTATTTGGTTTCAGTACATCCAATATAGGCATTTAATCTATTATATCTTGTTTGACAGGGCTCATGGAGCTCTGTCAAACAAGATAGAATAGAATAAATGCAAGTTTATCTCTAGAATGCAGGAAAGTGACACATTCCTTGTTAATTGAATACTCCTGTTAATTGAATATTTTTCATTGGCAAAGTGGCTATTCAATTAACAGGGTTCCAATGTATAGAGCTGGGCAATATTTTGGAAAAAACAAATCGCGATATTTTCAGAAAATGTCATGTAGGGTAACCTACATGAACGAACAACAATGAGGGTAAAAAAACCATTAGTTCAGCTATCAGAACGTTGTGACTGCCAACTACGGGACCGCCACAAAGTTCGGATAGCTGAACTAATGGTCGTAACGGTACCTAACAACACAGTTTACTGCTGTCTGCTGAGTTCAGCTCTCCGAACGTTGTGGCTGTCCCAATTGACTACAGTTAAAACTAGAAGTCCTGTCATGAAATGTGCACAAATAGCACGTTGATATGCGCGTTAATATACGCGTTAAGGCCCAAGTAAAGCTATCAAATTCTGTACATATTGCCTGTGCACAAGCAATGTTTCAGCCAATGGACCTCCGGGTAAACCGGAGGTCCATTGGCAGAAACATTGCATGTGTTTGCTATGAGTAACCAAGATAACGTGCCGTGCATTGGATGCCATTCGATATGTCAATTGCGCGCAATTCCAACGCGCAATTAAGCCAAGATAAGCGCACTATTCGTGACAGGACTTCTAGTTTTAACTGTAGTGGGGTAGCCGCAACGCTCAGAGAGCTGAATTTGAGCTGGTTCAACTCGGACAAGATCATCATTGTCTACTGCAACACTTCCAAGTATGTAACGAACATCGGACTTTAGTCACGTAAGTTGGAGTTTGATTATCAGTAGGCCTATCAGTCATTGTTCTGTTGTTCGTTGTAAAATATTTCAACGAGCCGTGCAGGACTGTGCGACAAATTAAATAATTGTTTGGCAAACTCGTGGTTTGTTGTACTGAGATTTGCGCAGTGCGCACATTCTCTTCAGTTACTGACTTACTGCAGTACTGCAGCAGTAGCACTCAACTTCGTCTTCTGTGCAGATCTTCCAAAGTCAGTGTGATAAAAATAGATCAGAAACTCAGAATGTCACCATATTAAAAACAAGAATCGGATCATTGGGGTGATGTAATTGCAGGTTAGGGTGTGTACAGTTGTGCACACATAGTCACATACTCATACTGACAGTGACAAGCTGACAGCTGTATGTTAATTGTTTACTATGAGGACACTGTGGAGTAACTAAATGTTATGTCGGGAGGGTGATATAGAATAAACTGCCAGCTTTTGGGGAAATTACTGTTATATCTAGTATATCATGGGAACTGTGAACACCATTCATCATACCGAAAATATACCGGTATTTCAATATTTTGTACAGGCCTTGATATTGAAACCGGTTTTGATTTTAATATCGCCATTATCAAAATGAAAGTGTCAATGACACTGTAGCTCAACTTGTCAAGACATGTACATCTATAGTATGTGACACAGCAATGACAAACATCTAGGTAATGACCTGATAACAAAGGTACATATAAAGTATTGTAACGGCCTGTACATAAATACTGACCGTAGCCTGTAACAAATGTATAGGTAAAGTATTGTAAAGGTGGGTGACAGTCAGATGCTAAACTAGAAAAGAAATCTTTGAGTCCCAGAGTGGGTCTGACTGAACCCCAAAATATTTGTTCTCATAGCACAGTGATAACAAAGGCACCCCAAAACACACTCATTCCTGTCCCAAGGTGAAAACAAAGGTACCCAAGAAGTTTCGTGAATATCAGTTCATAAATGTGAGTTGTATAGAAGTCGTGACCAAAAACTGATTGGACCTAATTTCGGTACAAAATGGCCACTGGCAGCCATTTTGAATTTTAGACCGCACTCAGAAACACTCGTTCTCGTCCCAAGGTGATAACAAAGGTACCCAAGAAGTTTTGTGAAGATCGGTTGATAAATACAGCCTCTAGCCCGAGCCGTATTGACATATGCACTTACAGTGTATAAGTAGCACTAAATAAATCAAAATTCATCTAATTTGCATGATTTCTGCACGAGAAAGAAACTGTGTACTGTATGTGATGTATTCCATTTTACTAAACATTCATACAAAAATTTATTCAAATCAGAACTTTCATACAGAAGTTCTGTACAAAAGACTGATTGCACTAATTTTGGTACAAAATGGCTGCTGGTGGCCATGTTGAATTTTGGACCACACCCAAAAACACCCGTTCTCATCCCACGGTGATAACAAAGGTACCCAAGACGTTTCATAGAGATCGGTTCATAAATACGGCCTATAGCCTGAGACGTATAGAAGTTGTGTACAAAAAACTGATTAGATCTAATTTCAGTACAAAATGGCCACTGGCAGCCATCTTGAATTTCGGACCGCACTCAGAAACACTTGTTCTCGTCCCAAGGTGATAGCAGAGGTACCCAAGAAGTTTCGTGAAGATCGGTTGATAAATACAGCTTCTAGCCCGAGCCGTACTGACATGTGTGCTTACTGTGTGTAAGTAGCACTGAAAAATTCAAAGTTCATCTAATTTGCATAATTTCTGCATGAGAAAAAAAAACGTATTATATGTGATGTATCCCATGGTACTAAACATTCACACAAAAAATTATTCAAATCAGAGCTTTCATGTGGAAGACCTGCGCAAAAATCTTATTGCCCCTAATTTTGAACAAAATGGCTGTCAGCAGCCATCTTGAATTTCGGACCGCACCAAAAAACACTCGTTCTCGTCCCACGGTGATACCAAAGGTACCCAAGCATTTTCGTAAAGATCAGTTCATAAATGCAGCCTCTAGCCCGAGTCGTATTGGCATTTGCACTGACAGTGCTGAAAGTAACACTAAATACATCAAAGTTAGTCTAATTTGCATAATTTATGTACGAGAAAAAAACCCGTATTATATGTGATGTATCCCTTGGTACTAAACATTCATACAAAAAATTATTCAAATCAGAGCTTTCATATGGAAGTTCCGTGCAAAAAAACAGATTTCTGCATCGTTGGTACAAATTGGTGGCTGGCAGCCATCTTGAATTTCGGACCGGACCCCAAAACACTCCTTCTCGTCCCACGGTCATAACAAAGGTACCCAAGAAGTTTCGTAAAGATCGGTTCATAAATACGGCCTCTAGCCCGAGCCATATTGAATTGTTGACGGACAGAGGGACAGACGGACGACTGGCAATGGCATAAGCTCAAATTTGGCTTCGCCAAAGTTGAGCTAAAAATGGTATATCGCCCAGCACTACCACTGAACATAATTTAAGCTTACAAACCTTGTTCCAACCAATTTTTTTCTATGACTTTATTATCTTCCTCGGCTGTTTTTTCTAAATCCCTCCTAATCTCTTTCCACTTGACATATAATTCATTACTCTTTCTATTTTTCTGTTTCTCTATTGAACTGATTGACAACAATCTTTGTTGGTCCATTTTTTCCTAAAATAGAGTCAAGAAGATGAAAATAAATGATCGCATCCAATTAATTTTCAAGATAAATTTTAACCTTCTGCACATTGATATCAATAATGAAAAAGGATGAACCAGTAAATATATGGAGTTTAACAAATTCAGTCTTGAGTGACACAGCTCAGCACATGGGCAGGCATTTTTTTATTTTATTTTTTATTTTTGTAATTATTTCTTTGCCATCAAAAGTTCAAGTTCTTGGTTTGTTTCATGTTTTGGCCTCATAATCTACAGAATGGCACGGGTGGTGCTGTTTTTGTCCCTTGAGTGCAAGAAGGCTTTGCAGTGCTATGCAAAGCCTTCTTGCACTCAAGGGTTCTCAATTTTATAAACTTGGGTAAAATATCAGACATAAACCACTTAATTTTTTTTTTTTAAAGGTTGCATTGCTAATAATAATGGAGCATGTGGCAGCCAACAGGACGATAGAAGAGAACCTGAGAAACAGGTTCACAGGCAATTAATTTTTGAAATCAATGAAGGGGAGGGATCTTTTATTATATTTTATTTCTTATATCTATGCATCTTTTTTGAAAAGTTAAAAAATTTATAGTAATTTATATATTTTTTATACTTACCAATGACCCAGACATAGCTGGTGCTAACTCTTAAAATATAGGGCCAAACACAAATTTTGCCCCCCAATCCCCAAAATTTGCATCTAAAACCAAAGAAAACATGTCCTGAATGGCCCTCCACACTTCACCTCTACTGCGCATGCGCAGTGTCAAGGACGCTCTGAAATTGGCGCCATTAATCATTCTAATAACCAGTGCCTGGTAAGCGCTATGTACTCAGCGGGGAGGTAAGAGTTCCCAACTCCTGGGAGGGCCATCCCCGTCTGGGTCATTGGTAAGTATAAAAAATATATAAATTACTATAAATTTTTTAACATTTTTATACTGTACCAATGACCCAGACATAGCTGAATAGTAAAAAGGCTGGAGGGCCAAGGACATAGAGCAAGATGGAATACGCTCAATTATAAAAAAATAGAGTCATCCCCTCTAGGGAAAAAGTAGTATTAGGCCTTACATGTATCTTTCTTATTTATGATAAATTAGAAAGATACAACACCTTCCAAAATTGAGCATCATACATCCATGTACTCTATTAATATCAAGTATAATCCTTATACTAATAATTTTTAAAGTAAGCCAAAAAATAAAGTAAGTCTAGAGAATAGAGACTCTTTATACTCCTTAAAAGTGTCTGAGGATTGCATAATCATGTCCGTTGACACGTGCTATATTCAAAAGCTATACTTTAAAAACTAAGACTTGAATGAATTTTTAAAACATAAACTTCTCACTAAACAACCATCCCAATAACAGCTCAGAATTACTAACTCCGGAGGAGGTATCCCCTTGTTTTCATAGTAAAACAGGTGACCCAAGGGAACACCCTCCCCCCCCCCCCCTTTTTCTTGCCCTGGGTCAAATAGCCCAGAGCGAAGAGGGCAGCAGAACGGAGTCACTGCCGAAACAGACAGCCTACCTAGCTATAGTAGCAACTGTTAAGTGAATGACATTCTGAGCAGAAGATAATAGACCTAACAATAGAGGCCTCCAGAAATGGACTCAATATTTCTGAGATAAAAAATTCATGAATGTGGATGGCTGAGTGCAATGAGCAGCCTTCAAAAATCTATAATAGCGACACTATTAATGTAAGCCCAAGATGTAGAAGAACTCTTACTTCATGAGCCGAAATCTCAAGCACAACTGCTGAGTCAAAGATATACCATAAGCAGTATCGATAGTTAATTGAATCCATTAGCAATAGAATTGAGCGTAACATCCTTCTAATAGGCATCAAAGACAGAAGTTTACGCCCGAAGTAATAAACAGATATCTGTTTATAAATACATAAACTCTAACCGGACAGGGTAAAGGCCTATGCCCGTACGAAGACGGAAGGACCTTAATAACAATAGGTTCCGGATATTAGGAGCCTAACTCTTATGCAAAAATCCAACCTAAATAGTAAAGGAAGTAGTGATTCCGAAACTACGAAAGTGAAAATCATCCACCGATAGTGCATGAAACTCACTGACTCTTCAATAAAAGAGAAGCCAACAGAATTACTGTCTAAAAGGTCAGAATTTGAAAACTACTGTTTCCAGAGGCTCAAATGATTACTTAGCTAAATAAGAACCGAAGTTAAATTCCATATAGGAATTTAATCTAATGATTCTAAGTCTATTTATCAAAAAGTTACTAACTGACTTAGATAAAGAGACATAAGACTCAATTGTAAACTATCATAGAGTGCATAGGTATGAGGTAACATAAACCTATAACCTTAATAATAACAGGCTGCAGTAGATCTTGTCAAACAAGTATACTAAAAAGTTGCAATGAGTAGTATGGAGGGATCAACAATATCAACATAGTGATCCCTACACCAACGACGGAAGAGCCTCCACTTTAGCCGCATAGAATAGCGAAGAAGAGGATCTCCTATAGTAAGAAATCGCGTCCAAAGCTCGTCCAGTACAATGCTTACAATGCAATACGGACCACACAACGGAATACGTGAAGGTTGCGACCTTGCGGGTTGTGATAAAGATGACACGATTTTACCCAGCGAAAAAAGATCCTCTCATTGAGGAAGATTTCGCGTTAAGACCCACAATAGACATCAGAGTAAATTTACCCACGGTCTCTGTGAAGACAAAGATGCTATCAACAGAAATGTATTGTGGTTGTTTATCTTAGCAATACCTGCTGAAACAACAGCGCCGGAGGATACGAATATCCTATCATTCCGTCCTATTAGATCAATAGAGCGTTAACAACATTAGCTCAGAGATCCGGACAAGCAAACACATACGTCTGCAATTGATTAGCAAGCTGTGTCGTAAATAAATTATCATTGGGCGCTCCCATTGATAGCAAATCTGATTGAATACTTGTTTGTTGAGAGTCCATTCTGACGGCAACAAGCGACCCATAAGTGAACGGGAGTCCGGTAAAACAATCAGACGACCCGGAATATGACGGACCGAAACAGAACTTGGTGTACTATAACAAACAGAAGGATTCTTTCCATTAAATTGAATAACGGAAATGAATGAGTGCCTCCCTGGTTCCGGAGATACGCCACTACTGTCGAATTAACGGACAGGATTTGGACATGCGTTTCTGAATAATGTTCATCCAATGACATAAAGCAAGCCTAAAAAACATTATTCCGCGGAAGATAAGTGCTTGCTTAGAGACTGCGGAACCCAAAGACCCTGGCACTTCGAATCCGTTGGGATCAATATTATATCCCAACCTGTTTGACTGGCAACCGTCATAATAACACTCGGATCCGGCAACTGCAGTGGCACTCTCTGAGTCAACCACCGAATGTTTGCCCCAGTCTGAATCTCTTGTAACACTAGATAGACAAGAGAACGTGTAAAACGAGCAATTCATGGATTGCTGAAAAGTTGCCGTCGAAAAGAAGCTTCTCCGAGAACGAAGCGACTCTGAGAGAGTTCTTCACCTTACTATCCACGCGCGTGGATGTAGCTAGGGCTGCGTCACGTCTAACCAACTCCAATCAGCCACTGAAGGGCGGAGTTATACGTGAACACACTACTGCCCTCAAAAGAAATCACATTGAGAATAATATCCCGTAATTCTTTTCTTGAAGACGTAATGATAACGCCTCAGTAAGGTGGATTACGTATGCTAAAGCGTCTAAGTTAAGTCTACTAGACATCATTGTCGTTTCCAACATTGTGGTTGGAAAAGACATAGACGGCGAAAAAGAATATTTCCAGTCTTTAATCACGCCGTCTAGACGCAAATGAACTCTCGGTATGCCCTGCTCTGCCAAAATAAATTATTCGTATAAATGATAAAAAGGCAGAAATGAGCATTGCGGACAAGAAACTAAACTATCATGCTTGGTAGCAGGCTTATATGCATATATAGCGTCGATAAATAAAACACATGTTCTAATGACATTATTGGACTGTGTCGGTAAGTCAGGGACAATGTCCCTGAACCGATCCAAAATTCTGTGTCCAATGACGCTATAAGTCTCTTATCCAACATCGCAGCAATGTAGTCCGAAATAACAATCACTGGAAGATAATGCCAGAAGATATGAATGGCAGCTTCCGATGCTACGAAAGGGAAAACTTGAAATCTTTCGAATCCCTTTCGCCATCCTGTCGGACCCTATAAAGCGTTCGGTCATCCGTACCTGATCCAACCGCGGACCGCACCGACCCAGCGCCGTCAGATAATTCCTGATTCGACTAAGAAACTGTCGATTGCTGGGATGCTGCGAAAAAACTGTGCTAACTCGGATAGCACGTCCGTCACTGAGGCCTGTGGAGAAGCGGTCCTACAATGCATTGCCGCTGGAAGCTCCGTGATCGTTACCCCGTGCATACTACTAATATGCGAGCGAATGGAGTGTATAGGCCTCGTGTCCCTTGGCTACCGGATGGCGTGACCTATTCGCCGTGAAATCACTGAATGACGAAACTGATCGGATACTCGAGGTCACGTAGCCAATGTGCGGTCGTGTGCCCTGCTGTGAGGATGAGGAAGCATTATCGACAGTCTCTCGGACTGTCAATATAACGGAGCGTCCCGACCGACAGACATATGCTCCGAATGTAAAATATCTGAACCACAACATGCGGTCCCCTATGTTGTTGAACGAGAGAGGGACCTCTCTCGCTCACAGCCCGGACGGACCTGGACAAGCCAGGAACCGGACTAACAGGCTTCCTCCGATCTGTCCTCAATCCGCCGTCACTGGGTGAGTACTAAAGTAATTATAGTGCTCGCATCACCCAAATCTCCTTCCTAGACCACAACGGACGAACCCGGCAGCCGAACCATTCGATGAATGTACGCTACACCGGGTGAGCTAGCGAATGTCACTCCGTCGATCCCACAAGGGACCTCTTAGGCGATAGACATATTCCATGAGCACTTATTGCCGCTAGCTCTTCGTTAACTATGACGACAGAGGCACACTTTTGAAAGACATCTCCGTAACTTTGCGAACAAGAAACCAGAAATGCTTGGTAATAGCAAGCGTATAATAATAATATATATAGTGTCGTTCAATAATTCGAAAGTTTGTGTGACATTATTGGACTATGTCGGAACTGAGGGACAATGTCCCTGAACCGAACCAAAAATTTCTAAGTCCACCGACGCTATCAGTTTCTTATCCGGCATCGCAGCATTCTGGTCTGACGAAAGAAGCTGTAGAAGATCAAGTCAGATGACATACACAACAGCATATGTTGTTCCGAAAAGGAAAGCTCGAAATCCTCCGAATCCCTTTCGGTATCCCGTCGGACCGGATGAAATTTTCGGACGTCCGTAGCCGCTTCCGCAGAGCGTCCCAACCCAGCATCGTCGGATAAAAAATATGCGACAGATTCAGTTGATGCTGGGATGCTGCGATAAGCTGTGCTATTTAGGAAAGCACGTCCGTTCCCGAGGCCTGTGCAGTAGCGGTCTTACGATGCATTGCCGCCGGAAGCTCTGTGTACGTTGACTCCGGCACACTTTCCTATGCGAACGTCCGGAGTCTGCAGGCCTCATGTCCCTGGCTACCAGATGGTGTGACCTGGTCGCCGATGATTCTCTGACTGGCGAAGCTGACTGGATATCCGAGGTCACGTAGCCAAGAGCGGTCGTGTGCGCTACCATGAGAATGAGGAAGCCTTATTGACAGTCTACTCCGGACTGACTATATTTCGGAGCGTCCCGAGCGACGGACGTATGCTCCGAATGCGAAACATTTTGTACCACAACATCTGGGGCCAGATGTTGTTGTACGAGAGAGGGGCCTCTCTTGCTCGCCGTCCGGATGGACCAGAACGAGCTATGAACCGGACTAAAAGGCTTCCTCCGTTCTCCCTCTAATCCGCCGTCACTGGGTGTGCATTTGGTTGATTTAGAGTGCTCGCATCACCCCAAAACTCCTTCTAGACCGCAACGGACGAACCCGGCTGCCGAACCATTCGATGAATGGACGCTACACCGGGCGAGCTAGCGGACGTCAAAGGCCGTCGAACCTACTAGGGTCCTCTTAGGCAATTGGCGTATTTACATGAGCACTTTTCCGCTAGCCCTTCATTAATTGTGACGACGGAGGCACACTGTTGTAAGACATCACAGATACATCACCCTAATCTGGATCGTCTGAAATAGAAATTTGATAAAGTAGAGTGACCCTGCATGGAAAGGACCGGAGTGTCCAATTCCCCACTAACATACCGTGACATACGCTTGCCATGTTGTCATCGAAATCATACGATACAGAACAGGAGTTGATGCGAGTACACTGACCACATATAGAATGATTATAAAAGTCAGAGGAAGACTTCCTCTAATTACAATTGATCAAAATCCTTTCAATGTGAAAAGAAAACAAAGTCCTGGTACTCGCACCAACCCCTGGCAATCAAAATACATAATAATAATATGATCCATTAAAATAGAAAAAATAATTGAAATCAAAATATTTTGAAAAAATATTTTTTCAGAACAGCCCAAGTTTCTGAAAAGTAACGTTGAGCCCCAATGGATCCCAAGCCTAAGTGTGGACAAAAATTTTTAAAATATTTTAAACAATTTATTCAACACTTACGAACAATAATAATGTATCTAGTTATGATTAAAATAACATCAAGATATTATTTTCAAGAAATCCCCCCCTCACACAGAGGGCTGTTGTAAATGTAAACAATGAGTGTAAAAACACTAAAATAAGACTCCAGGCACCGAGGCCCGGAATCAGTTACCAAAAATACACTATCTGATGCAAAACAGAGACTTCCAGGGAAGAAACTGCAGAACATCAGATGGTAGATGCAGAACACAATGCCTAACCACCCGTAGGTGAAGACGTAAACATGGGGAAAAGAACAGAATTCATTCTGTTATTCAGCTAAAACTCCCAAGAAATTTTAGTAATAATAATTACAGAAACTATGCCAAAAGCATGGGAGAATAGCAAGAGGGGGCTTAAAGGAAAGGGAGAGAGGAAAACACTGAAAAATCAGTGTAACTAAATAACCAGAATGACAACAAAATGGCTGCTGCCTCGAAAATAGGTAACTTAACATAATTTCATTAAAAAATTTTAAGTTACAGCCCTGATAATATTCTGTCACACATTTTTCCTCTCCTCCTTCTCTATCCTCCTTAGAATCACCATTTCACTAATATTTATGTGTCTGGCATAATTTAAACTGAGATTTACAGGCACAAAGATCAGTCAGATGTTAACTGATGAAGGGCCAAACTTAGAATGATTAATGGCGCCAATTTCGGAGCGTCCTTGACACTGCGCATGCGCAGTAGAGGTGAAGAGTGGAGGGCCATTCAGGACATGTTTTCTTTGGTTTTAGATGCAAATTTTGGGGATTGGGGGGCAAAATTTGTGTTTGGCCCTATATTTTAAGAGTTAGCACCAGCTATGTCTGGGTCATTGGTACAGTATAAAAATATAAATACTGTCCACATATTTGCCATACTGGCTGAAGAAGAGAGAAAATTGGATGTTTACAAAACAAATATAACTAGGAGAGACTGTCCTTGGATGGGACTATCGATACCCCTCGCCACAATGATTGGCATAACAAGTTTCGACAGGACTGGCTTATAAACAGAGAAAATTTCTAAACAAAATTGAGAACCGAAACCCTGTACCTCAAATTGATTTCAGGGGATAAATTTAGATTTCTTACATGCAATCTCCTCATCTGGACTCTCTCTTCTTCCTCTTGCCTTCTCTTTTCTTCTTCTAATTTCTGTGCAGCTAGCCTTGCCTCCTTTAATGACTGGTAGAGTGCTGCTTCTTCTGCTTTCCTCCTGAAAACAATAAAACTTATTTTTGGCAAATGTCCAGTTATGCCTACAAAAATTAAAAATCTGTTTCTCAGGCCATCCCGGCGACCCGCATGGACCTTTTGCCTGCCGCATGCTCTCTTTTTATAACCAATGCAAACTTAAAATGAAAGTGTCAATGACACTGTAGCTCAACTTGTCAAGACAAAGACATGTACATTATAGTATGTGACACAGCAATGACAAACATCTAGGTAATGACCTGATAACAAAGGTACATATAAAGTATTGTAACGGTCTGTACATAAATACTGACCGTTGCCTGTAACAAATGTATAGGTAAAGTATTGTAAAGGTGGGTGACAGTCAGATGCTAAACTAGAAAAAAATCTTTGAGTCCCAGAGTGGGTCTGACTAAACCCCAAAATATTTGTTCTCATAGCACAGTGATAACAAAGGCACCCCAAAACACACTCATTCCTGTCCCAAGGTGAAAACAAAGGTACCCAAGAAGTTTCGTGAAGATCAGTTCACAAATATGAGCTGTGTAGAAGTTTTGACAAAAAACTGATTGGACCTAATTTCGGTACAAAATGGCCACTGGCAGCCATCTTGAATTTTGGACCACATCCAGAAACACTCGTTCTCGTCCCAAGGTGATAACAAAGGTACCCAAGAAGTTTTGTGAAGATCGGTTCATAAATACAGCCTCTAGCCCGAGCCGTATTGACATGTGCACTTACAGTATATAATTACCACTGAATAAATCAAAGTTCATCTAATTTGCATAATTTCTGCTCGAGAAAAAAACCCGTACTATATGTGATGTATTCCTTGTTACTAAACATTCATACAAAAATTTATTTAAATCAGAACTTTCATACAGAAGTTCTGTACAAAAGACTGATTGCACTAATTTTGGTACAAAATGGCTGCTGGTGGCCATCTTGAATTTCGGACCACACCCAAAAACACTCGTTCTCATCCCACGGTGATAACAAAGGTACCCAAGAAGTTTCGTAAAGATCGGTTCATAAATACGGCCTCTAGCCTGAGCCGTATAGAAGTTGTGTACAAAAAACTGCTTAGACATAATTTCGGTACAAAATGGCCACTGGCAGCCATCCTGAACTTTGGACCGCACCCAGAAACACTCGTTCTCGTCCCAAGGTGATAAGAAAGGTACCCAAGATGTTTCGTGAAGATCGGTTCATAAATACAGACTCTAGCCCGAGCCGTATTGACATGTGTACTTACTGTGTGTAAGTAGCACTGAAAAAATCAAAGTTCATCTAATTTGCATAATTTCTGCCCAAGAAAAAACCCGTATTATATGTGATGTATCCCATGGTACTAAACATTCACACAAAAAATTATTCAAATCAGCGCTTTCATATGGAAGTTCTGTGCAAAAATCTGATTGCACCAAATTTTGTACAAAATGGCTGCCATTGGCCATCTTGAATTTCGGACCGGACCCAAAAACACTCGTTCTCGTCCCACGGTGATAACAAAGGTACCCAAGGAGTTTCGTAAAGATCGGTTCGTAAATACGGCCTCTAGCCCGAGCCGTATCGGCATTTGCACTTACAGTGCTGAAAGTAACACCAAAAAACATCAAAGTTAGTCTAATTTGCATAATTTACGCACGAGAAAAAAACCCGTATTATATATGATGTATCCCATGGTACTAAACATTCATACAAAAAATTATTCAAATCAGAGCTTTCATATGGAAGTTCTGTACAAAAAACAGATTTCTGCATCGTCAGTACAAAATGGCGGCTGGCAGCCATCTTGAATTTCGGACCGCACCCAAAAACACTCGTTCCCGTCCCAGGGTCATAACAAAGGTACCCAAGAAGTTTCGTAAAGATCGGTTCATAAATACGGCCTCTAGCCCGAGCCATAGCCAATTGTTGACATACGGACAGACAGACAGATGGACAGACGGACGACGGGCCATGACAATAGCTCAAATTTGACTTCGTCAAAGTTGAGCTAAAAATAATAATTAAATGGTTTATGTCTGATATTTTACCCAAGTTAATAAAACTGATAAATTTGTCCCTGGAGTGCAACAAGGCTTTGCAATACTTTAGCTGCTTGGACAGCCATCACGGTTGACAGATCATGACCAAAAGGAGACGTTCTTATCTAGACATTATTATAAAGAGTCATCCTACCAAGTTACAATGAAATCCCTTCATAAATACAACCTGTAGACTGTGCTAAAGGTTTTCAGGGCTCGGGCAGACTTCACAGTTCACCGATCACGACTGAAAGGGGGTGTTCTCATCTAGACATGACCTCAATCTGCATATGAAATTTTGTGATGATCAGACAAGAACTGAGGGGTGTGGCCTGTGCTAAAGGAACATGTGAACAGACTCACAGATTAACAGACTTCCACACGCATGGCAATAGCTTATCCTGACTTTGTCTAGTTAAGGTAAAAATATTCCAATAGCAAAACGGCTGATGTTACTTAAAGATCTCATGATAGCGAACATGCATGAAATTTCATTGAAATCTGAGCAGCAATGTTGAAGTTATAATGCGAACAGATGTCTGAGTTCAGACGGACAGATGTACGGACGGATGCACAGATGCACAGACAGGCGCAATCCAGTATACTCACATTATTTAAAAAAGGTGGGGGTATAAAAAAAACCTCAGCCATTTAACACCAGCTACATTTACAATTTGTCATATTTTTACCCATGCTGATTTGATCGAAAAGGTGTCACATGCAGATTGATGAACCAAAATGGAATGCACTTGAAAAACAAGAAGCCTATCAGCCTAGAGTGCTCAGCCAAGGGTCACTGCTTTTAGGGGAAACTAAATACATGGCAAGAATCGAAGTGTTACTGCTTGTGACCTTAAGTTTGCTGCATGTGACCATGACCTTGATTCAAGATCGCAGCACCCTTTTGAGTCAAAAGCAGTAATTGTACCAAGTATAAAATCTGTCAATCATACCAAGTTATATGGACCAGACAAGGACTGTATAACAATATCAAAGGTTTGCAGTCTGTGACTTTGACCTTGAGGATATGCCCTTGAATCAAAGTCATGACATATATTTGAGTCATGAGCAATCATTGTACCCAGTATGAACAAGATCGGCCAATTAGATCAAATTATATGGACCGGAAAAAAACTGATGACTTGAATGTGACCTTGACCATGAGAATATGACCTTGGGTCAAAATCATGGCACATCATTTGCTTATGGTCAGCAACTGTGTCAGATATACACAAGATCAATCATATGGATCAGATTATAGAGACCTGACAAGTGCAATAAAACAATATCCAACTATTATTTTTTGTGACCTTGACTGTGTCCTTCACCTTGCGAGTAGATACCTCCTTATGACTGATGGTGCACTGTCTAGTGACAATACATACGGTTACAAAGTTTTGATAAAAAATATTCAGTAGTTAAGAAATTATGGCCCAGACAAACAAAATGTTGACAATGGCCAGATGGACGGACAGATGACTGACGACTTAGCATTAAAAAAGCTCTGTTGACATTTTGTCAGGTGGAGCTAAAAATGGAATGCACTTGATTAATGCAAAACAAGTTATTTATTAACTCTCAACCCACTGAGTATTTTCAGGATATTATTCATTAAATCTAGTCATGGCTGCTTTATAGCAGCCATGACTAGATTTGATGAAAAATTAATCTACATGTAACACAAGAAATCATTGGTGAGAAATTCCATGCAATTTACAAGATGAAATATGGTCAAAGGTGACCGAATTATATTTATTTCTGTGCCAAGAGAATCCCTGTGCTTGGCGGGAATATCCGACAACAGCATGTAAAGTTTTATCTGAGGCCTAACTGTACGTTGTTGCATTTGTTTTCACTCACCATCAATTCAATTCAAAATCTTTGACCTATTTAATTCAGGATTCAATTTGATCTGAAATTTGAGATTTGCAGAAACAAAACAATGTCAAGTTTTTACTCAGAAATTGCACTATTTTTTCAGTTTATGAGCTCAACACCTCCACTCTAAAGTAAAGACAATGTTTCCTCCATGATTACAAGCTTACTTCATTTCTGTTTCTTTTTCTAAGATTTCCCTTTGTAATCTCTCTTCTTCTTCCTGAAGTTTTCTCTTCAATGCCATGTCCTGTTTTCTCCTATAAGAAAAGTTAAAACACATTTTTATTGTTTAAATCAAATATCAAATAATATGTGCAAGTGGGTTATGAGTAGGGCTGAAACGGTTGGTTCATTTTCCTAACCAACTAACCGATAGTTAGTCGATTAGGAAAATGAACCAACCGATATCCGGTTATCCGTGGCCATTATTTCACCGAATATGGGATCAAGACTATAGGAATTGGAAAGCAGTATTCTCAAACTATTCCGCAGTGTGTATACAAACGAACGTTGTCGAGTACTCGACAACGTTCATTTGTATACACACTACAGCATAGTTTCTGTGATTACTCATTACTCACGGAAACTGCCGATCATTAACGATGTCTTGAACTCCAAAGTCGATTATTTCTCAATATTTATAACGTGGCTTTGACGTATAATCTATCACAAAGGAGAAGCGGCACATTTACTACGTTTTAAACGTGGAATGACGATCACTATCGATATTTCGGATAAGCGGTTGACAGTTTTTCTAATCGGTTAGGTAGCTAACTGTTTTCAAACCGATTATTCGGTTAACCATTTCAGTACTAGTTATGAGAAAAAAATATTTTAAAGTTTCCTTCACAACCCATATTGTTAAAATGTGAAAAACTAAAATGTTCCTAATTATAGTGATACCAGAAACTTACTTTGAAACAAACGTTTACAGTATGGCCACCAGAGACTGGTCACTTTCCACAGGTAGGGAATATTTCCATGGATGCAATAATATTAGATTCTAAAAACTACTTATAGGAATAACCATCAAAACATTAATTAATGAAGCACTGGGTACAACAGGTGCTTTTTAATTAAAATTTTGCTGATGATGATTTTATCTTGTCAACACATAAGTGGACATCACTGCCCATGCATGGATTACGACCAGTCCACAGTGACTGTACTAATACAGATATTACAGGTTCAGGTGTTGATTAGTTCAGAAATTTTTGCTAAGCAGTTTTTATTCAGCCTGACAGAAAGATGTAGGCCCCATTGGGCTGATCTTGGTTTTCCAAAAGTTGACTGCATCAATTATATACAACTGAAAATAAGGCAATATGGATGAGATAATATCAATAACAAGAGGGACAATGCAAAGCATGTGCCAATGTCCCCAGACCCAACAAAAATTTTCTAAGTCATAAGAGTGGAAAAAAGCCATAACTCTGGAAAAAGTGTATGGAAGAAACTCTCGCTACACAGGTATCGTCCTCCATGATACTCTAACACTACACCAAATATCATTCAAATCAGAGTAGCAGTGGTTGAGATACAAGGGAAAATGTTGGTATGGACGGATGGAATGATGGATGGATGGAGGACTCCACGAGATACCACTTCAACTTTTGAAGTTGGAGGCATAACAACTTATCTAACTATCCAAAGGAAGGCATTAACACTTTCCCCAATGCACACGATGCCAAAAATTATTATTATAATTATTATTTTTTTAATTTTGTTGAAAAATTTCAACAAAGCCATATCAACAAGCTAGAGCTGTAGGTTTTTAAATTTCTTGTTCTGTTTCGGTTTTGGTTTTTCAGGTGGAGAAAAACCTCGGTTCGGTTCGGTTTTCGGTTTGTTCATGAGGCCAAATAAAATACAATAAAACTCATTCTTATTAAGGCTTCCACGTTTAGACAAAATTGTAAACGTTTAAACGACTGTCTGTAAACGAAACGTAAACGTTTACACGTACTAACAATGCAAGTAGTCAATATTTGATAGAAGTGTGTAATAATACACAGTATGTCAATAAGTTCATCATATCTTTGCGTACAGGGCATACAATTTATGTTATTGAGACAGACGATTTACAGTTTGTCCAAAAACGACGTAGACGAACGATCACAGCATGCAGATGCTGAAGGCAAAGTCGCTCAGTCTATGGGGCGGAGGGGGGGGGGGTGCGGGGGGGGGGGGTGTCTGGGGGATTCTCCCCCAGGTAAATTTTGAAATTTATGGGGGTCACTGAGCTCATTCTGGTGGGTTCGTGGTGAAATTCCTTGTGTTTTTTCAAACAGTAATGTTGGAGCGTGTTGCCATGGCACACAATAATGACAATACCGGACTTGAGAGTGGAATGCAATGTCGCAAAAATAAACAAAGTCTACAAACCATGCAGGGGAATCCAAATTTTCAAACACCGCAAGTGCCAGTCTGTCTGTCAAACTCCATAAATTGATCCTAAGATCATCCCATGTGTGAATAATAAATTAATAATCCATGTCAGGTGAACGAAATCATCGAGAACAATTGTGTATCACTTTGGGAATATACATGTAAATCCGAATAAACTAAAACATCCCACACATGTTTCGAAGGAAACACCAAAGATAAGCACGTGCCATGCGGCTCACGTGACTGTGTCACATATGATATCACATGATTTGAAGATGATTTTGTTCGGTTACTGTGGTGGCGGCGCCAGACGAAACCAGTACACAGTTTTTCTGAAGCATTATCAAAATATTGCATTGCAAAGTTGGAAATTTTTTTTTTTTGTTTCTTTGACTTTCTGCATTAATCTGCAATTTTGAAATTACTCTATTAAAACTTCATTCCGTGTACACGTTTACCAGAACTGTAAACGTTTAACGCCCATAAACGAAACGTTCACGTTTACACGTGTAAACGTGGAAGCCTTAATTCTTATGTCCGGAGTCATAACTGAATGGTAGTGAAATTGAGTGAAACTCAATGAATGCCCGAAATAAGCTATAATACATGAAGAATTAGGAAGGCCAATATAATAATTACCTAAATATACGGAACTTGTATTGTGCTTGGCCATTTTTCGAGGTTTGACACCTACACGCAACTTGAGGAAAGCTGCAAACACAACTAAACTGAAATGTCGGAAATTCACAGAATGTAGCCTTTCCAGAGTAGTGAGAGTACCCAGACACTGCCATTGGCAGTGTCTGGGTACTCTCACTACTCTGGGATGGCTACATTCTGTGAATTTCTGCAGCAAGAGAGTATTTAATAAAAAACGAAAAACCTCAGATTACGGGATGTCGACGGTTTCGGTTTCGGTTTTTAAAAAAAACTAAAAACCTCAGTTCGGTTTCGGTTAACCTACAGCTCTACAACAAGCTCAAGGAACGTCAATTATTGTTTTATTATTATGACAGAAAAAGCATTTGCAAATTCCTTGCTTTATAACATATTTTTCAAAGAAGAACAGCATAATCATATGCAACAAAATAAATTCAATTTCAACACATATATAAGAAGTAATGTGCATTAACTTATTTGTTCATGTTGTAGTTAATTGTTATATTTGAACAGTTCCTAAACATTAAAGGAAGGAGCAAGTTGGAATTACCATTTCTATTTTTATCACAAACAGGTATTTGGAATCAACCTACCCGCCCTATTTATAAACAATGACAGGCTGGTGAAATATCGACTCAATTTCGATAAAAATATAAGCAATCAGGAGTATAGCAACACTTCTGACGAGTGTTTTAGCCAATTAAATTATCATATTTTTTCTGTCAAACAACAATTTTCTTTAAGGCCTAAAAAAATTAAAATCTGTTTTTCAGGCCATGCCGTATTTTGGCTACCACTGCTTTTTATAACCAATGCAAACTTAAAAAAATTAAATAATATTAAATGGTTTATGTCTGATATTTGACCCAAGTTAATAAAATTGCCACTTGAGTTCAAGAAGGCTTTGCAATGCTTTTGCACTCGAAGGATGTAATACACCACCACCAATGCTATTCTGTAGGTTATATGAGGCCTAAAACATAAAACCAAACATCAACATGAACTTTTTAATGGCAAAGAAATAATTACAAAATTAAACAAGAGGCCCCAAGGGGCCTGAGGGCGCTCACCTGACATGGTAGCCTAAATATCAACCCAGAGAATTGATTTCAACAAGTTGCATCTGCTCCTCCTAAGAAAAGCTTATACCAAATATCCAAAGATTCTGACCAGTGGATCTAAAAAAAAGCCCATATATGAACCCAGGGACTTGCCTTTAACAAACTTGAATCCCACCCCCCTCAGGGACCAGCCTGGGGGGAATTTTAGGGAGACTTGAAGTCTCCCTCCAGAAAAAATAGGGAGACTGCAGAGTCATGTAGGGAGACTTCATAGGCAAGTAGGGAAAATTAAGAATATTCATGTACCACCCCTTCATATTTTCAATTTATGGTCCTCGATTAACGTACAAATAATCCAGGTCCAGTTGTCTATGATGCATCTGTGCCAGGTTAAAAAATCACAATGTAATTATTGACTGAAAATCCCCCACTGCTACCTTCTCCTTCATGACCCCTCACCTCTTCTTCGTGCCAATCCCCCATCACCCTCCTGTGGTTGCCTTTCAACAAAGTCTACTAAGCTAATAATTTCCTAAGTCTGAAAGTGTGAACAGGACCAGATGTAAGAAGGTTGCTTGGGAGGTACTTTGTTAGTTAATAAACAAAATACATTCTGGGGTCGAGTATTTTGTAAAAGAAATGTCATTCCGCATCATTTTTATGGCATTCCAGTGTCATGCCGCGTCATTTCATGTCATTCTGATGTTTAGGAGGACCCTTTTTTAAGATCGTCCACATGCACACTTGTGTCCTGTACAAAGCTTTTCTTGACATCACTAAAGCTTTTTTTCATGTGTTTCAATTCCATTCGTGTTTTTCTGGGAATAGACAGCCCAACAGTTAACAGTCGTCAGCAAATCGAAATGAAAATAATGTGTTATAAAATACGTCTTGTGTATACATTTTCGGCATCCTAAGCGACGTAACCTACTTTCAAACTGGGTAGTTTGTTGAGTTGCGTAAGTCTCCTATTTTCGTTTCGACACTTGAAGCTCCGACTGGAACACAACAAAATAGAAATAAAAAAATCCGCCAAAAGCGACAATGGACAATTGCTTGTCGTGTGATTTCAAATAAATGGACGTTTATTTGACGAATAAAAATGCCCATTTATCACACTCGAGCACATTCGATTTTTGAAAATACTTGTTTTCATGTAAACCTCGCATTACTAAGTTCAGCCTTTTCTCATTTTGTCCAATTTTTAGAGGGCGACTTGTAATCGCCCCGACTATTTTTCTAGGCGACTTTGGGCTTAGAGGGGTGACTTAATCGCCCTAGTCGCCCTCACGGCTGGTCCCTGACCTCCCTAAGGATGCTGCACACCAAAATCAAAACATTCCGACTGCTGGATCTGAAGAAGAAGATTTTTAAAGAAAATTCCTCATTTTGAACTAAGTTATAATTCGGGCTACCACTGTGAGCCCAAATATGAACCCAGGGAATTGGCTTGAACAAATTTGAATCTCACCACCCTAAGCATGGTGCATACCCAATATCAAAACATTCTGCATGCTCGATCTTGAGAAGAAGATTTTCAAAGAAATTTGCCTGAAATGCACTAAGATCAAATTTGAGCTTCTATAGTGAGCCCAAAAATGAATCTAGGGAGCCGATTTGAACAAACTTGAATCAGATCCATCCCACAATGTTGCATACCAAATATCAAAAGATTCTGCCTGCTGAATCTAGAGAAGAAGATTTTTTAGGAAATTTGCCTGAAATGCACCAAGTTCGATTTCGGGCTTCTATAGTGAGCCCAAATATGAATCCAGGGGGCCGATTTGAACAAACTTGAATCAGATCCACCCCTCAATGTTGCATACCAAATATCAAAAGATTCTGCCTGCTGGATCGGGAGAAGAAGATTTTTTTACGAAATTTGCCTGAAATGCACTAAGTTCGAATTCAAGCTTCTATACTGAGCCCAAATATAAACCCAGGGGGCCGATTTGAACAAAATTGAATCAGATCCACCCCCACAATGTTGCATACCAAATATCAAAAGATTCTGCCTGCTGGATCTAGAGAAGATTGTTTAAGAAATTTGCCTGAAATGAACCAAATTCGAATTCAGGCTTCTATAGTGAGCCCAAATATAAATCCAGGATGCCGATTTGAACAAACTTGAATCAGATCCACCCCACAATGTTGCATACCAAATATCAAAAGATTCTGCCTGCTGGATCTGGGGAAGAAGATTTTTGAAGAAATTTGCCTGAAATGCACTAAGTTCGAATTCGGGCATCTATAGTGAGCCCAAATATGAAACCAGGGAGCCAATTTGAACAAACTTGAAGCCGATTCACCCCACAATGTTGCATACCAAATATCAAAAGATTCTGCCTGCTAGATCTGGAGAAGAAGATTTTTTTAAGAAATTTGCCTGAAATGCACGAAGTTCGAATTTGAGCTTCTATACTGAGCCCAAATATAAACCCAGGGGGCCGATTTGAACAAACTTGAATCAGATCCACCCCACAATGTTGCATACCAAATTTCAAAAGATGCTGCCTGCTGGATCTGGAGAAGAAGATTTTTTAAGAAATTTGCCTGAAATGCACTAAGTTCGAATTCCAGCTTCAAAACTGAGCCCAAATATAAACTGAGGGGGCCGATTTGAACTAACTTGAATCAGATCCACCCCCCAATGTTGCATACCAGATATCAAAAGATTCTGCCTGCTGGATCTGGAGAAGAAGATTTTTTAAGAAATTTGCCTGAAATGCACTAAGTTTGAATTAGAGCTTCTATCCTGAGCTCAGATATAAACCCAGGGAGCCGATTTGAACAAACTTGAATCAGATCCACCCCACAATGTTGCATGCCAAATATCAAAAGATTCTGCCTGCTGGATCTGGAGAAGAAGATTTTTTAAGAAATTTGCCTGAAATGCACTAAGTTCGAATTCGGGCTTCTATAGTGAGCCCAAATATGAATCCAGGGAGCCGATTTGAACAAACTTGAATCAGATCCACCCCACAATGTTGCATACCAAATATCAAAAGATTCTGAATGCTGGATCTGGAGAAGAAGATTTTTAAAGAAATTTGCCTGAAATGCACGAAGTTCGAAATCGGGTTCCTATACTGAGCCCAAATATGAACCCAGGAGCCGATTTGATCAAACTTGAATCAGATCCACCCTACAATGTTGCATACCAAATATCAAAAGATTCTGCCTGCTGGATCTGGAGAAGATTTTTTAATCTTTTTCCCATCGCCTACAGTGTTAAAAAGTGCTGACTCAGCACTTTTTCAAAGTCCTGACAAAAGTACCTTGTGATCAAACCGATAGGGATTTTTTTAACCATTCTATTCTACTGGATAAAAGTAAGCTTTATACAAAATAAGAATTCTCTGTGCCATGCAGTTTTGAAGATATGGCAGTTTTAAGGTTTTTTCTATTTTTAGCTCCCGAGGTTCCCGCGGGGCTGCGGGAAAAAATTCTTTGGCATAAATTAGGTACTTATGACCCAATAAGCCCTCACATAAAATTTGGTTCAAATCAGCCTCTCGGTTCGGAAAACTTAAATTTGGGGTGGGGGCCAAAATTCTTGCCCCTCCCATAAAGTCGCCAAATATTGCCCCTCAAACTTTTCTTGAACAAAGTTGAGTCGACACCTCAAAAGGAAGCTGCACACCAAATATCAAGTCTCTGCTACTGCTGGTTCATGAGAAGAAGATTTTCAAAGATTTTTGGTGCCTCTTGAGGGCGTGGCCCCACCCAGGAGGAGGGGCAACTTCATCTGAACAAATCTGAATTGACATTAGGTAATAAACATTTACCCAACATTTGAAAAATATTGGGCCAGTGATTTCTTTGGAGAAGTTGGTTTTGTAAAGTTTATGCCGGACGATGCTGGACGAAGACGGAAGACGATGGACGGAAAGCGATTAGCGATTAGTAAAGCTCCCCTTGAGCTTCGCTCAGGTGAGCTAAAAATAAAATAAAAAAATGCTCACCCATCTGCAATTTTACAAAAAATGGCCTGAGAAACAGAAGATCTAAGTTGTGAGGCCTAAAAACCCAAGCTTCATGAACTTAAAAGTTTAATTGTGGTAAAATACAGAACACAACACAGAACAAGCTATTAGTTAAAAATAGAATATGTTTTCATTTCAGGAATTCACTATAATAAAATTTTCACAATCCAGTATAAGTATTTCCATTAGTTCCTTAAATCCTGCACTCTATGTAACAACATGAAAACAAGTAACCCAGGACATTTTTATAGCCTTAGTCAGTGTATATTTTCATGTAGTGTGTGATATGGCCATTACCAATCTTTCATAACCAGAAAGTGTGCAAAGCATAGCAGGCCTTTAAATTTTTCCCAACTAATGATGGTAAATGCTGTGCCCAAATAAGATGACTGCGCCCAAATTATGAGGAGTTTGAAGCTTTTTCCAAAGTTTTGCAGTGTTTCGGCAACATACAGTTTGGCCAGGCTTCCCTGATGCTTGTAATATAGCTTAGAGCTTACCTTCAAACCAAACAATGCAACACATACATAATTTAAAAAAAAACACAGATTTCACCACAGAAAAGCAATCACCATCGACAGTGCCGTAGACACTGTCGACGGCGATTGCTTTTCTGTGGTGAATTTTATATGATCATGAACTGAAAGCTTGAGATCAATTGTATTCATGTTTGTGGCAGTTCTCAGTACATGCCATGCGTAATTTTGCTTACATTCAAATAGGCCTTTGGCTCGACACTTTGAAACTAAGAAGAAGGGGATGTAAACTATCAGTTTAAGACAGGAATCGAAAACCTAAAACAGATGCCAAGAAGAAGGAAAAGCCAGTGCTTTTCCGCCAACCATGCAGGCCACATCCATATTTGCCATTGTGCCCAAATTAGACTGATTGAAAGGTCTGATGCCAGGGTATTTTTTTGTTTTTAAAAATTTGAATAGCAGTTTCCATTTTGGTTTCAATAAGTGAATATAAGGCCAATATGGAAGAAAAATGGTTAGTATTTGGATATTTTTGTGTAGCATTTTGCGAGGCGAATCCAGTTATCAAATACCCTGGATGCACAGGGTTAGTCACACTTTCTGGTTTTTAAAATTTTCATTTTTAACGGAGTAACTAGCCTAGCCCTGTGTGCTGTACAGACATGGTGCAAATCTCATCTACACCAATTCTTTACTCCACGTATTGGCAAAAACCAGCCAGTACTATTCAAGCTCAGCTTAACAACCCTCATTGTTGTTTTTTACAGTGAATTCCAAAAATGAAAACATATTTTATTTTCAATTAATAGCCTTTTTCAGGTAGGGGACAGGAAACAACAACACAGGTTGGGTGTTTTTCTCATCTTTTTCACACACTTGAAAAACTCACAGTTGGGTTGCTGAGCCCTCTCCTCCGTTCTCAGCTATCATTGTGTTCTGTCTTACCAATACACTGTTGGAAAGATGCTCAGAAAGCTGTTTCTAACAGTCTATTACCCCCTACCCCCACTCCCCTGCATATCAGCTTCACCATTGAAAGTGTTATCGTCATTATAAAAGAGACTGTTGTTCCGAAAAAGTTGACAAATAATTACTCAAGACAATAAGAAGAATTTTTTTTTTACAATATGAGGAAATTGTTCTTGCTATTTGTCTAAACTCCACTAAATGGATAGAACAAATTAAAGTGTCAATGACACTGTAGTGAATGCATCAATGACATTGTAGCTTAACTTGTCTGTGTGTTATATTTGATGAAAAGGACAATGTTCAATGTTTATGAAAGGATTATGAAATAAGACAAGAATTGTGATAATTGGGAATATGTTAATTTCTGTTCCCTGTATGCTATGTTTTCAATAAAATTAATATGAGGTGTAGACTGTACTAAAGAATTATGGGGTGGGTTAATGTGGCCCTCACAGTTAATGTATGTGGCCCACACAGTTAATATATATCAACGAAAGTTACCAATTTACAGTGAAATTATTCCAAAACGAGTCATTCTATCAAGTTACAATGAAATCCCTTCATAAATATGGCCTGTAGACTGTGAGAAAGATTTTGGGGCTTCGGGCATGTGTAGCCATCACGGTTGACCGATCGCAACCAAAAGGGGACGCACTCATCTAGACATTGTACTGAGTCACCCTACCAAGTTACAAAGAAATCCTTTCATAAATATGACCTTTTTTGGGGTTTTGGGCTCGGGCAGCCGTCATGGTTGAATGATTGCGACCAAAAGGGGACGTTCTCATCTAGGCATTATCTGGAGTCATCCTACCAAGTTACAATGAAATCCCTTCATAAATATGACGTATAGACTGCGCTAAAGGTTTTTGGGCTTTGGGACCCTGTAGCCATCACAGTTGACCAATCGTGACCAAAAGGGGACGTTCTCATCTAGACATTATATGGAGTCAACCTACCAAGTTACAATGAAATTCCCCCATAAATACGACCTATAGACTGTGCTGAAGGTTTTGTGGTTTTGGGCTTGGGAAGTCGTAATGGTTGACAGATCGCAACCAAATAGGGAAGTTCTCATCTAGACATCATACGGAGTCATCCTACCAAGTTACAATGAAATCCCTCCATATTAAATATGACCTGTAGACTGTGCTAAAAGGTCTGGGGTTTCGGGCATGGGCAGCCATCACGGTTGGCAGATCATGACCAAAAGGTGACGTTCTCATCTAGATATTATACAGAGGCATCCTACCAAGTTACAATGAAATCCCTTCATAATTACGACCTGTAGGCTGTGCTAATGGTTTGGGAGTTTTGGGCTCGGGCAGCCATCACGGTTGACCGATAGCGACCAAAAGGGGACGTTCTCATCTAGACATGACCTCAAACCTGCTTATGAAATTTTGTGAGGTTCAGACAAAAACTACGGGGTGTAGCCTGTGCTGAAGGAAAATGTGAACAGACTCACACACAGACTTCAGCACGCGTGATGACAATAGCTTATCTTGACTTTGTCAAGTTAAGCTAATACCCTATTTTTTTCGAGGAAATCGATGGGCAAACAAAATGATCATTCTCCCAATTTGTGCAAGCCGACATACTCTTCCTAAGTAGTTCTACTGACAAACCTTAGCTGCTCTGCTTCATTCTCTGCTTGTTTTAAAGCTTTTGCTTGTGCTTCTTCTTCCAAAATCAGTTCAATGTTCTTGTCATTCTGATGTTCCCCCATAACCCATACCCATTCATTGCCATCAGAAGCCTTGAGGAATCCAACTTTCTTCTTACCTGTTAACAAAATTAACAATAGAGTTTTAATTATAAAGTATAGTGTGTGTTAACCTTTAACCCTTTACCCAACGAATCGCCCGCATCCGCACGCGTAATATGCAAATTCAGCAGTTGAAAAAATATTATTTTTCAAAAAATTTCAACAAAACTGTATTATGTGACCCCTCGTTGGAATGAGCTCGTCGAGCTCATTCCAACAAGGGGTCACATGATATGGTTTTGTTGAAATTTTTTGAAAAATTTAAAAAAATAATATTTAAAATAATAAATTTTGATATCGTCTGCATTGGGTAAAGCGTTAAAGCCTCGGATTAATTTTAAGATAATTACTACCTTATATACAGTATGGCTGCCGTGGATTGGTCACTTTTCACGGGTGGGCAATATTCCAACGGATGCAATAATATTGAATAACAAACACTAATTATAGGAATAACCATAAAAAATTTAATTAATGAAGCACCGGGTACAACCCCAGTACAGTCTGGTACAACCCGGTGCTTCATGAATTAAAATTTTGATGATGATGATTTTTATTACCTGGTAAACGCATGAGTGGACATTACATTACTGCCCATACGGGGATTACAATGACTTCACAGCGACATGCTCACAGCTTCAGATTACTTAGCCAAGTTTCTACATCATTGTTGGCTGCATATACCGGTACAGACACTCAACTGTACATTTTATAAAAACACTGCCAAGATAAATGCAGCCTGTGAGTTCTGAAGGAATATACTTGGGGGCAACTTTTTCACAGCAATATTATTTATTTATTTATTTATTTATTTATTTATTTATTTATTTATTTATTTATTTATTGGGGTTTAATGACACCTCATGTCATACAGTTTTACAGGAGGAGGAAGCCGGAGTACTCACTCAGAGAGAACCACCGAGCAATGGCGAGCAACTGTCAGTTCCCCAGCATATTAACTGCACACAAGCAGGGTTCCCCATTGCCCGCGTGGGGGCACGATGACGCCGTGTACTAAGGCGTACTGCACGTCGATGGTACGCATGTCTTCAACCAATCTAACCCTGTCTGTGCTGCAGTGCGGAGTTACGATGTTGGGGAGCTGGCAGCTGCTCGTCGTTGCTCGGTGGTTCTCTCCGGGTGCTCCGGCTTCCTCCACCCTTACAACTGTCACGGTCATGATTAGCCATTGTGCATAAATATATGACCTTAAACATCAATAAATAAATAAATAAATAACAAGCAGGGTTAGCATTGGTTGAAGACAAGTGCACCATCGACATGCAGTACACCTTAGTACACAATGGCACTGTGCCCCCATGTGGGCAATCAAGATTAAGTGTCTTGCCACAGGTGGGATTCTAACTGAGGACCTCCCGGCTTCCATCCTGCATCTCTGCCTATTGAGCCACTGCGCACCCTTCTCTGTGATCAATAAGTAGAACAGTAAATTGTCATCACACTCATATGCAGTGTAGTGAGAGTAAAATCATCCTCAACCCTTTACCTAAGGCAGACAATATCAAAATTTATTATTCTAAATAAAAATTTTTTCAAATTTTCAAAAATCTTCAACAAAACCATATCATGTGACCCTTCGTTGGAACGAGCTCGTTCCAACGAGGGGTCACATGATATGGTTTTGTTGAAATTTTTTGAAAAATAATATTTTTTCAACTGCTGAATTTGCATATTATGCGGGCGGATGCGGGCGTTTTGTTGGGTAAAGGGTTAAGTGGTGGTGGGCTGAGATGGGTAAATCTCACCCTTGGGAAAAGATATTCAATCCAGACCAGACCCAAGGCTTGCTGCATGTAGTGTCAAATATCTTTACCCGAGGGTGAAATTTTCCCATCCCACCCCACACAAGAATGATAACAATCTCAGGATCAGACCCTTTTTCTGGTCATTAACCTCATATAAAAAGTGGGGAAGCAAGATCACACAAAATAGTATTACAGAAGTAAGTAGAATGACGTGCCATGGTCACACCGTGCTGGACAGTTTTTACAGGTGGAGGAAGCTGGAGTACTCAGAGAGAACTGCCAAATAACAGAGAGCAACTGCAAGACTCCCCAACGTACTAACTTCACACAAGCGGGTTAGCACTGGTTGAAGACAAGTGCACTATCGACTTGCAGTATACCTTAGTACACAATGCTACCATGGCCCAAGCGAGCAATCAGGATGAAGTGCATTGCCCAATGACATAATGAAGTTATCCTGACAGGGATCAAAGGTGGAACTTTTGGTTTGAATTCCCATATCGTACCACTGAGTCACAACACCCATTTTTCAAAGTAATATAAAAGTGGGAGTTTGTGGCTGTATGGGTGCTTAAGGGTTAATCCTTTCGGGTTCAGGGGCCAACTCCTGCTGGGACTATATTAAAAACAAGAGGCTCCAGGGGGCCTAAGGGCACACACCTGACATGGTAGCCTTAATATAAAACCCAGGGAATTGATTTCAACAAGTTGCATCTGGCCCTCCTTAGAAAAGCTTATACCAAATATCCAAAGATTCAGACCAGTGGATTTAAAAAAAAATAAATATTTTTAAAGAATATTCCTCACATTGAACTAAGTTATAATTCGGGCTCCCTTAGGAAGCCCAAATAAGAACACAGGGACTTGGCTTGAACAAACTTGAATCTCACCTCCAGTGGGATGCCGTTTTCCAAATATCAAAAGATTCTGACCAGTGGATGTGAAGAGGATTTTTGAAGAATATTCCTCATATTGAACTAAGTTATAATTCGGGCTCCCACAGGGAGACCAAATATCAACCCAGGGACTTGGCTTGAACAAACTTAAATCTCTCCCCCTAAGGATGCTGCATGCCAAATGTCAAAACATTACGCCCGTGGAATCTGAAGAAGATGTTTAAATAAATATTCCTCATATTGAACTAAGTTACAATTCGAGCTCCCACAGTGAGCCCAAGTATGGACCTAGGGACATGGCTTGAACAAACTCGAATCTTACCCCCCTAAGGATGCTACATACCAAATATCAAAACATTCCGACTGCTGGATCTGAAGAAGAAGATTTTTTAAGAAAGTTCCTCATTTTGAACTAAGTTATAATTCGGGCTCCCACAGTGAGCCCAAATATGAACTCAGGGACTTAGCTTGAACAAACTTGAATCTCACCCCCTAAGGATGCTGCATACCAAATATCAAAAGATTCTTATTGGTAGATCTGAAGAAGAGGATTTTTAAAGAATATTCCTCATACTGCACTAATATTTGGGCTCCCATAGACAGCCCAAATATGGGCCGAGGGAATTTATTTCAATAAACATGTGAAACAATCTTCCAAAGATGTTATATGTGAAATTTGATAGCTTTTGGAGCAGTGGTTTGGGAGAAAAGTAGTCTTTAATGTTTTCCCCATTACCCACAGTGTTAAAAAATGCTGACTCGGCACTTTTTCAAAAGTCCCCAAAAAGTACCCCATGATACAACCGATAGCAATTTATTTTGACCATTCCATTCTGTTGGTCCTAAGGAAGCTTCACACCAAATAAGAATTCTCAGTGCCTTGTAGTTTTGGAGATATGGGCGTTTCAATTTTTTTCTATTTTTAGCTCCTGCGGTTCCCATGGAGCGACAGGAAATTTTTTTTGGCATAAATTAACTACTTATGTCCAAATAAAACCTTATGTCAAATTAAGTTCAAATCAGCCTCTCGTTTTGGAATATAGAAATTTTGGGCGGGGCAAAAATTCTTGCCCCTCCCATAACAATGGCAAATATACCCCCTAGAACTTCTCTTTAACAAATCTGAGTCTACACCTCAAAAGGAAGCTGCATGCCTAATATCAAGTCTCTGCTACTGCTGGTTCATGAGAAAAAGATTTTTTAAGATTTAGGCTCACTTTTTGGGCGTGGCCCTACCAAGGGGCGGGTCAACTTGATTTGAACAAACTTGAATTGACATATAATAGGGAACATGCACAGCAAATTTTGTTGAATTTGGTCCAGCAGTTCATGAGAAGTCGATAATGTAAAGTTAATGATGGACGACGGATGGACAACAGACGGAAAGTGATCAGTAAAGCTCCCCTTGAGCTTCGCCCAGGTGAGCTAAAATGTAAAACTCAATCCAGTGAGGAACCATAAGCTATGATTTAGAATCAAAAAATGAAAATATTTAGTTATTCAAGAAAAGTTTGATGCAAATTGTCCTCTCTGTATGACTGTGTTCGGTAAAAATAGTTCATCAGATATTGATCAACAGAATATCTCTGTTATCTGTTTACCCATCAAAAGTATTTATTTATTTATTTACATGTATTTGTGTTTAAGGTCACATATTTCTGCACGGTGGCTAATTGTGAATGCAACATGGAGGTAAAGTCAAGTTTAGCCAATCATTTATAGCCATGTTGCCCATTTTAGAGGACATATTTATTTATTTATTATTTACTGGTGTTTAAGGTCACATATTATTGTTCAATGGCTAATCATGACCACAACATGAGTATCAATTCAAGACCATGGGTGAGCGTTAATAAGCCATGTTGTCCATTTTAGAGAGGGTCTGCACCTTCCAAGCATTGGTGACTGGGTCCTATTTTACCAGTAAAACAGAGCCTATTTAACTCAATGAACAGGAACTGCTTCACTTCCCGTGGTTCTCGCGGGGTTATATTAGGTGAAGGTAGACCAATTAATATTCTCAATGTGCAGCCATCGGGCTGCACATTAAAAATATTGAATGGTCTGCCCACAAATTTACTTAGCATCCATCCCACTATGAAATTATGATGTATCATGTCCCTGGTCCGAAAAAAAACCGCCTCTCTTGTTGAAAGGGTTAATGTCTTCACCTTTGTTATGATAGCTGCCCTTAAAACTGTCATTTTTGTGAACAGAAATTAAAATTACTGGGGTGGAAAAGGAACTTCCTAATTATTCCCAATATTTAATAAAATTTTTAAAAGTTACATTTTGTCGGATCACGGCTCCTAACATTTCAATATTTTCCTGCAAATTTCCGTCAATTAATCCGCGAATTTTTTTGCACGTGAGATTATTTTTTTAACGCTAACTGACTTGAAATATTGAAAAACTGCATTTTCATTGACCAAGTGACGATGGGTCAGGCCATAGAAATTGGGCTTCACTTCTTGGGGTTCCCGCTGGAATTTAGAGGACATCCATCTCAAGCAATAATGACTGGGTCATATTTTACCTGTAAAACAGTACAGGTCAACAAGAAGAATAGGATTCAGCCCTATTTTTCATGGGGGAGCATAGTGCTGCATGGTATTAAGGTATACCGGTTGGTACCGGTATTGTATTTGTCACTGGTTAAAAACCGTCCATTAAAAATGATTACCGGTATACCGTGAGTAACTGTATATAATTTTTGGGTCCGGTATTATGATGTGAAATTCGTGTTCTCTTGAAATAAAAATATATATAATGCGCAAAAATAGGGAAAACACATATTAAATGCAAGGCATATCATCAATAATAAAGCTATTTTTGGAGTTATAGATAGAAGTATTTCTTACTGCCGTGAGTAAATGAGTGATTTGAATGGATTCAATGAAAGACTAATTTATGTCTGTAAAGTTATTGAACCTATTGTTACGAAAATAAGCCATAAAGTTATTAGTTGGTTTACTCGCTTTCATCCAATAGAAACTCAGATACAAGTAAATTAGTCTTTGTCAGTTTAACTCCTGTAAAAACATGGTCAACCTCCCTTGTCTTGATAAGCATTTAATTATTGAGCCATGCTTTTGATACCAACACTGCGTCAATTAACGGACAACGAAATTCTTTTACATCCAAAGTAAACTCAACACTCTGAATGTACCGAATTTCATGAGTTGTTTTTCATCTGGTACAGTGAGACTGTGTACATCACATTTATCAAGGGCTTACAGAAAAGTAAGGTATTTCAGTTTTATTTTGCTTTCAATCTTAAGTGTTTCACGGTATACTAGTATACCGCAGTATTGTTTTCAATACTGTCACCAGTACTCCAATTCGAATACCGTGCAGCCCTAGGGGAGCACAACAAGAAGGTTCCCATGGGCAAAGACTCTTTTGGGTGTCTACAGGAGCTGAATATGGAACCCATTCCCAATAGCTTTTTGGCATGATTTGTCCCAATGTATACCAAAAACTTTCCAATCTCAGTCCTCATTCAAATAAAAATTAATCCCTCTTTAATTCTTGAAGGCTCAATTTTGCCTTCCATCACTTTTTACTGAAATAAAACAGGTACCTCAACAGGCAATTTTTAGATACATTTGCAAGTTACATCCCAAGAACCTTGTTGGTTGTTTCTAGGCAAGTCTTGGCTGGCTTTATAGGCAGCCAAGATTTGCCTAGACACAACTATTTATTGGTGTTTAAGGTGACATATTTATGCACAATGGCTAATCATGACCGTGACAGTTTTACGGGTGGAGAAAGCCGGAGTACCTGGAGAGAACCACCAAGCAACGATGAGCAGCTGCCAGCTCCCCAACATCGTAACTCCGCATTGCAGCACAGGCAGGGTTAGATTGGTTGAAGACATGCGTACCATCGACGTGCAGTACGCCTTAGTGCATGACGTCATCGTGCCCCCATGTGGACAATCAGGGTTAAGTGCCTTGCCCAAGGACACAACGTGGGAGTCTGAATCGATCGCTCAGACGGTCACCCATCTGAGGACTAACCGGGCTCGACATTGCTTAACTTCGGTTAATATCATGTACCGAAGTTAAGCAATGTCGAGCCCGGTTACAACTGCAAAGCTGAAGAATGTAGATTGTTGTAGTGTAGCAAAATGCATAAATATCTTAATTATTTAATAGTATAAGAACAATTTATTACATGCCCATGCAGTCTCTCTTATGCAATACGGCGTGCAATACGGCTGTACAATATGGAATTCCGTATTTTACACCAACCTGTTCCAACCGGGACTTTTTTTATGCAATGCGACTGCATAAAGTGCATGGTGTTTACCACCGTTGATAGAAAAGAAAATTAGGTCAGTAGGTGCTTGGGTCATGTAATAAATACAAAACCACATGTATGTTTCAATGAGTCGTTTTGTATTCAATTCGTCAGATGTGCGTAGAAAGAAAACGTCTCGACCTTCGGTCTTGACGTTTTCTTCCTACGCACATCTGACTCATTGAATACAAAACGACTCATTGAAACATACATGTAGTTTTGTCTATTTATTTATCAGAGATTACAGAGACTAATCATTATTTCATCCAACTCTTTGTTATAAAACTTAATACATGTAGTGATGAACCCATTATCGAAATTTGCTATCAACCGATTACCGGTTATTTCTCTGCCAATTATGCCAATTCTGATGCCGATTCCGATGGTTGAAGCAGAACACTGAAGAAAATCTTTTGGTGCCTGTTATACTACAGAATTTCATTGATAAATCATCAATTACGAAAGCCTAATACCACATAAGTTCTCAGAGTATGCATATTTAGTGCTGGGCAATATTAGCCAAAATAATTTTTGCATTTTGGTTGGGGTGTGAGTGAAAAGATCGTTATTAACGATACAATCACATGATATTGTTCTCGTGAAGATTGTGTTTTATTCCGGTAAATAGTGGTAATACGGTTTTGTGTAAGGATACAATACACTTGGCTGTATTAACTGAGCACACACACTTTGTGTCTTAAATGAATAATAATTCTGATGTTAATGTGTGTTGTGAAGTCGTATGATGCATGGTTTACATATTTGTCAGAATGTATTATTCAGTGTTGTTTTTTCATCTTGTTACCTCCCTTGATGTGTTTCTCTAATGTTTACATGAGCTCTACAATCTTCGGGAAATGGTGGCGATCTCGTACCGATTGCAGTTGGTAAATTCCATAATATCTCTGCTCAGTAAATCCCTAAATTTTCTGCTATGCACTACACATGTATTTAATGGGGAAACTTTATTGAAATGGCCAGATATCAAAGTGATTTTTAATATAGTCAGTGTTAATTATAGAATAACCGGAAACTGTCGGTTTTGAACAGCCGGTTGTCATAATCGGCCAATGCCCCATAACCGACCAGTTCCGATTATTGGTTCACCACAAAATACAAGCAATCTACATGTAAATCGCTCTCCTGAAAATGCCAGCACAAAGACCCAGTATAAATTAGCCAACGATTTTTACTCTGTTTGTGCATAAACTGATCAAATTACCTTACTGGGAGGGAACCAGCTTAGTTGTCTCTACAGACTTTGTCCACTTAGTCTATCTGGCAAAGGGGTGAATGCATCATGTTCTCGTCGTCACATTTTCTCCCTTCATGTATTCTTTCTGGTGTCTACTGGGGCCGAATAAGGAATACATTCCCAATGGCATGATTTTTCATAAAATTCAAATCCGAAAATTTCCCAATCTCTGTCCTCATTCAAGTAAAAAAGTTAATTCTTGTTTAACTCTTGAAGGCCTAATTTTGACTTCCATCACTTTTTACTGGAACTAAACAGGTACCTCAACAGGCAGTTTTTAGACATGTTTGCAAGTTATATCACAAGAGCCTTGTCATTTGTTTCTAGGCAAGTCTTGGCTGCCCGTAAAGGCAGCCAAGACTTGGCTAGACACAACTGCAAAGCCACAGAATATCAACTGTTAAATGGTAGCAAAAGGCATAAATATCTTCATTATTTAATAGAATAAGAACAATATATTTATTAGTGTACTATACAAGTAGTAGCTTCTGTATTAATGTTCTCAGTACATCATGAAGGTAACATTTCTTATTCTTTGTGTGTTTCTTCTCCCAAATAAATTCCCAACTGCAGCGTTCATGAAGCAGATTTTCCCAACTGCATGGGACCCAGACCCTTTACCAAATAGGACAGAAGAATCCCTGATGGGGGAACACCAGGCTTGGCAATTTCAGGAGAGTGATTTTTTAGCTCTGCTTACTGCCCTCCTGAAAGAATTAAGGAGAGTGAAAAATTGCCCTCCTAAATATTTTGGTCTGGGATGATTGAGATTACATGTACTATGCTCACATTGAATTTTTGTTGTAAAGCAAAAATGTAATTCAACTTCGAAGTCACATAACATCACGTAATTTCATTTTGAAAGTGGTTTAGTGGTAAAAGGTAATGGCTGCAACCATACCCAAACACAGTTGCAATCATTTGAAGCAAAATGGGTCACAGCAATATTTTTTTTTCTGTCAGTTTCAAGTTCAACAACTGACATCACAGTTTGAGGGGTAATTAGTCAAGGAATATTGACACTATAATATACTACCATTACTACTATCCTGTCACTTGAAGCACTTGCACCAGGATGTGACAGTAGATTCAAGCAGACCTGTTGTCCAAGAATGTCATACGCCTACCACTACCACCTTCAACCCCCTTGGGGGTTGAAGGTGGTAGTGGTAGGCATATGACTTTCTTGGACAACAGGTCTGTGTACACACACAGGTCTTGTCAAGTGTGTGTTCGGTTGTTGAGTGAGACATCTAGATGTCTAAGAGATTTCGCTTTACCTTAGTAAAGTTAATAAAATCACTGATGTAATAGTCTGTTGGTTTCAGTTTCAATGAGTTCGTTCAACTGGATACTTAAAATGCTGTGTAAAGCTAATTGCTCTCCTAAGCTGATTGAGGAGAGCGAATTTTTGCCCTCCTGCATTTTTCAGAATGCCAGGCCTGGAACACAACAAGAAGGTTCCCATGGGGGAACACAACAAGACAAATCTTACAATACAGTACTGTGATCACAAAAGTGGTCTCTTTCTTGGGAGCATTACCGGTGACTCAGTGTTTAGACCACTGAACTTTAAAACAGAAAGGTCAATGGTTGTATCCTGACCAGCCATAACTGCATTGTGTCCTTGCGCAAGTCTCTTAATCCTGGGGGCTCAGTGACTGTGTAATATGTCATACTGCATGTCGATTGTGCACTTGCTGCTAATGCTGCTTGTAGAGTTGAGAAGTTGGAGGGTCAAGTTTGAGAGTTTGACAGTTAGTTGCCACTGCTCAGTGGTCCTTATCAGGTACTCTGGCTTCAATGCTCCGTAAAAGTGCCCACCGCGATGTGACCCTGGCTGTCGGGTTTTGGGCTTGGGCAGTCGTCAAGGTTGACAGATCATAACCAAATGGGGAAATTCTCATCTGGACATTATACCAAGTCATCCTACCAAGTTACAATGAAATCTCTCCATATTAAATATGATCTGTAGACTGTACTATAAGTGTTTGGGTTTCAGGCTTGGGCAGCCATCACAGTTGACAGATCATGACCAAAAGGGGACGTTCTCATCTAGATATTATACAGAGGCATCCTACCAAGCTATAAATACGACCTGTAGACTGTGTTAAAGGTTTTTGGGCTCGGGCAGCCATCACGGTTGACCAATCGCGACGAAAAGGGGACGTTCTCATCTAGACATGACCTCAAGCCTGCATATGAAATTTTGTGATGACTGGACAAGAACTATAGGGTGTAGCCTGTGCTAAAGGAAAATGTGAACAGACTCACAGACTAACAGACTTCCGCACGCATGATGGAAATAGCTTATCTTGACTTTGTCAAGTTAAGCTAAAAATGTGATTTCCCATAGGCTGTCCATGGTAAGTATGAGCTGTAATTATGGCCATGTTTGCAACATTACATGAGGATCATTGGTAAAAGGTGTCCCAGTCCTCAATCATGTGAAGTTTCAAAACATTTGACTTTGTAGTTTCAGAGGGGAAATTTTTTGCAAAATCCATCAATCATAATCAGAGAATGTCTTTGGTGGCCATATTTTCCAACCAACAGGAACAAAAAGAGGCTCAGTAGTTCCAGAGAAGATGAATATGTGATTTCCCTTAGGGTTTCTGTAGTAACTATAAGCCACAATTGCAGCCATGTTTGCAACCCCATCAACATTAAATGAGGATCAATGGTAGAGGGTGTCCCAGTTATCAACCATGCAAAGTTTCAAAACATTTGGCCGTGTTTTCAGAGAAGATTTTTCAAAATCCACCAATCAGAATAAAAAAATGCTTCTGGCAGCCATGTTTTTCGATGCACGGTAACAAAAAAGAGGAGCATTTTGTAGAAGACTTCCCATAGACTATCCCTGCCAGGTTTGGTTCATATTGGCTCAGTAGTTCCATGAAAATGTGATTTCCCATAAGGTTTCTTTCGTAACTATAAGCTGCAATTGCGGCCATGTTTACAAACCAATCAACATTAAATGAGGATCATTGTTTGAGGGCATCCCAGTCATCATTTATGTGAAGTATCATTTGGTCTGGCAGTTTCAGAAAAGATTTTTTGAAAATCCACCTACAAGAATAAAAGTATGCCTCTGGCAGCCATGTTTTTCAACCCACAGGAACAAAATGAGGATCGTTTGTAGAGGACCTCCCATAGACCATTCCTGCCAAGTTTGGTTCACGTCGATTCATCGAAATTCATCGAAAATGAAAATGTGATTTCCCATAGAGTTTCTATAGTAACTATAAGCTGAAATTGAAGCCATGTTCGCAACCCGATCAACATTAAATGAAGATCCTTGGTAGAGGGGGTCCCAGTCATCAACCATGAAAAAGTTTCAAAACATTTGGCCCTGTGGTTTCAGAGAAGATTTTTCAAAATCCACCAATCAGAATCAAAGAATGCCTTTGGCAGCCATGTTTTCAAACCCATGGAAACAAAATGAGGATCGTTTATAGAGGACCTTCCATAGACTATCCCTGCCAGGTTTGGTTCAAGTCGGCTCAGTAGTTCCAGAGAAGGAGATGAAAATGAGATTTCTCATACGGTTTCTATAGTAACTGTAAGCCGCAATTGCGGCCATGTTTGTAACCTGATCAACATTAAATAAGTATCGTTGGAAGAGGTGGTCATCAACCATGCAAAGTTTCAAAACATTTGGCCTGGTGGTTTCAGAGGAGAAGATTTTTGAAAATCCATCAACCAGAATCAAAGAATGCCTCTGCCTTCCATGTTTTTCATCCGACGGGAACAAAATGAGGATCATTTGTAGATGATCTCCCATAGACCATTCCTGCCAACTTTGGTTCAAACCAGCTCAGTAGTTATAGAAAAGAAGATGAAAATGTGAAAAGTTTACGGATGTCGGACGACGTAGAACAGACGACGACAGATGCCAAGTGATGTGAAAAGCTCACATGACCTTTTAGGCCAAGTGAGCTACAAAATTGTTTTCCAAAAATGTTAACAAAACCAAATCATGTGACCTCCTCATTGGAATGAACTAGTCGTGCTCATTCCAATGAGGGGGTCACATAATATAGTTCTGTTGAATTCTTTTGAAAAATTAAAAAATGAATCATTAAAACAATAAATTTTGATATCCTGTGCATTTAGATAAGGGTTAACAGAACTCATAACACGTAGCTGGCAGATTGCCCAGGACACAATCTTTTGCAACCAAAATAAGTATAAAGTGGGCACTTTTAAATAAATTATCTCCTACACATTGTATCAACATTTTGTAGTGCTCAAATGACTAGTGAATTCCAAAGTCGACTAGTCAATACCCAAAAGTCAAGTCGACTTCGACTAGTCATTGGTGATAACTTGTCTCCTTATAACAGTGTTGGTGTTCTGGTAGAGTGCTGAAGGTCCAAAATTGGCTTCACTTGGGCATTCATATACAGCAACTTACTGGAACATTATTCTGTTAATGTGCTTCTAATTATGCTAAGAGCGAAATTATATAGTCTTATTTAATTTGCCTTGCACTCTCCCATAAATTGCAACAAGGCAAATTAATAACATATCCTGATAGCCCAAAATAATTCAGCACTTTACTAGTATCAGTTAACCCTTTACCCAATGCAGACGATATCAAAATTTATTATTTTAAATTTCATTTTTTCAAAAAATTTCAACAAAACCATATCATGTGACCCCTCGTTGGAACGAGCTCGATGAGCTCGTTCCAACGAGGGGTCACATGATATGGTTTTGTTGAAATTTTTTGAAAAATAATATTTTTTCAACTGCTGAATTTGCATATTACGCGGGCGAATGCGGGCGATTCGTTGGGTAAAGGGTTAAAACAAACTACTGTCACTACTATTAGATGGCAATAGATGTATACATTGATTGCCCAATATTGCTGTTCAAACTGTCTGACAGTGGCACAGAAGGGATACTATTTACCTAAAAGCTTGAACTCCTCCGACTAGTCGACTGCACAATTGAGAGTTGACTACTGGTTTGCCCAGAGTCAACATCGACTAGTTGACTAATCGTTTGAGTACTAACATTTTGTCCACTGATTTCTTCAGTTTTGATTTCTTCAGATTCTGTCATGAATTTTCCATCACATCTATTCCTGGCTGCAGTGAAATTGTTTTTTTAAATACTCTGTGGGTTTAGAGTTAAGGCCTCTCACTGGAACAAGCTCATTAAGCTTATTCCAATGAGGGGTAATAAGCTACATGTATTTTTCAGAAAGAAAAATGAATTTTTAATTGTTCTTAATTTTTCTTGCAAATGTCGCCTTCTAGTCAAGTTTGCTAAAAGGTCACCAGCGATTTACAGGAAAAATAAATCAATAACTTAATTTGTTTGATCTCATTAAAATCTAATACATCATTAATAAATCTTAATTCTCAAAGTGTGTCATCCTGAGACATTAAATAACTGTTTAATTAGTGAGTAGACTCAAGTAAAGTTTTATGTCCATGTTCATACTGGAGGGAGCCAATTACTAAAACACAATGGCATAATATTCCACCCAATAGACTGTCACAAGCAAGTTTTAAACTCACAGATGACAGGGTTGAACTTGATCGCCCATAAGATGTCTGTATGAGCTTCATACCTTTTTTTTTGGAGAGGTGTGGGGGGTGTTGGGTGGGGTGGGGGGGAATGCCAGATCATCAAGAATTTATAACAAGCTATTAACTGAAAATAGAAAGCGTGTTCATTTTCAGAATTCTCTTTGAAAGAGTTTCCACAATCCAGTATAAGTTTTTTCATTAGTTTGTTGAATCATGTGCACTGTGTTTCTGGTAACCAGTAAACTTTGTGATTTTTACAACCAGAGTCAGTGTATATTTTCATGTAGTGTGTTATATGGCAGTCTATCAACTAATCCTGTGTAATGCCTATGTTAGCTTACCAACTAACTCTGCGTAATGCATAGATATAGTTACTGGAAGCGTGGTGGCTCAGTAGGTAGAGGTGCAGGCTGCAAGCTGAGAGGTCCTCGGTTCAAATGGGGGCATGGGGGCACGGTGGCATTGTGTACAAAGGCGTACTGCACGTCGGTGGTGCACTTGTTTTCAACCAATGCTAACCCTGCTTGTGTGGAGTTAGTATGTTGGGGAGCTGACAGTTGCTCGCTGTTGCTCGGTGGTTCTCTCCGGGTACTCCGGCTTCCTCCACCCGTAAAACTGTCACGGTCATGATTAGCCATTGTGCATAAATATGTGACCTTAAACATCAATAAATAAATAAATAAATAGATCACTACTCTTTTCTTTCTGGTTATGAATAAGATTATTTCCAAATGAAACAAAATACTGCGTTTTGATTGGCAGAGAGGTATGGTGTAACTTGCAATCCACATAAGTTTTTTTTTACAAAAACAAGAAGACACAATAGCAGGCTAAATGGCTACAAAAATCCAGCAAGAGGATCACAGATCCAGAAGTTGAGTTTTGATATTAAATTCTGAAGAAATAAGCTATTTATAGTAACAGTGACCTTGACCTTGGAGTCCCAGACTCCAAAATCAATAGGTGTCTTCCCTTCCTATAGGGTAACCTCTGGTATAAGTTTGGTAAAGGTGCATCAAATAGAACTAATGTTATTGCCCGGAAACCAATTTGTCACAAAATATTCTATTTATAGTAACAGTGACCTTGACGTGGAGTCCCAGACTCCGAAATCAATAGGTGTCTTCCCTTCCTAAAGAGTAACCTCTGGTATAATTTTGGTAAAGGTGCATCAAATAGAACTAAAGTTATTGCCTGGAAACCAATTGTTTATGCCCGCCGCCCGCCCGCCACTTCATCAAACTATAAGTCTAGTTTGACTTCGTCAAAACTCGACTAAAAAAATATCCATTTTTAATTATTAATTCATACCTTCTGCTCAATTATGTTAGAACAAAAATAACAAGAGGGATGCTACATTCCAATGCTCACCTACATTCGCGCTTGATAATGTCGTTCCAATGTAACATGCCTAATATTTAGTTAATATAAATCATTAACTAGGCATCAAATGATTAATGTGGTTTATATGATGGCTCTGGAAAGTCTATATTTCTGCATTTATTATATATCAATTCAACACAGAATCATTGGATATATATATATATTAGAAATGTTTATGATTAAGAATATGAATCTTGAGGCCAGATATTAAATCATAAATAAGAATTAGGAAAGGCTTTCATAAATCACTGAAATTGTAATTGAAGTACATTCATTGGTTAAAGAGGAGTTGCGGAAAAACATTCGTTCAAGAAAGTGACTATAGGTCCCAACAAAAATACATCACATCAACAACTAAAATAAGCCTTAATGTTACTAGTAACAAGTATGAGAAAGTATTAAATAAAAAAAAAAAGTAAAAAAAAAAATTTTTTAAAGAAAGTGAATATAAGTCCCAAAAATCCCCCTCAAATTCCTCAAATATGCATGTAATAAGGGCGCAACGGTACCGCAATGTAGTTTAGTAACCCATGCGTACAATATCAATTGCCTGGAAAGACACATAGAAACAGAACTCACCTTAACACCTCACCTTAACACAAACTTTTAGAACTTAAAATTGAGTAAGTCAGAGAAAAACGTGAACATTGTGACTGAAAAAAAGAAAAGAAATCAGTTAAATTTCTGCATACAGTAGGGTTAATACCTACAGTTGTTATTGAAATGAGAAAATAAACAGTAATGAGAGGTGAAGGCACCACAATCTGCACAAAAGCTGACTTTAACGCAAATTCTTACAACACCTAAACGCTAATTCTTACAAGTTTTGGCAGAAAATCAGCCTCAAATTCCTCAAATATGCATGTAATGAGGGTTAAATATTACTGCAATGGAGTTCAGTAACCCAAGTGTAGAAAATTAATCGCCTGGAAAGACACACAGAAACACAACTCACCTAAACACAAAGTTTACAAAGTTTTACAACTTAAGATTTACTAAGTCCAAGAAAAACATGAAAATTTTGAGTGAAAAAAAAGAAAATTTCCATTAAATTTCTGCATACAGTAGGGTTAATACCTACAGTTGTTATTGAAATATGAAAATCAACAGTAATGAGAAGTTAAAGCACCACAATCTGCACAAAAGCTGACTTTAACGCAAATTCTTACAACACCTAAACGCACATTCTTACAACTTTTGGCAGAAAATTTTAGGTGAAAATTGGAAAAAAGTCGTAGTATCAGGGTTAAATACTGTTCTGATAGTCCCCTACAACCTATATATGTAATATCAAAGGCCTGAGCCCACTGATCTTTGAGAACTCACCTTAACACAAACTTCTAGAACTTAAAATTTACTAAGTCCGAGAAAAACATGAAAATTTTGACTGAAAAAAAGAAAATTGCCATTAAATTTCTGCATACAGTCGGGTTAATACCTACAGTTGTTATTGAAATATGAAAATCAACAATAATGAGAAGTTAAAGCAGCACAATCTGCACAAAAGCTGACTTTAACACAAATTCTTACAACACCTAAATGCAAATTCTTACAACAACTTTTGGCAGAAAATTTTAGGTGAAATTTGGAAAAAAGTCATAGTATCAGAGTTGAATACTGTTCTGATAGTCCCATACAACCTACATATGCAACATCAAAGGCCTGAGCCCACTGATGTTTGAGAAATTAACCTTAACATTAAATCTTACAATATTGGACACGCCGGACGCCGACGCTGACACCGATGCTGACGCCGACACTGACGCCCGAGGTTATCACAATAGCTCAACACATCTTACAGATGTAGGTGAGCTAAAAATACAGGAGATTTAATATTTATGTGCAATAAAATAAGTATAAATTTTCTGTCAGTTTTTTCCTACAGTGTAGGTTAAAGTATCAAATACACAAAACTGCTTGGAAAATAAATCCATTATCCTTTTGTTTTCCAGGGTGTATGGGAGTTTACACCAGTCTGGGAACACACCAGTCTGGGAACTCATACAACTTTCGGCTTTGCCTCAGGGTGTATGAGTTCCCAAACCGGTGTAAATTCCCATACACCCTGGAAAACACAAGGATAGGTAATATTATTTCTATTATGCATCTAAGCCTGTGAATTGTACATTTTCATATAGTGTGTGGTATGGCAGTTACCAACTGTCTTTTACAGGAAAGTGTAACTGGGTTAGTCACACACTGAATCGGGATTGGTTCAAAATTATTTAATTGTACAATCCAAGCATAAGCAGAGAAATGGATCATTACGAGAAACTTTTGCATGGCATTTTGCGATGTGATTCCACTCATCAAACATACTTAATCAGTGATGCAGACAATCCATTCCATATATTTTAGTAACCCTACAGTACTGTCAATATATTAGCTGGAAGAGATCATTACTGAGTCAAGATCTGGTCAAATTTCAAACCACAAAACTGTAGAATCCCACCTGTATATAAGCTCAGAGAGGTCATAAGCTATGTTTTGAAGGCAAAAAATTATAGTTATACAAAAAATTTGTTTACAAGTGATGTCTTCTAGTCTTGTTTTGTTTTATTGGGATTTAATGACACTTTCAACAGCCAGGGTAACATCGTTGCAGACAGTTTCACAGTTGAAGGAAGCCAGAGTACCCGAGAGAACAATCGAGCAGTGGTGAAAACTGTCAAGACTCCCCAACACAAGCAGGGCTACCAGCAGTTGAAGGCAGGTCCACCACCGACAAGCAGTATGCCATTATGCATAGCACAAATTTTCACTGTGCTCACATATTAAGGGTCTTGCCCAAGGACACAATGCAGTTACTGTTGGTCAGGATCAAACTGTTCAGCTTGCAGTCTGAAATTCAATGCCCTAACTACCCAACTGGAAAAACAGTCCCCAGCTGAAATATTTCTTCTGTCATCCTGGAAAAGGACAACAGTGTTTACTCTTGGCACTCCTTAATTGTTCCAGTGGATGCGATGACTTGATCAATCTTCAGAAATGGACCTGACTGCTCCAGTTTCATCAAAGAAAAATTCACTCTCTCTCTTGCTCTGGATTTTATCATGAAAATTGCATGTCATCCTTTGAGTGGAAGAAGGTGCCATTGCAGATTATGCCTTGATGCACTCAAAGGGCAATGTATTGCATCAGAAGGTGTTGTGCAAGTTGTGCAGTTGGAAATTCATAACCTGTTTCCCAGCCAAGCCTGTATGAACTGCAGGCTTGGCAATTTCAGGAGAGCGATTTTTTAGCTCTCCTTACTGCCTGCCCTCCTGAAAGAATTAAGGAGAGCGAAAAATTGCCCTCCTAAATATTTTGGTCTGGGATGATTGAGATTACATTATTATGGTCACATTAAATTTTTGTTGTAAAGCAAAAATGTAATTTAACTTCGAAGTCACATAACATCACATAATTTCATTTCGAAAGTGGTTTAGTGGTAAAAGGTAATGGCTGCAACCATACCCAAACACAGTTGCAATCATTTGAAGCAAAATGGGTCACAGCAATATTTTTTTCTTCTGTCAGTTTCAAGTTCAACAACTGACATCACAGTTTGAGGGGTAATTATTCAAGGAATATTGACACTATTATATACTACCATTACTACTATCCTGTCACTTGAAGCACTTGCACCAGGATGTGGCTGTAGATTCAAGCAGACCTGTTGTCCAAGAAAGTCATACGCCTACCACTACCACCTTCAACCCCCCTTGGGGGGTTGAAGGTGGTAGTGGTAGGCGTATGACTTTCTAGGACAACAGGTCTGGGTACACACACAGGTCTTGTCAAGTGTGTGTTTGGTTGTTGAGTGAGACATCTAGATGTCTAAGAGATTTCGCTTTACCTTAGTAGAAGTTAATAAAATCACTGATGTAGTCTGTTGGTTTCAGTTTCAATGAGTTTGTTCAACTGGATACTTAAAATGCTGTGTAAAGCTAATTGCTCTCCTAAGCTGATTGAGGAGAGCGAGTTTTTGCCCTCCTGCATTTTTCAGAATGCCAGGCCTGGAACTGTGTCACTGTGATCCCCTGTGACACAGTTCATACAGGGGATCACAGTGACACAGTGGTAAATGTGTCAAGACCGGGGTAAATGTGTCGAAACTACAATCCGATTGACAGAGAGTGTATGCTCTCCTCTCCAAGCCTGGAAATAAGGACACTGTGATCTGCAAAATGAGGTCCTGAGAGGGTGAATTTGGTGATGATACCCTGCACAACAGGGTATCATCACTAAATTTACCCTCTGGGCACCTCAAGCCTAAACAGAAAGAGGTACTCAGAGGATAAATTAGTCCACTGTATGGGATAGCATCAGCAAATTCACCCTCTGATGACCTCATTCTGCAAACGACAGATTGCTTATTTCCAGGCTTGATGCTCTCTGTGCTGTACACATACATTTTGGAATGATTGAGTGGAAAATTCCACTCTGGAGGTGTTACAGAAGTAATCAACTCTCCATTAGTCATCTTGGTATGCCTTAAGAAATATGCATATCCAATGCTTGTAAATAACAAACACTGCTTGCTGTTGATACAAATGCAACAACATTGATAAAGTTTCCTGCCTGTGTTGATCAATGATTTCTGACACATGCTACTGTACAGAGAAATGTTTGGTCAGACAACAGGTTTCATTTACACAGACAGACCTCTAGGTGTTAACTTGGATAATGCAAATTGACCAAACAAAACTGGCCATGTAACAAATACTGATGTAATTTCATTTGTTTTAAGAGGATTATCCAGCAAGTCTTACAAATTATATCAACTCTTAAACCTGTCTAATTCTCCAAACATCATTACATGGCCAGTGCTTAAAACAATTTACAGGTAGATATCAGCCCCCCCCCCCCCCCCCCCCCCCCACCCCACCACAAAAAAAAAAAAAAAAAAAAAAATTGTTTGTTCAGGTTGGAGATGGGTGGTATTGGAATTCTGAGTTTGGTATTGGTCCAAATTTACTGTCCACATCCTTGATCAAGGGTTGAAAATTCAAATATTTTCTGGTATCCCATGTATTACTCTCATCTGCTAATAATAGTGATGTTACTATTGTTAATGTTGAAGAAAAATTTTGGCCAGAACTATTATTGCAGATGGGACAAAGAGTGAAAATGCCATCACTATCATGAATTTTAACTGAAAATGCAGGATATCGCCATTATTCAGCCATCACTATTATTAGGCAGATTAGAGTACCACTGAAATCTGGTAACACAAACTAATATGTGGTACAGTTGAGCCCACTTAATTGGATATCTCTTAACTGAATAACCCTGTTAATTAAATATAATTTCCCAACACAAAACCATTTACCATACCTCCAGTACAAAATTGACCTGTTATTTGAATATAGGTTTTTGAGGAAACTCCTGTTAATTGAATAAAAAATTTTATATCCTGTCGAGAAATTACCCTGACTCTCCCCAGTTTTCCTCTGTTTGGAGACCTGTTTGGCCTCAGTACATCCAGTACAGGCATTTAATCTGTTATATCTTGTTTCACAGAGCTCATGGAGCTCTGTCAAACAAGATATAATAGAATAAATGCTAAGTTTATCTCTAGAATACAGGAAAGTGACACAATCCTTGTTTATTGAATACTCCTGTTAACTGAATAATTTTCATTGGCAAAGTGGCTATTCAATTAACAGGGTTCCACTGTACTGAAGAAAAAATAACCTCATCATGCAGCATACAGAACAGTTGCCGTGGACTGTTCATAATCCATGAGTGGGCAGTGATATACACACGTGGGCAGTGATGTCCACACATGCTCTTACCAGTTAACCCTTTACCCAATACAGACGATATCAAAATTTATTATTTTAAATATCATTTTTTCAAATTTTTCAAAAAATTTCAAGAAAACCATATCATGTGACTTCTCGCTGGAATGAGCTCGTTCCAATGAGGGGTCACATGATATGGTTTTGTTGAAATTGTTTGAAAAATAATATTTTTTCAGCTGCTGAATTTGTATATTATGCAGGCGGATGCGGGCGGATGTGAAAATAAGATGCAGCACAACCACAAACTAAGTATCTCACTGCTTCTATGGTGATAATACCAGAATCTGACATCAGTTTCTGGAAAACTCTTACAGAGCTTTCCAGAAACTGATGTCAGTTTCTGGTGTTATCAATATAAGAGAAGCAGAACACACAGTTTCTAGTGGTTATGCTGCATCTTGTACTGTAAATTGTAAGATTAGCAATACAGCATAGTGCAACCCACATGGTTTGATTCCTTGTGTAGCCTGGAAGTTGTACAATTTCTGCAACCAAAAGGCTTTTTGAAGAAGCCATCCTCAGCAGTATTTTTGCCGTGGATTTTTTCGTTTCCTCAGCATTTTCCTTGGTACTGCTGATTGCTGAGAGTGAATTACCAGGGCTGCAATATGGTTGTCGTGGACTGGTCACTTTCTACTGGTGCGCAATACTTCCACGGACACATTAATATTAGATTCCAAACACTAATTTTAGGATTAATCATAAAAAAAATTAATTAATGAAGCACTTGGATACCACCAGATGCTCCATTAATTGAAATTTTCCAGATGATGATTTTTATTACCTGGTTTACGCATACATGGACATGGATTTTGACCAGTCCACAGCAACTGTATTGCAATGAAGCACCGGGTTGTACATGTACTTGGTGCTTCATTAATTAAATTTTTGATGATTTTTCCTATAATTAGTGTTTGGAATCTAATATTATTGAGTCCATGGAAATATTGCCCTCCTGTGGAAAGTGACCAGTCCACAGCGGCCGTACTGCAAAACTGCTTTTCAAAACATGCTGTAAGTCAGACCACATCAGTTGAACTGTCTACAACCAAGTTATTACTTTCGTGAAGACGTGTATATTTGAAAATTGATTGAACAGTTTAGTAATCTGAATGTAGTAATCATCCACTCGTGGATGGTCACTACCTTCAGATTACTAAGCAGTCATATAAACATTCAAACACCTCTAAAACGTACCTGGTTTGGGTCCTTTTTTTGATTTCCTCCTGTGCTCTTGTTCAATTTTTTCATCCCAGTCATTCCATCTTTTAACTTGTTCCTACAAACAATTAAATATAAAATTAAGGTACATGTATAACATATGATGATATGTTTCTTCTACATAAGGAAGCTAACAATAGAATGGCATGCCTTGAACGTATGTACATTTCTGTATGTTGGTAATCACCATTCCTTCTATGCAGTGTGTACAATGAAGCTGAAATTGTCATGAGTTCCCAAGAATATATCACTGAGACATGTTTCAGAAAAAGGACTTTTGATACAAAAGACTAATGTACTATTATTATATTACATTAAAAACATATAATATTCACATTATATCCCATTTAATTTCAAATGTTTCAAACTTAGCATGTTTCTTCATTTGTTGTGTAACAGCAAGCATTTCTCGTAGCAGTTATTAACAAATTACCTCTATTCAGTGTTTCTCTCTTTTGTTTATTTAAGGTCTATTCAGTAAGCTAATAAGGCATCAATTAATATGCAATGAAAGCTTACTTTAATCTTTATATCCAGCAAACTTGCAGTAACATGACTCGGCTCCAGTTAATATAATACCCTGCGTGCAGACGATAGAGCTGTAGGTTAACCAAAACCGAACCAAGGTTTTTAGTTTTTTTTAAAAACCGAAACCGTCGACATCCCGTAACCTAAGGTTTTTACTAAATACTCTCTTGCTGCAGAAATTCCCAGAATGTAGCCACCCCAGAGTAGTGAGAGTACCCAGACACTGCCAATGGCAGTGTCTGGGTACTCTCACTACTCTGGGAAGGCTACATTCTGGGAATTTCCAACATTTTAGTTTAGTTGTGTTTGCAGGTTTCCTCAAGTTGCATGTAGGTGTAAGACCTCGAAAAATGGCCAAGCACAATAAAAGTTCTGAATATTTAGGTAATTATTATATTGGCCTTCCCGATTCTTCATGTATTATAGCTTATTTCGGGCATTCATTGAGTTTCACTCAATTTCACTGCCATTCAGTTATGATTCCGGACAAAAGAACAAGTTTTATTGAATTTTATTTGGCCTCATGAACAAACCGAAAACCGAACCAAACAGAGGTTTTAATCCACCTGAAAAACCAAAACCGAAAACGAACAAGAAATTTAAAAACCTACAGCTATAGCAGACAAATTTTATTATTATAACCGATTATTATAATAAGAGAAACAGGATTTCATCAGCAACACGACAACAGTGTGGACCACTGATCTGTTACCAATTAGCGGTAATATTACTAAGAATTACTCTTGAAACTGACGAAGAGTCATTATCATCAATTGTAAAAGTTTACCTTAAATTTATTGCCTGTAGAATAATTTGTTGATAATTTTTTCAAAACTCTCCAAAAAGATGGTATAATTTCAACAAAGAAATTCGGAGGTACATCTGCTCAATGTTGACATTTACTCTATTGGTTGACCTCGTTAAATGTTCACAAGAGACGAACCTTGCCGATGAACTGGAATCGGATGTGATTGGCATTCAAAACATGTGTTGAAAATAAAACCAGGGTTATTCGGAGGCAAATACGAGTGAGACATCATGTGCATGGAAATGAAACAATGCAAAATTAACCGCAGCCATTTACATTGTTTCGAGGGAAGTGAAAGACAAAAAAAAAAAAACCAACAAACATTGATTTCAAACTCTTTTATCATTTATTAAATAAAACTCTATGAATATATACACAAAAAGGTTACAGCTAAAACTAGAAGTCCTGTCATGAAATGCGCACAAATAGCACGTCGATCTGCGCGTTAATCTATGCGTTATGGCCATAGTAAGACTATCAAATTCCGTACATAGGGCCTGTGCACAAGCAATGTTTCAGCCAATGGACCTCCGGGTAACCCGGAGGTCCATTGGCTGAAACATTGCCTGTGTTGGCTAAGAGTAACCAGGAGAACCTGCCGTGCTTTGGATGCCATTCGATATGGCAATTGCGCGCAATTCATACCCGCAATTAAGCCTAGATAAGCGCACAGTTCGTGACAGGACTTCTAGTTTTAATTGTACATAAAATAAACTTCCCTTCAGTTTCAAAAAGTTTGATACAGCACCAGTCGAAATAAAATGTACTGGTAAAATAAAAGTAAATTTTGCTCTCATTGTAATTTGGGATACAGAAAACCCTACCCATCGAAATAAAGTGTAGAATATAAGAAATAAATTTTGCTTTCATTTCAAGGCATAGTGCCATAGATTTATGGGAAGAGAAAATGAGACAAAATTTTCTTGTTGTTACATACAATTATTTTGATGGGAAGGCTACTTTCGATATGAAGGGTAATGTTTTTTTTCCCTGTATTCATATTCAGCCTTTGGAAGGCTTGGTAGTTTTGAAGAGGGAGGGGGGGAGGGGGGGTTTAGTGGGTAATGTAACCTGCTCATATTTGTATTCATTGCTTGGAAGAGAGGGCCCTACCCATCGAAATAAAGTGTAGAATATAATAAGCAAATTTTGCTCTCTTTTTAAGGCACAGGACGAGAAAATGAGACAAAATTTTCTTGTTATAATTTTGATAGGGAAGGCTACTTTCCAGGGGAAAGGTGAGGTGCTTATTTTAAAAGTTAATGAGTTTAAAAACTTGTAGATGCATACCCACACACATACATGCAGACCAATAGACAACCGACTGGCTGACAATGCCACATGCAGTTAAAACTAGAAGCCCTGTCACAAACTGTGTGCTTATCTAGGCTTAATTGCGCATATGAATTGCGCGCAATTGCCATATTGAATGGCATCCAAAGCACGGCAGGTTCTCCTGGATACTCAGAGCCAACACAGGCAATGTTTCTGCCAATGGACCTCCGGGTTACCCGGAGGTCCATTGGCTGAAACACTGCTTGTGCACAGGCCATATGTACAAAATTAGATAGCCAAACTATGGTCATAATGCGTAGATTAAAGCGCAGATTGACGTGCTATTTGTGCACATTTCATGACAGGACTTCTAGTTTTAACTGTATAGAGCTACTTGTGGCAGCTTAAAAATGTTGAAAGATATGTTAGAAAAAGGATTAACCTGTAAGCTGAACACAAAAATGTTTTTCTAACACAGTCCATCTGAAGGGAATTAATTCACCTTTTTCAAATCATCTCAAATAGCAGTAAAGTTAAGTATTAGCACAAGAGTTTAACATCTGAATTTACAACTAATGTAATCCGATAATATGGGTGGTACTCATGTTTTTTCTCACTAAACTCAAGGGAGGTGTTTACATGAAAAGATAATCAAGTAGAAATGCCAGTGCAGCATTAAACATAGTAATCACTTGAACTGCTGTCTAGAGTGTTTTTATTGGGGTGTATACCAAGTAATTACAGAATACATAAAGTTGATCTTGGCCTAATAGCTTATTTGAAAAAAAACAGATCAGACTTTATTGCACTTAAGTAGTCCATCTAATACAGCAAACCATGAAGTTTATTTAATGACACTCTTACATTAATAGTCAAAACTAGAGATGGTCTGTTGCCCGGTATACCCCCACCGTACCAAGTGTGAGTGACTGAAAAGGGGCATTCAATTTTTCTTAGTAAAAGAAAAAACAAATATGGCTGCCAGTCGGCCATCTTGAAACCAAGAGGGAAAAAAATGTCATGCACTCCCCATCATCGTGTTGATCATTTTTGTGAAGTTTCATGAAAATGAGGCTAAAACTGTGGAAGTAGTTCGCTCCACAAGTTTACATGTGCAACGGACCGACAACGACACACCGACCGACGGATAAGCTCCACCTCCTATATACCCACTTAAACTTTGTTTTGTGGGGGTATAATAAATTAACTCCTTGCATGCGGCCAGCAGATAATCCCGCCCTGAACAGGTTTTTATCAACACTTACATGCTGCTGGCAGATATTCCTGCCCTGGACAGGATTTTATCAACTCCTTCCATGCTGCTGGCAGATATTCCTACCCTGGACAGGATTTTATCAACTCCTTGCATGCTGCTGGCAGATATTCCTACCCTAGACAGGATTTTATCAACTCCTTGCATGCTGCTGGCAGATATTCCTACCCTGGAAAGGATTTTATCAACTCCTTGCATGCTGCTGGCAGATATTCCAGCCCTGGACAGGATTTTATCAACTCCTTGCATGCTGCTGGCAGATATTCCTACCCTGGAAAGGATTTTATCAATTCCTTGCATGCTGCAGATATTCCTACCCTGGACAGGATTTTATCAACTCCTTGCATGCTGCTAGCAGATATTCCTACCCTGGACAGGATTTTATCAACTCCTTGCATGCTGCTAGCAGATATTCCTACCCTGGACAGGATTTTATCAACTCCTTGCATGCTGCTGGCAGATATTCCTACCCTGGACAGGATTTTATCAACACTTGCATGCTGCGAGAAGATATTCCTGCCCCAGACAGGATTTTATCAATACTTGCGTGCTGCAAGCAGATATTCCTGCCCCAGACAGGATTTTATCAATCCTTGCGTGCTGCGAGCAGATATTCCTGCCCCGGACAGGATTTTATTAACTTCTTACATGCTGCTGGCAGATATTCCTGTCCTGGACAGGATTTTATCAACTCCTTGTATGCAGCTGGCAGATATTCCTGTCCTGGACAGGATTTTATCAACTCCTTGTATGCAGCTGGCATATATTCCTTCCCTGGACAGGATTTTATCAACTCCTTGTATGCAGCATATATTCCTGCCCTGGACAGGATTTTATCAACTCCTTGTATGCAGCTGGTAGATATTCCTGCCCTGGACAGGATTTTATCAACTCCTTGCATGTTGCTGGCAGATATTCCTGCCCTGGACAATATTTCACTTGCCACTGAAATAAGTATACGTTTGGCATATTTAATCGAATTTCTCTCTGCAAATGGAGTAGATTTTTTCACTAACAGTTAAAATTAGAAGTCCTGTCACGAACTGTGCATTTATCTAGGCTTAATTGCGTGTAGGAATTGCGCGCAATTGCCATATCGAATGGCATGCAAAGCACGTCAGTTTCTCCTGGTTACTCATAGCAAACACAGGCAATGTTTCTGCCAATGGACCTCCGGGTTACCCGGAGGTCCAGTGGCTGAAACATTGCTTGTGCACAGGCCATATGTACAGAATTTGATAGCTTTACTATGGTCATAACTCGTAGATTAACGTGAAGATCGACATGCTATTTGTGCGCATTTCATGACAGGACTTCTAGTTTTAACTTAATGATCTCTTGAGTTAAATTTAGAAAGCAGCCATGACTAGATTTGATGAAAAATATCTTGAAAATACTCAGCAAGGCAAAAAAATACAATTTGGTTTTCAAGTAATCTCTCCGTGAAATTAACCCTTTACCTATTACAAACGATATCAAAATTTATTATTTTAATTATTGTTTTTTTAAATTATTTCCAAAAATTTCAACAAAACCATATCGTGGGACCCCCTCATTGGAATGAGCTCATTACAATGAGGGACCACATGATAAGTTGCCATTGTAATTTTTCATTAAATATATTTTATTCATCTGCTTAATTTGTAAATATTGTGGCTGGATTTGGACGATTCGTTAGGTAACGGTTAAACTCTCTTGTTGAACATTTTTTATTGTTTGCATTGTCTTCCAAAATTACATGTAGTATGAAATTGGGGAATGTGGGGTCTCAGTGGTTACGGCATTGGACTTTAAACAGAAAGGTCTATGGTTTGATACTACGGCATACTGCATGTTGATGGTACAGTTGTCCTCAACCAATACTAACCCTGCTTGTGCAGAGTTAGTACTGGTTGATGCTTGGTGGTTCCCTCCGAGTACTGAGGCTTCCTCCACCCATAAAACTGTCAGACAAGAGGTGACCCTGGCTTTCAAAAATGTCATTAAACCCCAATAAAAAAAGTATGAAATTGTGAGACTTTAAATTTTACCCTTTTTTATTGATGTACATTTGCAGTGTATTCGCACCTGTCTCATTCTTGTCATTTTGAAAATTGCTGGAGGGCCATTATGGTTCGCCTCAAATCATCACAGCTAGGAGGGCCATTTCGGGTTCACATAAAATGACTCCAGGAGGTTTGTTTCAGCCTGATGGGTAGACAACTAATATCATTTTAAGGTACAGTACGTGGAGAGTGGATTGTAACTAAATCACCCTCGGAGTGGAGTTATCACCCAAACTATAACTTTCAAATTTTATACATATGGACAAAAAAACACAAGAAATGTTTCAGCCAATGGACCTCCGGGTTTAACCCGGAGGTCCATTGGTTGAAACTTGCCCGTGCTTGTTATGCTTTGCAACAAATTTGCAACTATTGCTTGGGTGGAATCTCCACTTTGCGGGTAATTTAGTGATAATACACTCTCCACGTACTGTACATAGTTTGTGTAATTATGATGTACGTCATCACGTAATGTATATTTGGAAAGTTATTCACTGTCTCTGGGTGACTGCGTTGACGACACACTACAAACTTCACAAACTGCGCTTTTGTTACATGTACCTCCTTCAATCTGCGAAAACTGACGTTTGAGGCAGTTGATTTTGAGGTGCCTTTGACAGAATTAATGGGCCACAGAAATCGGTGTTAGACGGACGTTTACCGTCCACAGAATTTTGAACTCAGGCGGGCGACTGCGGCACGGGGCGATCACCCGCATCAAAATGACAAGCCTGCTGTTTTCACTGTGAATTAGTGTTTGTTTGTTCTAAACATTTTATAAACATTCCAGTTTGTCACGTTACTCTCGAGTGCCTAATAACAGTACAGGGCAAAATAATAGTACAGGGTGGAAAATTTCCTGAAAACTAATAACTAATAATAGTATAGGGTCGAATAATAGTATAGGGTGGAAAATTCCAAGATGTGAGCCAGTCGCTATGCTCAGAGCCATTTTTATAACACAGAGGTCTGATGCTCTTGAAGTGGTGAAGAGCTAAATTACTTTCGGTTATCATAATTTTCACATGGATTTAACTTGTTGCAATTTATGGGAGAGTGCCTGCAGGCACTCTCCCATAAATTGCACCAAAGCAAAACATTGATGGTATGAAGCACATCCACTGGGTACTAGGTCTTAAAGTTATGTTAACAGTACTTCAGAATAAAGCCCAAATATATGCTTCCCGCTCTCTACCAATTACATGTAACATTTCCATCCTGTGTTTGCTTGTACGTAACATGTACCTTACTAGTTTGTTTTGGTGAACTTCTTGAGATAAGCGGCCGCTCTGCACATTCGATTACTAAAAATTAATAATCATACAGGGTCAAATAAGGATCATACAGACGGGAATTTTGTTCAAAAAAGAATAATCATACTTGTATGATTATTAGGCACTCAAGAGTACACAGACTTAGATGTGAGTCTTCCATGGAAGACGTGTGTCGCCTGGCGTTTCAGATAGAATTCTAAATGGAAAAGGGGCTTAACTCTGGAAAAAATACAGCGGATCAAAAAATAAAATAGGAGGTGCACAATGCCATTATGTGATAAAGAATCACTGAAAGTTTCATCAAAATCCATTCATAGGTTAAAGAGGAGTGGCAGATAAGAGAAAGTGTGATGCGGACGACGCAAGACGACGGGGCAGAACTCTGGAAAAAATACAGCGGATCAAAAAATAAAATAGGAGGTGCACAATGCCATTATGTGATAAAGAATCACTGAAAGTTTCATCAAAATCCATTCGTAGGTTAAAGAGGAGTGGGGGATAAGAGAAAGTGTGATGCAGACGACGACGCGGACGACGCAAGACGACAAAAGTAATCCCTATATGTCGCTCCCCACTTCGTGGGGCGGGGACACAAAAATGAAAGTGTCAATGACACTGTAGCTTAACTTGTGTGTTGTGTTTGATGAAAAGGATAATGTTCAATGTTTATGAAAGGATTATGAAATAAGACAAGAATTGTGATAATTGGAAATATATTCATTTCTGTTCCCTGTATGCTATGTTTATGATAAAAATAATAAGAGGTGTACACTGTACTAAAGAGCTGAGGGGTGGGTTAATATGACCTCACAGTTAATGTATGTGGCCCTCACAGTTAACATATATTAACAAAAGTTACCAAGTTACAGTGAAATTATTCCAAAACGAGTCATCCTATCAAGTTACATTAAAATCCCTTCATAAATATGGCCTGTAGACTGTGCTAAAGGTTTTTGGGCTTCGAGCCCCTGTAGCCGTCAGTTTCCCAATTGCGTCCAAAGGGGACGTTCTCATCTAGACATTATATGAAGTCAACCTACCAAGTTACAATGAAATCCCTTAATAAATATGACCTGTAGACTGTGCTAAAGGTTTTTGGGCTTTGGGCTCTGGTAGCCATCATGGTTGAATGATCACAACCAAAAGGGGACATTCTCATCTGGGCATCATCTGGAGTGATCCTACAAAGCTACAATGAAATCCCTTCATAAATATGACCTGTAGACTGTGCTCAAGGTTTTTGGGCTTCGGGCCCCTGAAGCCGTCACAGTTGACCAATCATGACCAAAAGGGGATGTCATCATCTAGGCATTCTATGGAGTCAAACTTACGGGTTACAATGAAGTCCTTCCATGAATATGACCAATAGACTATGCTAAATGTTTGGGGTTTTGGGTTCGGGCAGCCATCAAGGCTGAATGATCGCGACCAAAAGGGGACGTTCTCATCTGGACATTATTTAGAGTCATCCTACCAAGGTACAATGAAATCCCTTCATAAATATCACCTGTAGACTGTGCTAAAGATTTTCGGGCTTTGGGCCCCAGTAGCCAACACAGTTGTCTGGTGGTGTCCAAAAGGGGCTGTTCTCATCTAGACATTACATGAAGTCAACCTACCAAGTTACAATGAAATCCCTTCATAAATATGATCTGAAGACTGTGCTAAAGTTTTTCGGGCTTTAGGCTTGGGCAGCCATCATGGTTGAATGATAGCAACCAAAATGGGACATTCTCATCTGGACATCATCTGGAGTGATCCTATGAAGTTACAATGAAATCCCCTCATAAATATGACCTGTAGACTGTGCTCAAGATTTTTGGGCTTCGGGCACCTGTAGCCATCACAGTTGACCAACCATGACCAAAAGGGGATGTCATCATCTAGGCATTATATGGAGTCAACCTAACAGGTTACAATGAAATCCATCCATAAATGCGACCTACAGACATGCTAAAGGTTTCTGGGCTCGGGCAGCCATCAAGGCTGAATGATCGTGACCAAAAGGGGACATTCTCATCTGGACACTATTTGGAGTCATCCTACCAAGCTACAATGAAATCCCTTCATAATTATGACCTGTAGACTGTTCTAAAGGTTTTTGGGCTTTGGGCCTCTGAAGCCCCAACAGTTGCCCAATCGTGTCCAAAAGGGGACGTTCTCATCTAGACATTACATGAAGTCAACCTACCAAGTTACAATGAAATCCCTTCATAAATATGACCTGTAGACTGTGCTAAAGGTTTTCAGGGTTCAGGCTCGGGCAGCCATCATGGTTTAATGATCGCAACCAAAGGGGACAATCTCATCTGGGCATCATCTGGAGTGATCCTGCGAAGTTACAATGAAATCCCTTCATAAATATGACCTGTAGACTGTGCTCAAGGTTTTCGGGCTTCGGGCACCTGTAGCCATCACAGTTGACCAATCACGACCAAAAGGGGATGTCATCATCTAGGCATTATATGGAGTCAACCTGAAAGGTTACAATGAAATCCTTCTATAAATATAACCTTTTTGCCTATGCTAAAGGTTTTTGGGCTCGGGCACCCATCAAGGCTGAATGATCACGACCAAAATGGGACATTCTCATCTAGACATTATTTGGAGTCATCCTACCAAGTTACAATGAAATCCCTTCATAAATATGACCTGTAGACTGTGCTCAAGGTTTTTGGGCTTCAGGCCCCTGAAGCCGTCACAGTTGACCAATCACGACCAAAAGGGGATGTCATCATCTAGGCATTATATGGAGTCAAACTTACGGGTTATAATGAAGTCCTTCCATAAATATGACCAATAGACTATGCTAAATGATTTGGGGTTTTGGGTTTGGGCAGCCATCAAGGCTGAATGAACACGACCAAAAGGGGACGTTCTCATCTGGACATTATTTAGAGTCATCCTACCAAGGTACAATGAAATCCCTTCATACATATCACCTGTAGACTGTGCTAAAGATTTTCGGGCTTTGGGCCCCTGTAGCCAACACAGTTGTCTAATGGTGTCCAAACGGGGCTGTTCTCATCTAGACATTACATGAAGTCAACCTTCCAAGTTACAATGAAATCCCTTCATAAATATGATCTGAAGACTGTGCTAAAGTTTTTCAGGCTTTAGGCTTGGGCAGCCATCATGGTTTAATGATAGCAACAAAAAGGGGGCATTCTCATCTGGACATCATCTGGAGTGATCCTATGAAGTTACAATGAAATCCCTTCATAAGTATGACCTGTAGACTGTGCTCAAGGTTTTCGGGCTTAAGGCACCTGTAGCCATCACAGTTGACCAACCACGACCAAAAGGGGATGTCATCATCTAGGCATTATATGGAGTCAACCTAACAGGTTACAATGAAATCCTTCCATAAATATGACCTACAGACATGCTAAAGGTTTTTGGGCTCGGACAGCCATCAAGGCTGAATGATCGTGACCAAAAGGGGACGTTCTCATCTGGACACTATTTGGAGTCATCCTACCAAGCTACAATGAAATCCCTTCATAATTATGACCTGTAGACTGTTCTAAAGGTTTTTGGGCTTTGGGCCCCTGAAGCCGCCACAGTTGCCCAATCGTGTCCAAAAGGGGACGTTCTCATCTAGACATTATATGAAGTCAACCTACCAAGTTACAATGAAATCCCTTCATAAATATGATCTGAAGACTGTGCTAAAGTTTTTCAGGCTTCGGGTTCGGGCAGCCATCATGGTTGAATGATCGCAACCAAAGGGGACAATCTGATCTGGGCATCATCTGGAGTGATCCTACGAAGTTACAATGAAATCCCTTCATAAATATGACCTGTAGACTCTGCTCACGGTTTTCGTGCTTCAGCCGCACCTGTAGCCATCACAGTTGACCAACCACTACCAAAAGGGGATGTCATCATCTAGGCATTATATGGAGTCAACCTAACAGGTTACAATGAAATCCTTCCATAAATATGACCTACAGACATGCTAAAGGTTTTTGGGCTCGGACAGCCATCAAGGCTGAATGATCGTGACCAAAAGGGGACGTTCTCATCTGGACACTATTTGGAGTCATCCTACCAAGCTACAATGAAATCCCTTCATAATTATGACCTGTAGACTGTTCTAAAGGTTTTTGGGCTTTGGGGCCCTGAAGCCGCCACAGTTGCTCAATCGTGTCCAAAAGGGGACGTTCTCATCTAGACATTATATGAAGTCAACCTACCAAGTTACAATGAAATCCCTTCATAAATATGACCTGTAGACTGTGCTAAAGGTTTTCAGGGTTCAGGTTCGGGCAGCCATCATGGTTTAATGATCGCAACCATAGGGGACAATCTCATCTGGGCATCATCTGGAGTGATCCTGCGAAGTTACAATGAAATCCCTTCATAAATATGACCTGTAGACTGTGCTCAAGGTTTTCGGGCTTCGGGCACCTGTAGCCATCACAGTTGACCAATCACGACCAAAAGGGGATGTCATCATCTAGGCATTATATGGTGTCAACCTAACAGGTTACAATGAAATCCTTCTATAAATATAACCTTTTTGCCTATGCTAAAGGTTTTTGGGCTCAGGCACCCATCAAGGCTGAATGATCACGACAAAAATGGGACAATCTCATCTGGGCATCATCTGGAGTGATCCTACGAAGTTACAATGAAATCCCTTCATAAATATGACCTTTAGACTCTGCTCACGGCTTCAGCCGCACCTGTAGCCATCACAGCTGACCAATCATGACCAAAAGAGGCTAAAGGTTTTCGGGCTTCGGGCCCCTGTAGCCGCCGCAGTTGCCCAATCACGTCCAAAAGAGGACTTTCTCATCTAGACAGTGTATGAAGTCAACCCACCAAGTTACAATGAAATTCCTCAATAAATATGACCTGTAGACTGTGCTAAAGGTTTTCGGGTTTTGGGCTTGGGCAGTCGTCACGGTTGGCAGATCATGCCCAAATGGGGAAATTCTCATCTAGACATCATAAGGAGTCATCCTACCAAGTAACAATGAAATCCCTCCACATTAAACATGACCTGCATACTGTGCTAAAAGTTTTTGGGTTTCGGGCTTGGGCAGCCATCACGGTTGATAGATCATGCCCAAAAGGGGACGTTCTCATCTAGGCATTATACAGAGGCATCCTACCAAGTTACAATGAAATCCCTTCATAAATACGACCTGTAGACTGTGCTAATGGTTTTCGGGTTTTGGGCTCAGGCAGCCATACCAGTTGCCTGATCGCGACCAAAAGGGGACGTTCTCATCTAGACATGACCCCCAAACCTGCATATGAAATTTCGTGACGATCAGGCAAGAACTGCGGGGTGTAGCCCGTGCTAAAGGAAAATGTGAACAGACGTCACAGACTCACAGACTAACAGACTTCCACACGCGTGATGGCAATAGCTTATCCTGACTATGTCAAGTTAAGCTAATAACTCAAACACGATGTGGATGATAGTTATTTTTCGAAAAAAGGTACATAAATATATCTGAACACAAATAGGCACTCTCCCATAAATTGTAATAAGATAGATCCACACAGATGATACAAATTCACTTCTGATATTTATTTATTTATTGGTGTCTTAGGTCACATACTTCTGCACAATGGCTAATTGTGACTGTAACATGGAGAGAAAGTCAAGTTCAGTCAATCGTTTATCAGGGCTGAAACAGGTGGCTTATTTTCGTAACCGACTAACCGAGAGCTATAACTGGATAATATCTGTTTATCTGTGGCCATTATTTCACCAAAAATGGAATCAAAACTCTAGAAATAAAAACAATGCGGCTTGGATGTGTAATCTATCACAAAGGAGAAGCAGTAGCTTTACAATGTTTTAAACGTGGAATTACGATCACTATCGATATTTCAGATAACCGGTTGACGGTTTTTCTAATTGGTTAGGTAGCTAACTGGTTTCAACCGATTATCCGGTTAACCATTTCAGTAATATCGTTTATAACCATGTTTCCCATTTCAGAGGATTTCCACCCCAAGCATTAGTAACTGGGTCCCATTTTACCAGTAAAACAGAGCTTGTTTACCACAGTAAAAAAAACACTGTTTTACTTTCAGGTGTTCCAACGGGCACTTTAAATATAATGTGAACCACAATTGCAGGATATGAAACATTTATGTTGTGTTACATCAGCATTTAACCCTTTACCTAACGTAACGGCCAAAACTGGCCAGCGCTATTCTCAAAAATCGCTAATTAATTTTAATTATTTTTTCCATTTTTTGTCTCAAAAACATAGGTTATGACCCATCGTTGGAACGAGCTCGTCGAGCTCGTTCCAACGAGGGGTCATAACCTATGTTTTTGAGACAAAAAATGAAAATGAAAGTGTCAATGACACTGTAGCTCAACTTGTCAAGACAAAGACATGTACATGTATAGTATGTGACACAGCAATGACAAACATCTAGGTAATGACCTGATAACAAAGGTACATATAAAGTATTGTAACGGTCTGTACATAAATACTGACCGTTGCCTGTAACAAATGTATAGGTAAAGTATTGTAAAGGTGGGTGACAGTCAGATGCTGAACTAGAAAAAATCTTTGAGTCCCAGAGTGGGTCTGACTGAACCCCAAAATATTTGTTCTCATAGCACAGTGATAACAAAGGCACCCCAAAACACACTCGTTCCTGTCCCAAGGTGAAAACAAAAGTACTCAAGACGTTTTGTGAAGATCAGTTCATAAATACGAGCTGTATAGAACTTGTGACAAAAAACTGATTGGACCTAATTTCGGTACAAAATGGCCACTGGCAGCCATCTTGAATTTTGGACCGTACCCAGAAACACTCATTCTTATCCCAAGGAGATAACAAAGGTACCCAAGAAGTTTTGTGAAGATCGGTTCATAAATACAGCCTCTACCCTGAGCCGTATTGACATGTGTGCTTACATTGTGTAAGTTGCACTGAATAAATCAAAGTTCATCTAATTTGCATAATTTCTGCACGAAAAAAAAAAACCCTTACAATATGTGATGTATTTCATGTTACTAAACATTCATACAAAAATTTATTAAAATCAGAACTTTCATACAGAAGTTCTATACAAAAGACTGATTGCACTAATTTTGGTACAAAATGGCTGCTGGTGGCCATCTTGAATTTCGGACCACACCCAAAAACACTCGCTCTCATCCCACGGTGATAACAAAGGTACCCAAGAAGTTTCGTAAAGATTGGTTCATAAATATGGCCTCTAGTCTGAGCTGTATAGAAGTTGTATACAAAAAACTGATTAGACCTAATGTCGGTACAAAATGGCCACTGGCAGCCATCTTGAATTTTAGACCGCACCCAGAAACACTCGTTCTCGTCCCAAGGTGATAACAAAGGTACCCAAGACATTTCGTGAAGATCAGTTCATAAATACAGACTCTAGTCTGAGCCGTATTGACATGTGTACTTACTGTGTGTAAGTCGCACTGAAAAAATCAAAGTTCATCTAATTTGCATAATTTCTGCACGAGAAAAAAACCCGTATTATATGTGATGCATCCCATGGTACTAAACATTCACACAAAAAAATTATTCAAATCAGGGCTTTCATATGGAAGTTCTGTGCAAAAATCTGATTGCACCTAATTTTGTACAAAATGGCTGCCATCGGCCATCTTGAATTTCGGACCGGACCCAAAAACACTCGTTCTCATCCCACGGTGATACCAAAGGTACCCAAGAAGTTTCGTAAAGATCGGTTCATAAATACGGCCTCTAGCCCGAGCCGTATTGGCATTTGCACTTACAGTGCTGAAAGTAACCCCAAAAAACATCAAAATTAGTCTAATTTGCACAATTTACGTACGAGAAAAAAACCCGTATTATATGTGATGTATCCCATGGTACTAAACATTCATACAAAAAATTATTCAAGTCAGAGCTTTCATATGGAAGTTCTGTACAAAAAACAGATTTCTGCATCGTCGGTACAAAATGGCAGCTGGCAGCCATCTTGAATTTTGGACCGCACCCAAAAACACTCGTTCTCGTCCCACGTTCATAACAAAGGTACCCAAGAAGTTTCGTAAAGATCGGTTCATAAATACGGCCTCTAGCCCGAGCCATAGCAGCTTGGCACTTACAGCTCTGAAAGTAACACTAAATAAATCAAAGTCAGTCTAATTTGCATAATTTACGCACGAGAAAAAAACCCGTATTATATGTGATGTATCCCATGGTACTAAACATTTATACAAAACTTTATTCAAATCAGAACTTTCATACAGAAGTTCTGTACAAAAAACTGATTTTTGCATCATCGGTACAAAATGGCCACTGGCAGCCATCTTGAATTTCGGACCACACCTAAAAACACTCGTTCCCGTCCCAGGGTCATAACAAAGGTACACAAGAAGTTTCGTAAAGATCGGTTCATAAATACGACCTCTAGCCCGAGCCATAGCCAATTGTTGACGTACGGACAGACGGACAGACGGCCAGACGGACGACGGACGACGGGCCATGACAATAGCTCAAATTTGACTTCGTCAAAGTTGAGCTAAAAATTAGTTATTCAAGAATTATTTTTGCAAGTGTCGTCTGCTTTTCAGGTTAGGTAAAGGGTTAAGAATAGAAGCAAAATAAGGACTTCCAGCATTCCAAAAGTTAAAAAAAAAAAAAAATTAAAAATTAAAAAATAAAAATAAAAGCCTCTCTCCCTCACGGAGTTGAAAAATCAATTCCTTAAGAACCCCCATCAAATAGCTCATTATGAAAAATATTGTTCATAACATGTCTAATACGGGAACGATGTCAGAAGCAAACGTTGATGTGGTAATGCTGTGAGTGAGTTGGTTTTGGAAGTAGAATTGAATTAATTTTCCCTTACTTTTCATTAACTGCCCACCTAGTACAAATAACAGATGACATGACCATGAAACATCTCCTGAATAACTGAATATTTTTATTTTTTGTCTCAATGAGCTCGTTCCAATGAGTGATCAAAAGCAGGGTTTCCGCTAGACCGGCTGAGGGTCCATTGACCGGACCCATTCCCCCCGCCGATCATATTTATGATCAGTCAGAAAAGCTGGTGGTTAAAATGTCAAGTACAATGCTGAATCGTAACGGCACTCAGGATCCTTTGTTTCCACATAATATAAGCATAATTATGTTGTATACTATGCCTACTATTACTGGCGACAACCTGATACTTTATAACCCCCAGACGAGAGGGGGAAACAAAGCTCAAATCCTAAACGTCGCCTATAAAATTTTGGACTCAAATTGTCGTGTTTGGGCCGAAATCACTGGCTTTTATTTTGAGCGATAAATGACGTAATTGCATGTGCATGACGTCATGCATGGTTCTTTACAAATATTACCATGAGCGGTTGTAAACAAACCTCAAACACACGCAGGTCAAGTGTCGCAGTCATTGTCAGGATTGGTGGATTTTGTGTTGTTTTGGGTTTGTATTTTTATGAAACCTCCAACCAGATATAGTATTGAGTGTCCCGGGGGTATACATATTTTCCACTTCAATTGTTCAGCTTTTTAGCGACCAGAATGCCCCCAGAGACCACTTAAAAATCAAAATTTTCCTGGGGGAGAACCCTCCCAGAGCCCCATCTATACATATGTGCCTTCGGCAAGTGTGGCAGTGAGTTTCACTTTCTTTAAACTACCAGACCTACAAAATTTCCACTAGCGGAAACCCTGTCATAAGCTTTGTATTTTAAGCAAAAATTGGAAAAAAATAACAAACTTTAGCTGATGATGGCCAGCTTCAGTAATTTCGTCAGCTAAAAAGTAAAATTACACGTTAGACTTTGGCTCAGATTGATTTTAATGAACTCGGTATAGAAATTTCGTAAGAAATCGCAACTCATTAGAGATCCATTATTTATTTTTTTATTTATCCTTGACTGCAGTGTCACTACAGAAAGTTTTAATTCTAATTTCTTTCATAAGACGCAGTTCTTAAATCTTATATTATTTATTGATAACAGTGATGAAAGGATATACTACAAAAACTTTCTTACTATCCAATTACCTGGTACAAGGGGTACATTCTTCACTGAAAATATAACTATTTAGAATGAAAACCATGTAAACTAGACTGCAGTGTAAATCACTTAAGAACCTGCATATTGACTTCCTAGTTTATTGTACTCATTACAAAGAACATGCACAACTGCATTTGAAGATTCTACAAGGCTGAAGGGGAATACATACATGGTAAATGGGGCATACTTACATGTATGTCTGCACATGTATATTCTCAATGGAATATACAGTACAGGGAGAGGGCTTCACTGCAGTAGTCAGACTGAAAATACAGTGGAGCCCACTTAATTGGATATCTCTTAACTGAACAACCCTATTAATTGAATATAATTTCCCAACACAAAACCATATACCATAGCTCCAGCACAAATTTGATCTGTTAAATGAATATAGGTTATAGAGTAAACTTCTGTTAAATGAATAAAAAATCTTCTAACCTGTCGAGAAATTACCCTGACTCTCCCCAGTTTTCCTTTGTTTATAGACCTATTTGACCTCAGTACATCCAATACAGCCATTTAATCTATTACATCTTGTTTGACAGAGCTCATAGAGCTCTGTCAAACAAAATGCAATAGAATAAATGCTCAATTTATCTCTATTAATTGAATACTCCTGTTAATTAGATAATTGTCGTTGGCAAAGTAGCTATTCAATTAACAGGGTTTCTCTGGACATGTAAGTGGCCTGCCATAGTGCTTCACATTAGTAGACAAAATATGACCTGTTACTACCAAATAGCGTTGTTGCCGTGGATTGGTCACTTTCCACAGGTGAGCAATATTTCCACATACGCAATAAAATTAGACTACAAACACTAATTATAGGAATAATATCAACATGAGGACCCACAGGGCCTGAAGCGCTCACCTTGAACAGAACACGATATAAACAGAGTTCAAGAATGAATCTACATTAAGCAATCAATCTCCATAGGATACATTGTCAATACTTGAGCCCCTCAGGAGTGATTAAAATAGTCCAGGCATCATGCCTTTTCTTCAGTTAATCAGAATGTAAAAAGTGGATCTCCCCTATGAAGCCCCTTGATACAACCAATGTGGACTAATCTTAGTTACATACCTCTAGAGGGTACTGAATACAAAATTTCTAATTTTTAAGCTACATGGCCAATTCGGGCTCCCATGGAGCCCAAATATTAACCCAGGCACTCGATTTGAACAAAGCTCAATATGCCACCACCCCATCCCACCCCCCTAGAGATGTTGTATACCAAATATGAAAACATTCTGACTGGAGGATCTGAAGAAGAAAATTTTTAAAGAAATTTCCTCATATTGCACTAAGTTAAAATTTGGGCTACCATAGTGAACACAAATATTAACCTACAGGCCTGATTTGAACAAATTTGAATCTGACCCCCCTGGATATGTTGTATACCAAATATGAAAGCATTCTGACTGGTAGATCTGAAGAAGAAAATTTTTAAAAATTATCCCCCATTTTGCACTAAGTTAAAATTTGGGCTTCCATAGGAAGCCCAAATATTAACCTAGGGACTTTGTTTGAACAATCTTGAATCTGACCCTCATAACAATGATGTATACCAAACATTAAAAGATTCTGTCTGGTGGTTCTGCAGAAGAAGATTTTTAAAGACTATTCCCCATATTGCCCAAAGTTAAATATCCGGGCTCTTGTATTAAGCCCAAATAAGAACCCATGGGCTTCATTTTAACAAACTTGTATCAGACCCCCCCCCCCCCCCCCCCCCCCCCTATGGATGCTGTATACTAAATATCAAATGATTCTGAACATTGGTTCTGGAGACAAGATTTTTTTAATTTTTGCAAATTTGCTGACTCAGCATTTGTATGATTCCACGACCCCCCCCCCCCCCCCACCCCCCTCACAGAACACCCTAACATAACCGGTGGCAATTTTTTTTTCACCACTCATTTCTACTGGTCCTAAGGATGCTTCATACCAAATAACAGTTCTCTGTTCCGTGTGGTTTGGGAAATATGGGCGTTTGAAAATATTTCTATTTTTAGCTCCCGGGGTTCCCTCGAAGATGCAGGAATCTTTTTTTTCAAGTACTTATGACCCAATAATACCACATACCAAATTTGGTTTAAATCAGACCTTCGGTTCAGAAAATTTTGGGCGGTGCTCTCCCATTACATAGCCAAATATTGCTTCATGAATTTCTTTTTGAACAAAATTGATTCTATACCTCAAAAGGAAGCTCCATAACAAATATCAAGTCATTGTACCCACTGGTTCATAAGAAGATTTTAAAAATATGCTTTGGAACATTTTCCCCCACCCCCTCCCTATGGAGCTGGGTATGTTGAGTTGAACAAAAATGCAATGCCCCTTCGGGACCATCACTCACACAACTTTCACTTGAACTGGCCCAGAGTTTTTTTTTGAGAAGACCAAAACATGGTGTTGACGGACTACAGACAGATGATGGACGGACAGCGATTAGATATGCTCAGATTGACTTTGTCAAGGTGAGTTAAAAATTTAATTAAAATTTTGTTGCCGATTTTTTTTTACCTGGTAATCGCATGCATGGACATCACTACCCATGCACAGATTACAACCAGTCGAGTGCGACTGGACTGTACACACATGTATGATGTATTTTGATAACAGCGCATTCACTTGTCCAAGGCTCATAATGAGGAAAAGAATAATAGAAAGAAAATTTACTTTTGCATTTCAAACTTCTTCCTTGAAACAACTGACCCAAGCAGGTCTTGCAAATAGTGAAAAAATCTGGTTGCATGTGGAACAGGATTGTATCTTCTACAGTACAGCTGTTGTTGATTGGTCACTTTTTGCGTGTGAGCAATATTTCCACGGACGCAATAATATTAAATTCCAAACACTAATTATAGGAATAAAATCATCAAAAATTTAATTAATGAAGCACCGGGTGCAACCCGGTGCTTCATTAATTAAAATTTTGCTGACGATTTTTATTATGTGGCAAACACAATTGTGGACATCACTGCCCATGCATGGATTGTGATCAATCTATGGTGACAGTACTGTACATGTAAGTAGGCATATCATTTCTGTCAGTTGGGGCATGAAATGGACAGAAATTATTTTTCCCATGTAGAGTTAATGCATTTGATGTATTTTGTTTGGGGAGAATTGATTGGGGAGATCAAGGGAGATAATCTATGATCTTGAATTAGTGGTGACGTGTTGAGCTTTCACTTTTGGGAGATAGTACAAGACCGACAAACTCATTTTCATTTTTTAAGTTGTACAGTACGTGGAGAGTGGATTGTAACTAAATCACCCACAGAGTGGAGTTATCACCCATGCTATAACCTTCAAATTTTGTACATATCGACAAAAAAACACAAGCAATGTTTCAGCCAATGGACCTCCGGGTTTAACCCGGAGGTCCATTGGCTGAAACTTTGCTGTGCTGGTTATGTTTACAACAAATTTGCAATTATTGCTCAGGTGGAATCTCCACTCTGTGGGTGATTTAGTGATAATTCCCTCTCCACGTACTGTACATATTGTTTTCAGGAATGTTATTCCTTGTTTTTCTTTTTCTTTACAGATCGATGCTTTGTGATTTGTCCGTTTTCCTTTCAAAGATGGAGGATAGTGCGAAGAAGCTGAATGAACACTTTCTGGCTGAAGAGCCATTAGAATACGTCAATGATGTAGACTATTGCTAATGATGTAAAACTGATGTAGAAATAATAATTGTCGTATCGCCAGGTATCCTAGCACTGTGTTGTTGTATTTTCTCAGTTAGCGGTTTGAGTTTGTATGTAAATGCAGATGGGAGCTTATGGGGGGAAAGTCATAGTCCTCCACCCCAAATATGATCTGTTACCATTAGAGCTGAAACGGTTTAAGGGTTTTCTTGAGCAATTAATCAAATGGATGAACCTTGGTTAACTGATAAATCTCTTGCCATAATAGCTGACTAATTCCCATACTGTTGATGATTTACAGCATTAACCCTTTACCCAACATAAAGGTACAACCCAGAGCTTCATTAACCCTTTGATACTTTTGTACGTCTTATGACGTACGAAATCAAACAGCGCGTTTATACTTTGTGGTCATTTGTTTTATTATTTTTCGATTTTTTAAAGTTTTAACCTCAATTCCTATTTTCCCCCAAATAGAGCTCAGTGACAACCGTTGAGCCAAATGTTATCGCAGATTAAAATACTAATATAATCCTGCTGTCAAGACTTCTTATCTTGTTGAGTGGTAGAAACCACTATCGAGATTTTCAAAAAATGCGGATACCAGAGCAAAAGCCAACACTTTCCTTGCTTATATTTCATATTCAGTCAAACATAAATAATATTTTGTTTATATAAATTTTGTTTTATTACAAATTATTGGAGAGTGCCTGCAGGCACTCTCCAATAATTTGTAACAAAACAAGTTTTGAATAACAAATTCAGACCACCAAAAATAATTTAGCACTCAACCAGATAATCAGTAATGTGAAAAATATCTTGTTATTTGTACTTTCTGACGTTTGACGCCGCATTTTAAATGAAAGTATCAATGACACTGTAGCTCAACTTGACAAACTTGAACTTGGTAAGTTATAAATGAAATGGCAAAATTGAAGATCATTGGTACCAATGTCATTTTTTATGCCAGTGGAACATTTTTTGACAGAAACCGAAGAAAATCGATAGCTCCCATCTAGAGGCCTCCCCAAACAAGCATGCCAGGTTTCAAAGGAATCCGATCATAAATGTGCCCTGTAGGGTGTACAAAAGGGAAATATTGTGGTCTGACTAGACTAAATTCTAAGAACGTTGGCCGTGGCAACATTTTTTGACGGAAATGGAAGAAAATCGATAGCTCCCATCTAGAGGTCACCCTAAATAAGCATACCAGGTTTCAAAGCAATCTAATCATAAATGTGCCCTGTAGGGTGAGCCAAAGGGAAATATTGTGGTCTGACTAAACTAAGTTCTAAGAATGTTGGCTGCGGCAACATTTTTTAATGGAAATTTAACAAAATCGATAGCTCCCATCTAGAGGTCACCCCAAACAAGCATGCCAGGTTTCAAAGCAATCCGATCATAAATGTGCCCTGTAGGGTGTGCCAAAGGGAAATATTGAGTCTTCTGACTAAACTAAGTTCTAAGAACGTTGGCCGCGGCAACATTTTTTGACGGAAATTGAAGAAAATCGATAGCTCCCATCTAGAGGTCTCCCCAAACAAGCATACCAGGTTTCAAAGCAATCAAATCATAAATGTGTCCTGTAGGGTGTGCCAAAGGGAAATATTGTGTTCTGACTAAACTGAGTTCTAAAAATGTTGGCCGCGGCAACATTTTTTGACGGAAATTGAAGAAAATCGATAGCTCCCATCTAGAGGTCTCCCCAAAGAAGCATACCAGGTTTCAAAGCAATCCAATCATAAATGTGCCCTGTAGGGTGTGCCAAAGGGAAATATTGAGTCTTCTGACTAAACTAAGTTCTAAGAACGTTGGCCGTGGCTACATTTTTTGCCGGAAATTGAAGAAAATCGATAGCTCCCATCTAGAGGTCACCCTAAATAAGCATACCAGGTTTCAAAGCAATCAAATCATAAATGTGCCCTGTAGGGTGTGCCAAAGGGAAATATTGTGGTTTGACTAAACTAAGTTCTAAGAACGTTGGCCGCGGGAACATTTTTTGACGGAAATTGAAGAAAATCGATAGCTCTCATCTAGAGGTCACCCCAAACAAGCATGCCAGGTTTCAAAGCAATCCGATCATAAATGTACCCTGTAGGGTGTGCGAAAGGGAAATATTGAGTCTTCTGACTAAACTAAGTTCTAAGAACGTTGGCCGCGGCAACATTTTTTGACAGAAATTGACGAAAATCGATAGCTCCCATCTAGAGGTCTTCCCAAACAAGCATACCAGGTTTCAAAGCAATCTGATCATAAATGTGCCCTGTAGGGTGTGCCAAAGGGAAATATTGAGGTCTGACTAAACGAAGTTCTACAAACGTTGGCCGTGGCAACATTTTTTGCCGGAAATTGAAGAAAATCGATAGCTCCCATCTAGAGGTCACCCTAAATAAGCATACCAGGTTTCAAAGCAATCAAATCATAAATGTGCCCTGTAGGGTGTGCCAAAGGGAAATATTGTGGTTTGACTAAACTAAGTTCTAAGAACGTTGGCCGCGGCAACATTTTTTGATGGAAATTGAAGAAAATCGATAGCTCCCATCTAAAGGTCACCCCAAACAAGCATACCAAGTTTCAAAGTAATCTGATCATAAATGCGATCTGTGAGGTGTGCCAAAGGAAATTGTGGACGTACGTACTAACGTACGTACGTACATACACCGACGGACGAGAAGTGATGGCAATAGCTCAGCTTGACTTTGTCAAGTTGAGCTAAAAACGTTGAAGAAACTGAATTCCCAGTGACGTTTGAACGTCAGGATAATTAAAGTCTGAAAGGGTTAATTAAAATTTTGCTGCTGATTATTTTTATTACCTGGTAAATGCATGTGTAGACATCACTGCCCACGTGTGAATTATGACCAGTCCACTACTACTGTAATGTAACAGATACATATTTCTGATTTATTTTTCTGCATACCACATACATGTTCGTAGTGTAAAAATATACTGTACCATTTTCTTTTTATACATGTATTATTTTTTTTATTAAATTTCAGAATTAGTTAAACTGGAGTTATTGTTGTTGGATCTCAGATTTTTGTCTTGTTACAGATTACAATTACACATCATAACGAGCTTGTTCCAATGAGAGGGTCATGTGATATGGTTTTGTTGAAATTTTTTTAAATAAAACTTTTTTCAACTGCTGTATTTGTATAGTACATGGGTAGATGTGGTCAATTCAGCAGGTAAAGGGTTAAAAAAAATAAACTGAACAAGCATTAAAGTACACTGAAATTGACAATCTTAACAGAAATAAATATTACACTGATGAAAAGAGGCAAAAAAACAGGACTTGGAACAGTGTTAACAAGCACACAAAAACTGGGGTTAAAAGACTATTTTCATGCTCAGATTATAACAGCCAAATCATGTGTCAAGGCAGATAAAGATATAAGAAAACTATGTGAGTAGGTCACAATGATCTCATGGGTGAACAAATATTCATTTATATTTAATTCTGAGGTATGTTTCCAGTGTTCATCATGTAACTGTTTTAAAGGCCCAAATCCACATGAATTGTCATTGTACAGTATAAATCAAAATACGCTGTCATACAAGAGAATTTCTTCAATGATAATACAAGCCAGGAGCATGGAGAAGATGACCAACTGAGGGTGGGGAAGTGGAGTTAACCCTTTACCCAACGCAGACGATATCAAAATTTATTATTTTAAATACCATTTTTTTAAATTTTTCAAAAAATTTCAACAAAACCATATCATGTAACCCCTCGTTGGAACGAGCTCGTTCCAACGAGGGGGTCACATGATATGGTTTTGTTGAAATTTTTTGAAAAATAATATTTTTTCAACTGCTGAATATGCATATTATGCGGCCGGATGCGGCCGATTCTTTGGGTAAAGGGTTAAACCCGATTTGTCCCGACAGTGATGACTAAAGTCCCAACTGATAAAATATTCTAACATTATAAAGACATGCCTTCTCTGAAGCTAGGAACTGATGTTGTATTTATTTATTAAGGTTTAATGACACTTTAACAGCCAAGGTCATATCGCATTGGTGACAGTTTTACGGGTGGAGGAAGCCGGAGTACCTGGAGAGAACACCGAGCAATGACGAGCAGCTGCCAGCTCCCCAACATCATAACTGCACACTGCAGCTGTCAGGGCAAAGCCAGTCTAAATATAGGGGCAAGGGGCCTCAAAAATAAAGATAGTGTAAGTTCAAAAGATATTCCGCATCAAGGCGAAAACCCTACGTGAATTTCACTTCTCTGTGAAGCTGGACATGGAAAAAACACACGTGGTGTATATCCAGCTTCAGCGCAGGGACCCAGGGGAGAAACGGTATGTTAGATAAGGTCTAATCTCATTTAATTTATACAGTAGTCGCGAGTCTTACGAGACGTAATCGGTTGGTGGCAGGATATCGTCACGGCCAATTGAGAAACGAGATTCTAAACGATAGAAATGTCTATCATATCGTCACCTGATCATTAGGTAGCAATGAATGGCAGGAACGAATCGGTTTTCTCGACAAGTGAAATCGCCGTTAAGTCACGCGCGAGATGACTTGTATTGATTCTGCCTCGATATACGTCATCTCCTACCGTTTTGACAGGTGGACAGATGAGAGTCGGTCCACCTGACAGTTTAGGGTAAAAAGTATATATACCTTGAGCAGAGCATTAGACACACTTGGGGTCGCACGCACGTTGGTGAAGTCCAGGGCAGGCGACTCTGTTTCCTGGCATAGGGGTTCCTTCGATCACAGGACCCTGAAACGGCTGGAATCGCCAGAGAGGGCATTCCACGATTGCTTTAGCTTAAGGTTGATAGGCGGCTACAAGTGCCAAATTCGTTGAGAAGGAAAACCCAGGTGGAACGTTAAAGTTTAGATTGTCGAGTAGCAGGTATCAGCCTGCAATAGTCAGAAGTGTAGGTTAATTGTATTGTGCGTATTAACCCTTTGAAGCGTCAGACTGATTGCGTTCTGAGTAGTTTGTTTTGCTGTCGAAGCATCGTAATACCGACTGGAGATCGGTGTAAGTGACAATTTTGCCCTAGCACAAAAAGGGGCATTTCTGAATCGTGAAAGTCAACCAGGAACGGTGAATATTTCAATAGGACTTTCACGGAGGACTTTCAAAAGGCACATAAGGTATGAGTAGACAATATCTGACCCAAATCAGAAGTACGGTGGCTTTATAGATGACGAACATTGCTGGTCGGAACCCTCCGACAGCCAGAGGTACAGTTACGCACAGACGTTGACATTTGAGCCTAAGCGGGTGAAGCAAGCTCTTATGGCGAGCTCACAGTAATAACATTTCAGATTTGTGAAGCTCTTAAGGCGAGCTCACAGTAGTAACATTTCCAGTGTGTAGACTATAGTGCCAGTACAGGGCTATAGAATGACTATATGATTTAGAATTATTTAACCGTAGCAACCAAATTTCTGTGAAAAGAATCGAATTGTTGATTGTTGAGATATTGAAACGGCTTTATTTTTATGTGTAAATAAAAGAATCGTTGTTACTTTAAATCATTCTTTCCATTACGCAGCCTGAAGTGATTAGGAATCACACCTAACGGATATCGAACCTATTTCAGGCCAATTTGGCAGAGAAGGAATCACGGCGTCGGTCTAACTCAGCTCCCTGCGCCGAGTTTGCGACACTTGGATTCCGACCCTCCACGTTGGTCTAATTTTCCCGCAACTTCATCAGCGGGACTAAATAACCCCACGTCAGCCCAGGCCTTACGGGGCCTCAGGTGTCCCTGACAGCAGCACAGGCAAGGTTAGATTGGTTGAAGACATGTGCGCCATTGATGTGCAGTAATGCTTAGTACACAGCGTCATCGTGCCCCATACGGACAATCGGGATTACATGTAAGTGCCTTGCCCAAGGACACAACACAGGAGTCCGAATTGATCGGTCAGATGGTCACCCATCCAAGGATTAACCAGGCTCGACGTTGCTTAACTTCTGTGATCTGATGAGAACCGGTTACCGCAACTCCACTGCATACCCTAACTGATGATGTAATATGAATATTAGTCAGGATTACCCCTTTAACAAATCAGCTGCATCTACTGCATAATATGCAATTTCAGCAGTTGAAAAAATATTATTTTTCAATAATTTTCAACAAAACCACATCATGTGACCCCTCATTGGAACGAGCTCAACAAACTTGTTCTCATGAGGTGTCACATGATATAGTTTTGTTGAAATATTTGGAAAAATTTGAAAAAAATGATATTTAAAATATTAAATTCTGATATCGTCTACAGTTAAAAGTAGAAGTCCCGTCATGAATAGTGCGCTTATCTAGGCTTAATTGTGCGTTGGAATTGCGTGCAATTGCCATATCGAATGGCATCCAAAGCACGGCAGGTTCTCCTAGTTACTCATAGAAAACACATGCAATGTTTCTGCCAATGGACCTCCGGGTAACCCGGAGGTCCATTGGCTGAAACATTGCTTGTGCACAGGGGATATGTCCAGAATTTGATAGCTTTACTTGGGCCATAACGCACACATTAACGCGCATATCAAAGTGCTATTTGTGCGCATTTCATGACAGGACTTCTAGTTTTAACTGTACATTGGGTAAAGTGTTAAAATCAAAAAAGCTCAATAGTGCTTGGACATTCATATGTGAATTACACATGTACATGTAATAGTCATGATGTACATGTAGGGCTTCCCAATTTCTTATTTAACCCTTTACCCAACGTAATGGCCAAAACCGATGAGCACTATTCACAAAAATCAGCATTCGATTTTCATTATTTATTTATTTTATTTATTGGTGTTTAAGGACACATATTTTTGCACAATGGCTAATCATGACCACAACATGAGTGTCAACTCAAGAGCATTAATAAGCCATGTTGCCATTTTAGAGGGGGTTTGCACCTCCCAAGCATTGGTGACTGGATCCTGTTTTGCCAGTAAAACACAGCCTGTTTACCACAGTGAACAGGTATTGCTTCACTTCCCGGGATTCCTGCTGGGATCGAATTTCATTATATTTTCATTTTTTGTCTCAAAAACATAGCTTAGGACCCCTCATTGGAACAAGCTCATTAAGCTTGTTCCAATGAGGGGTCATAAGCTATGTTTTGGGAGCAAAAAATGAAAAAAATTAGTTATTCCCAGAATTTTATTTGCAAGTGTCATCTGCTTTTTGTGTTAGGTAAAGGGTTAATGAGTATGTACTACATTCTACCTGTAAATTGGTCATGCTGGGCCCCTAACAACCTGAATTTGACACCAAGGATCTTAATTTACGTGATCAACTGTGTGAGTTTGGGCTGCACAATATTCAAAACTGAATACCGGTATCGGTATTAAAAAAAATACCGTGGTATACCGGTATATCGAAAACTGTTCAGATATATGAACACAAGTACCACAATCGAGACTCGAGGCATCACAGTCAGAACGAATTAGCAAGCCTTGATAATACGGTTCGAAAAACCTTTACCCAACGCAGACGATATCACAATTTATTATTTTTAAAATTAGTTTATCAGATTTTCCCCAAAGATTTCAACAAAACTATAGCATGTGACCCCTCACTGGAATGAGCTCAACAAGCTCATTCCAATGAGGGGTCACATGATATAGTTTTGTTGAAATTTTTTTAAAAATATTTTCAACTGCTGAATTTGTATTTTCCAAGGGCACATGCAGACGATTCCTTGGATAAATGGATAATATTATTCGGGGCTACAGTTAAAAAACTCAAGACATCTTGAAAATTAAATTGTGGGTAAATAAATAATGACGATAAACCGATATTTTTGTAATTACACCGGTATTCAATCGATATTGGTTTGAATACCGCCGGTATGTATCGGTTTATTGATATAGCGTGCAGCCCTAGTGTGTGTATCATAAGTCCGAGTACAAATTTATTCTCATAAACAAGCCAAGACCAATACCGGGTCTGGACCTGCTTCGCTGCATGCAATTGATTACAGAGATGAACAGACTTCAAAGTATCGGCAAACAGGAAGTGGCTACACGGCAGATCTGAAAATTAGATACACGATACAACTCATCATTATGAAGCAGCAGACCAAATATAAAATCATTCCCTTTCATAGAAGCCAAGAAAACTTTGACAGAAGAAGTGTTTCGAACGGACTGACAGATGGACTGACTGATGGACGGACGGACGGACGGACAGAGTCGAGCAGTTACTAGACCTGCTCTGCCGCTGGCGACGCAGGTAAAAAGTACATGATCACTAGCAAGAGAAATTGAGATTTAAGTCTGTACAATGTAATACAGAAGATTATGGGGGTGGGGGTGGGGAATGGGGGTCACCCCAGGTCCTCCCTCCTATACCCCACACCTTACTTAAGCCCCTGACAAATGCATGACATTGGTTTATAGCTCTCCGAGTGCTAAAAATATTAAAATTTTTTAGTAAATTTTATTTTTTAACATACCTCCCACAATTGTTTGCAATTGGCTGTAATGTAAGTGCAAGCCCTACTTTGGAACTAACTCAAGCTTTTAGAGAACTTTTCCAAACAAGTTGGAAAAGTAATATCTAGAGTGCAAAAGCACGAAAAAGATTTAAAAAAGAGTCGAGCGAGACCAGCGCTCGAAATTACAGGTACTCTCTCTGCACACCTCTTGTGTTTACCGAGCGCATGCGCAACAACCGTGACGTCAATTCCGTATTTCCGCCAACAAGAAGTTTATGATTTAGCGGGGAGGCATCAATATCAAAGATATCCCCAAGGAGGGTGGGCCTCCGGTAAACAATTGTGGTAGGTGTGTTAAGAAACAAAATTTACTAAAAAATTTTAATTTCTTTTCAATCTACTCACAATTGTTTACAATTGGCTGAATAAACAATAGGAGGTGAATCACATAACCAATACCAACAAGAGTAGCAGAAAGAAAAGCAAGGATGGCAGAGAACAATAATGAAACCTGTAATGAAGATAGAGAGAAAGCACCTGAAAAGAACAAGGCTGAGCGAAGCACAACCTCGATAAAAACAATTTTAACGAGGGTGCACAACAGCCTGAGCAGCAACGAGAGGGCCTAAAGAATAAAGGTCCTCAGACTGCTGCTGTAGGTGGCGGAGATAAAAGGAGAAGGTACAGGCATTCCTCCAGTAAGCCACATTCATAACATCCCGGAGCGAAACAGAATTGGAGAACGCCCACGATGAAGAAATGGCACGAACCTCATGAGCATTAAACCGGTTCGAAACAAGATCTGACACAGACAAGCGGGAATAAGCCAGCTTGATTGCAAGACAGATCCACCTGGAAATAGAAGGGGAATAGATAGACTGCCTCTTAGGAATGAGAGACAGAAAGAATCTCTTCCAACCCCTCCGAATGAACTGAGTGCGAGTAATGTAAGTCTTGATCGCACGAACAGGACAAAGAAGAGGTCTCCGGCCATCGACAGCAGGGAAAGCCCGAATGCAGATGGGAGGAGGTACTGAATCAGGAAGCTGATTCTTAGCCAGAAAAGTGCAATGAGTAGTGAAGGTGACACTGTTAGCCTCATTTCTGAAGAAGGCAGAATCAACAGATGGCGCATGAAGCTCACTGACTCGTCGAGCAGAAGCAAACGCTAGAAGAAAAGCCGTCTTATAGGTGAGAAAACGCATATCGGTCTCAGATAAAGGCTCAAATGGCGCCCCCTCCAAACAATGCAACACCCATGCCAAGTTCCACATGGGTGTAAGATGCAAAACTCGAGGCCTCTTCAAAGAAAAATGCCGAACGAGTTTGGAGAGAAAAAGATTACGACCGATGCACTGCTTTCCCACATAAGAGAAAGTATCAGACAGCATAGACTGATAGCCCTTAATCGTAATAGGCTGGAGGCCCTTGGAGTCAAAAAGATATACCTGAAAATCCGCAATTTGAGCAATTGACGGATCACGGTAATTCACATTGTGATCTGCACACCAGCGGCAGAAAACCTTTCACTTCGCAGCATAAGTCATGCCAGTGGAATGTCACCGCGATGCAGAAATGCACTCCACTGTTCGTCTTGAAAAACCTCTACATCGGAGACTGGACCTGATGAAAGACAGGCGTGAAGGGACAGGCCCGCCAGGTTATTGTGATACTTCCTGGGATGACCCTGGGAAAGAAGATCGCGACGTAAAGGTAGACAAATCGGCCGATCTGCCAACAGAGGCCGCAGCAGATTGATCTACACCCTCTGTGGAGACAGAGGTGCGATCAGAATAATCCTGCAACTGCAAGCACGAATCTTCACTAATACTTGAGGAAGAATCGGTGCAGGAGGAAAGGCATAGCCGATCCAACCTGTCCAGTCCAGAGACAGAGCATTGACTGCAAATGCCAGAGGATCTGGACAACGGGAGACAAAGGTCTCTACCTGATGATTCCAGCGAGTAGCGAAAAGGTCGACCTGAGGACGGCCCCACTGCTCGCAAATCGCCTGAAACACCGACTGATGTAGCATCCATTCGGTTGGAAGGACACTGTCGCGTCGGGACAGGGAGTCTGCTAGGACGTTGAGACGCCCGGGAATGTGTCGAATGGACACCCGAGCATTCACATCCCACGCCAACAGAAGAAGATCCCGAGACAGCCGATACATGGGAATCGAATGTGTGCCTCCTTGATTCCGTATGTAGGCCACTACTGTCGAATTGTCCGAAAGATGTAGGACAAACTGGTCCGACAGATGAGGGATCCAAAGCCAAAAACTCAACAGAAGAGCAAGGAGCTCCTTCTGGTTGATATGAAGGCCCACCTGCTCGCTGTCCCACTCGCCGTGAGTAGACAGACGGAGAGGATCCAACGTCGTACCCCAGCCCCGATCGCTGGCATCCGCAGTAAGGATGCGATCGGCTAAAGGAAGATCCAACGGAACACTCTGTGTCAGCCAGAGAATATCGACCCAAAGGTGGAGGTGACAAAGCAGAAACCGAGGAATAGAGAGTTCCAGGTCCAGCAGATCTACATTCGGACGCCAATGATCCAACAGGAAGTGTTGGAGAGGTCGGACAAACAAGCGACCGAGCAGAATGAGATCTGTCACCGAACCGCAAAGGCCCAGCATCCAAAGGAAAGTCCTGACCGAGACCGAGGAAGATTGAAGCAGGTTCCGAGTCAAGGAGGAAAGAATCGTCGCCCGAGCATGGGGGACCGACACTACATTGTGAAGAGTGTCGAAATCCATCCCCAAATGACGGAATCGCTGAGAAGGAAGGAGATCCGACTTCTCGCGATTGACTCTGAAACCCAGCGACGCTAGTAGGCAAAGAAACTGCCGGACATCTAACTCCAGAACAGCAGCATTGTGGTGCCGTTGGAGGATGTCGTCCAGGTAGGCTGACGAAGTCACAGCCGACTGAGTATGGTGAAAAGCAAGCACATGTGACATCAGTCGGGTGAAGGCCCAAGGAGCCAGGTTCAAACCGAATGGGAGAGCTCTGAATTGATAAACTCGATCCCGAAACGAGAAACGAAGGTATTTCCGTGACGCCAGATGAATGGGTACATGGAAGTAGGCATCCTTCAGGTTGATACTGGCAGCAAAGTCGCCCTGATGAACTGAACGTCGAACCGACCGGAAAGTCTCCATATTGAAACAAGGAGCTATAATGTACTCGTTCAGGATACTCAGATCGATGACAGGACGAAATTGGCCATTTTTCTTCGGCACCAAGAAAAGTGTCAAGTAAAACCCCGGTGAAAGGGTGTTCCTGACCACCTCGATCGCCCCTTTGGAGAGGAGATTGTCGATCTCCTGCACCAGAAGGTCCCGACGCATAGAATCGGAAGGGACCTGAGTCAGGAGGGGCACCCGAGATAAACTTGGGTGCCGAAGGAAGGACAGTCGCAGACCGGATTGAATGACGTCGAGGACCCAAGGGTCTGACGTTATCTCTGTCCATGGTCGTAAAACAGCGACAGCCTTCCCCCGACTGGAGGCGAATCGAGGTGAGAACCTTCACTTGTGGCCTCGACGAGGCCCCCAAGAGGAGAAACCACCTCGGGAAGTGACAGAGTCCTGAGACTTTCCTGCCTGAGGCTGCCAGCGAGCCTGGCCATGTCGGCGCTTCTTATGTGCAGAAGGAGCAGACGGAGCCGAAGGCATAGCCGACGTCGCCGACGAGGCAGACGCAGCAGCATGCTTGACGGGCCTGGAATGACCACCACCCGCAGCAGCAGGTTGGTCAAGCTGTCATAGCAAAAGCTGGTCCTTCGTATGACGAAGAACTTCGCCAAGACCAGCTTCCACGGAACCATGGAACAACTGAGGTCCCACCAAAGAGGCAGACCTCAGAACAGCACGTTGCTCAGAAGGAAGGGATGGAGAAGAATCCAACACCGCTCCAAATTAGCCGTGTTACAGGTGTGAGCGTGTGTCAAGTTCATAAGAGCCTGTGACAAAACGCGAAAAGACGCCTGAGCATCATCAAACTCCCCTGGTGGAAAATATTCAGCCAGAGCAGCGATGACATGGTCCGCGAGAGATAACATACCCAGCATCTCTCGGGACAGGCCCACCATAGATTCAACTACCGACATCGGGAGAAACACCGACTTAGGCTTAGTTAACCCGAGGGAAGAAGAATCCTCATCCACAGTTGTCATCCCTTGGAAGACTGGTGGAGAGACAGAATCGTAAACACGAAACCGCGATGGAGGTAGAAAGGCATCAGCTCCAGAAAAGAAGGAACCCTTGAGGGCCTTAGAACGCATTTTGGCGTCTAAGCCCTGGAACGACTCAACAACCTGAGCCGATTGCAGAGGATGCAAAGCCCCAGAGCTAGAAGGCTCAACAGGGTTACGGCGCTCCACAGTGGACCGCAGCCGGACGGTCACAGATGGCTGGTCTAAAGGTTGAACTTCCGGCAATAAGCCAAAGACGAAATCCAAAGCCTGCCCCAAGACTGACGAGGGGGCCCATCACCTTCCAGATAATCGTCATCCTCCATAGCAGAGGAGACGTAGCCCAACTCGGGCTGACCAGCAGAAACCTCCTGGGAAGACTGAGCAGTATCCAAGGGGCCAGGCGAGACATCTCGGCGACCGACCTAAGGAGGTTGTGCCCCAGGAGGCACAGGGAGGCCAACTTGAGGGTTGCCAGAAAGCAACCGGGTGAGCGCCAAAACGGGCTGACGCAGGTCACCCTGAGAATCCGTCACAGCAGCATCGCCTGACAGAGTGTCCTCCCAATGGACCCTTCTGGTAGAACCCAAATCCTCAGAAGAGACCGACGTCAAACGTCGATCGGCAGACAGAATAGGGATACGGTGAGAAGACACCGGAGGATAGTCCCGATTGTGACGCCCAGGGGCCATCACTGACCTCTGCGAAACAGAAGGTCCTGCCTGCAAATCCTCGAAAGAGACCGACGACGCACGTCGATCGGTAGCTGGACCTAAGACACGGTGAGAAGACACCGGAGGATTGTCCCAAGAATGACAGGAACCTGTCATTGGCCTCTGTGAGGCAGACGGCCCTAACTGCCCATCCCCTGAGACCGACGGCAAGCATCGATCGACACCCAGACTCGGAACACAGTGAGGAATCACCGGAGGAAGGTTACGAGAGTGACAGCTAATAGGGGCTGTCACTGACCGCTGCCGAACAGCAGGCCCTGGATGCCAACGTCCCAACACCATCCTGCTGGGCGGTACACTAGCAGGGGAAGGAGGAACAATAAACTATTCACTCGAGGGCCGTGGAATTGCTGCCCAAGCGACCGACCGGCTCAACCGACTAGGAGCAAACATAGCCAGATGAGACGGAGCAGACAGCAAACCCGCACAGCCCCGCCGCGAAGCTAGGGGAGGCTGAGAGAACACAGACACACCAGCAGATACAGCCTCAGTCCCCCGAGACTGTAGACCATCCCCAGAGGAGATGGAAGAGCCACCATCAGACAGAATAGGATCTGCAGTAACAACTTTCTCAGCAACTGTCGATGGCGTAGGAGGCAGATTGGAGAGGGTCACCGAGCTGACCTCGGAGAAGCTCTCTACGAAAACAGATGCCTCAAGAGTGACATCAGAAGACAAAGATACCACGGTCTCCACGTCAGGTATCACTGAACTAGCACCGTCAACAGTTGCAGAGGAACTCGCCACAGAAGACAGATCAGAATCCTGTGTGACAGAGTCACCACGTGCACCAGCAGAAATGTCTGCTATGGCACGGCTACCCTTACACCAAGAGCAAGGGGTTCTAGCTCTGGACAGAACCACGTTGTTAACAGAAGCCCAGAATTTAGAGGACCAAACCCCACAAATACCACATGATTGGGCCTGAGTGCAATTGTGGCAAGTGACACATGTGGAATGAGAGTCGTCCACATGCTTCACTTGCAAGCAAGAGTTACAAGGAATAGTCTTTGGCATTATATGAATGAAAATGGAATCAAGCTTCCCACCGACGGAAAACAGCACAAAGGTCATGTTCACACGTGGGGGAAAAACAAGATTAAGTGTGAAGAAACAAGCAATAATGATCAAAAATAACATTAATCAAAAACAATTTTGGATAGCTTGATAAAAGGATACAATCCACTTGCACACAATGAAAAGCAGAGCACATATAATAAGTTGTTCATGAAGAATAACAGCAAAGTAGCTTGAGTCACAAAAATTTCCGACCATGGACAAATGGCAGAAATAAAAGGAATTGATGTCACGGTTGTTGCGCATGCGCTCGGTAAACACAAGAGGTGTGCAGAGAGAGTATCTGTAATTTCGAGCGCTGGTCTCGCTCGACCCTTTTTTCGATCTTTTTCGTGCTTTGCAGTGCACCTGTTGCCGTCACAGTTGACCAGTCATGACCAAAAGGGGATGTCATCATCTAGGCATCATATGGAGTCGACCTAACAAGTTACAATGAAATCCTTACATAAATACGACCTATGGACTATGCTAAAGGTTTTTGGGCTTGGCCAGCGATCAAGGTAGAATGATCGCGACCAAAAGGGGACGTTCTCATCTAGACATTATTTGGAGTCATCCTACCAAGTTACAATGAAATCCCTTCATAAATATGACCTGCAGATTGTGCTAAAGTTTTTCGAGCTTTGGGCCCTGTAGCCGTCACAGTTGCCCAATCACGTCCAAAAGGGGACGTTCTCATCTAGACATTATATGAAGTCAGCCTACCAAGTTACAATGAAATCCCTCCATAAATATGGCCTGTCGACTGTGCTAAAGGTTTTTGGGTTTTGGGCTCGGGCAGTCGTTACGGTTGACAGATCGCGATCAAATGGGATGTTCTCATCTAGACATCATCCGGAGTCATCCTACCAAGTTACAATGAAATCCCTCCATATTAAATATGACCTGCAGACTGTGCTAAAAGTTTTTGGGTTTCGGGATTGGGCAGCCATCGCCGCTGACAGATCATGACCAAATGGGGACGTTCTCATCTAGGCATTTTACAGAGGCATCCTACCAAGTTGCAATGAAATCCCTTCATAAATACGACCTGTAGACTGTGCTAATGGTTTTCGGGTTTTGGGCTCGGGCAGCCATACCGGTTGGCCAATCGCGACCCAAAGGGGACGTTCTCATCTAGACATGACCCCAAACCTGCATATGAAATTTCATGATGATCAGACAAGAATGCGGGGTGTAGCCTGTGCTAAAGGAAAATGTGAACAGACTCACAGACTTCTGCACGAATGATGGCAATAGCTTATCTTGACTTGTCAAATTAAGCTAATGAAAGTGTCAATGACACTGTAGCTTAACTTGTGTGTTGTGTTTGATGAAAAGGATAATGTTCAATGTTTATGAAAGGATTATGAAATAAGACAAGAATTGTGATAATTGGGAATATGTTCATTTCTGTTCCCTGTATGCTATGTTTATGATAAAAATAATATAAGGTGTACACTGTACTAAAGATTTGAGGGGTGGGTTAATATGACCTCACAGTTAATATATGTGGCCCTCACAGTTAACGTATATCAACAAAAGTTACCAAGTTACAGTGAAATTATTCCAAAATGAGTCACCCTATCAAGTTACATTAAAATCCCTTCCTAAATATGGCCTGCAGACTGTGCTAAAGGTTTTTGGGCTTCGGGCCCCTGTAACCGTCAGTTTCCAAACTGCGTCGAAAGGGGACGTTCTCATCTAGACATTATATGAAGTCAACCTACCAAGTTACAATGAAATCCCTTTATAAATATGACCTGTAGACTGTGCTAAAGGTTTTTGGGCTTTGGGCTCTGGCAGCCATCATGGTTGAATGATCGCAACCAAAAGGGGACATTCTCATCTGGGCATCATCTGGAGTGATCCTCTAAAGTTACAATGAAATCCCTTCATAAATATGACCTGTAGACTGTGCTCAAGGTTTTTTGGCTTCGGGGCCCTGAAGCCGTCACAGTTGACCAATCACGACCAAAAGGGGATGTCATCATCTAGGCATTATATGGAGTCGAACTTACGGGTTACAATGAAGTCCTTCCATAAATATGACCAATAGACTATGCTAAAGGTTTTGGGTTCGGGCAGCCATCAAGGCTGAATGATCGCGACCAAAAGGGGACGTTCTCATCTAGACTTTATTTAGAGTCGTCCTACCAAGGTACAATGAAATCCCTTCATAAATATCACCTGTAGACTGTGCTAAAGATTTTCAGGCTTTGGGCCTCTGTAGCCAACACAGTTGCCTAATGGTGTCCAAAAGGGGCTGTTCTCATCTAGATATTATATGAAGTCAACCTGCCAAGTTACAATAAAATCCCTTCATAAATATGATCTGAAGACTGTGCTAAAGGTTTTCGGGCTTTAGGCTAGGGCAGCCATCATAGTTGAATGATCGCAACCAAAAGGGAACATTCTCATCCGGACATCATCTGGAGTGATCCTATGAAGTTACAATGAAATCCCTTCATAAATATGACCTGTAGACTGTGCTCAAGATTTTCGGGCTTCAGGCACCTGTAGCCATCACAGTTGACCAACCATGACCAAAAGAGGATGTCATCATCTAGGCATTATATAGAGTCAACCTAACAAGTTACAATGAAATCCTTCCATAAATACGACCTACAGACATGCTAAAGGTTTTTGGGCTCGGGCAGCCATCAAGGCTGAATGATCGTGACCAAAAGGGGACGTTCTCATCTGGACGCTACTTTGAGTCATCCTACCAAGCTACAATAAAATCCCTTCATAATTATGACCTGTAGACTGTTCTAAAGGTTTTCGGGCTTTGGGCCCCTGAAGCCGTCACAGTTGCCCAATCGTGTCCAAAAGGGGACTTTCTCATCTAGACATTATATGAAGTCAACCTACCAAGTAACAATGAAATCCCTTCATAAATATGACCTGTAGACTGTGCTAAAGGTTTTCGGGCTTCGGGCTCGGGCAGCCATCATAGTTGAATGATCGCAACCAAAGGGGACAATCTCATCTGGAGTGATCCTGCGAAGTTACAATGAAATCCCTTCATAAATATGACCTGCAGACAGTGCTAAAGGTTTTCGGGCTTCGGGCACCTTTAGCCGTCAAAGTTGCCCAATCATGTCCAAAAGGGGACGTTCTCATCTGGACATTATATGAAGTCAACCTACCAAGTTACAATGAAATCCCTTCATAAATATGACCTGTAGACTGTGCTTAAGGTTTTCGGGCTTTGGGCTCGGGCAGCCATCATGGCTGAATGATCGCAATCAAAGGAGACAATCTCATCTGGGCATCAACTGGAGTGATCCTATGAAGTTACAATGAAATCCCTTCATAAATATGACCTGTAGACTGTGCTCAAGGTTTTTGGGCTTCGGGCACTTGTAGCCATCACAGCTGACCAATCACGACCAAAAGGGGATGTCATCATCTAGGCATTATATGGAGTCAACCTAACAGGTTACAATGAAATCCTTCCATAAATACGACCTACAGACACGCTAAAGGTTTTTGGGCTCGGGCAGCCATCAAGGCTGAATGATCGTGACCAAAAGGGGACGTTCTCATCTGGACACTATTTGGAGTCATCCTACCAAGCTACAATGAAATCCCTTCATAAATATGACCTGTAGACTGTGCTTAAGGTTTTCGGGCTTCGGGTTCGGGCAGCCATCATGGTTGAATGATCGCAACCAAAGGGGACAATCTCATCTGGAGTGATCCTACGAAGTTACAATGAAATCCCTTCATAAATATGACCTGTAGACTGTGCTCAAGGATTTCAGGCTTCGGGCACTTGTAGCCATCACAACTGACCAATCACGACCAAAAGGGGATGTCATCATCTAGGCATTATATGGAGTAAACCTAGCAGGTTACAATGAAATCCTTCCATAAATATGAGCTTTTACCTATGCTAAAGGTTTTTGGGCTCGGGCACCCATAAAGCTTGAATGATCGCGATCAAAAGGGGACATTCTCATCTAGACATTATTTGGAGTCATCCTACCAATTTACAATGAAATCCCCTCATAAATATGACCTGTAGACTGTGCTAAAGGTTTTCGGGCTTCGGGCACATTTAGCCGTCACAGTTGCCCAATCATGTCCAAAAGGGGACGTTCTCATCTAGACATTATATGAAGTCAACCTACCAAGTTACAATGAAATCCCTTCATAAATATGACCTGTAGACTGTGCTAAAGGTTTTCGGGCTTCGGGCTCGGGCAGCCATCATGGCTGAATGATCGCAACCATAGGGGACAATCTCATCTGAGCATCATCTGGAGTGATCCTAAGAAGTTACAATGAAATCCCTTCATAAATATGGCCTGTAGACTGTGCTCAAGGATTTCAGGCTTCGGGCACTTGTAGCCATCACAACTGACCAATCACGACCAAAAGGGGATGTCATCATCTAGGCATTATATGGAGTAAACCTAGCAGGTTACAATGAAATCCTTCCATAAATATGAGCTTTTACCTATGCTAAAGGTTTTTGGGCTCGGGCACCCATAAAGCTTGAATGATCGCGATCAAAAGGGGACGTTCTCATCTAGACATTATTTGGAGTCATCCTACCAAGTTACAATGAAATCCCCTCATAAATATGACCTGTAGACTGTGCTAAAGGTTTTCGGGCTTCGGGCACATTTAGCCGTCACAGTTGCCCAATCATGTCCAAAAGGGGACGTTCTCATCTAGACATTATATGAAGTCAACCTTCCAAGTTACAATGAAATCCCTTCATAAATATGACCTGTAGACTGTGCTGAAGGTTTTCGGGCATTGGGCTCGGGCAGCCATCATGGCTGAATGATCGCAACCATAGGGGACAATCTCATCTGAGCATCATCTGGAGTGATCCTAAGAAGTTACAATGAAATCCCTTCATAAATATGACCTGTAGACTGTGCTCAAGGTTTTTGGGCTTCGGGCACTTATAGCCAGCCATCACAACTGACCAATCACGACCGGAAGGGGATGTCATCATCTAGGCATTATATGGAGTCAACCTAACAGGTTACAATGAAATCCTTCCATAAATATGACCTTTTGCCTATGCTAAAGGTTTTTGGGCTCGGGCACCCATCAAGGCTGCATGATCGCGATCAAAATGGGACGTTCTCATCTAGACATTATTTGGAGTCATCCTGCCAAGTTACAATGAAATCCCTTCATAAATATGACCTCTAGACTGTGCTAAACGTTTTCGGGCTTCGGGCTCCTGTAGCCGTCACAGTTGCCCAATCACGTCCAAAAGGGGACTTTCACATCTAGACATTGTATGAAGTCAACCCACCAAGTTACAATGAAATTCTTCAATAAATATGACCTGCAGACTGTGTTAAAGGTTTTTGGGTTTTGGGCTCGGGCAGTTGTCACGGTTGGCAGATCATGCCCAAATGGGGAAATTCTCATCTAGACATCATAAGGAGTCATCCTACCAAGTTACAATGAAATCCCTCCACATTAAACATGACCTGCAGACTGTGCGAAAAGTTTTTGGGTTTCGGGCTTGGGCAGCCATCACGGTTGATAGATCATGCCCAAAAGGGGACGTTCTCATCTAGGCATTATACAGAGGCATCCTACCAAGTTACAATATAATCCCTTCATAAATACGACCTGTAGACTGTGCTAATGGTTTTCGGGTTTGGGGCTCGGGCAGCCATACCGGTTGCCCGATCGCGACCAAAAGGAGACGTTCTCATCTAGACATGCCCCCAAACCCGCATATGAAATTTCGTGACGATCAGACAAGAACTGCGAGGTGTAGCCCGTGCTAAAGGAAAATGTGAACAGACATCACAGACTCACAGACTAACAGACTCACAGACTAACAGATTTCCGCACGCGTGATGGCAATAGCTTATCTTGACTATGTCGAGTTAAGCTAAAAATTGGTAACATCCATATCACACACTACATGAAAATGTACACTCACTTAGTCTGTACAATGCACAAGGTTAGTCGTTTAACTCTCAACGTGCTGAGTATTTTCAAGATATCCACGGCGACTGTACTGTAACATACACTGACCAGCCATAAACATTGCACAGGATTACTTGTGTTCCAGATAATGGTAGGGTGCTGAATAATAGTAGGGGGTGGATATTTTTGCCAAAATAAATAATAGTAGGGTGTAGAACATTGTGTTACAAGGTGTGGTATTTATGATTATCCCATAAATGGCCGTTTATTTGAACAATAAAGGCCTTGGATAAATTTTTGCTTTAATTACCTAGTAGGGCGATAAATTTTCCCTGTAGGTTTAACACATGAAAAATTTATCACCCTAGTAGGGAGTTGGAAACGGACTATACTATGTTGACCTCTGGTATTCCATTTGAAAGGTTGGGATGTCTTGACCTGATTTACGCTTCTCAGAAATATGTGGAAACGAAGCGACGATCATAACTTTAACGTAATTAAATGAGTTGTACCGGTATATAAATTATAAGATTATATGCCACATGTAAGACGTCCATTGCGAGCAAACAATAAAGAATACTCATAATTAATTAACAAAAGTATTCAAAAATAAACTCGATTTTGAAATACCTTATGCCAGTGGTGACTGGTGTGGTGTTAATTTGGGGATGTACATATGCTCGATGGGGCGGTACCTCACATCGATAAACAATTATTCTGTTTTAGGAGAGAAGGAATGTGAACGATGTTCATTACCTCTCCTCCCAGCACAGCAACGCATAACATGAAGTACACTCTGCACAATTCCAATACAACTGAATTCACAGATTGTCTAAATAATTTGAACACACCTGTATCACACGCTGTTGAACCCATGGCTTCCACACACGAATCTCGGGTAACCGCAATAACTATTTCCTCATTAGAACGAAATGGTGGCACAAGTGTTAACATACACAACTTCCATTTGCAGCATACTGACCTCTCGAATCCAAGCATATTATTGAATACTTTATTTCACGGACGTATAAACATAAACACTTTAAACATCAACATACAATGAAAGTGTCAATGACACTGTAGCTCAACTTGTCAAGACAAAGACGTGTACATGTATAGTATGTGACACAGCAATGACAAACATCTAGGTAATGACCTGATAACAAAGGTACATATACAGTATTGTAACGGTCTGTACATAAATACTGACCATTGCCTGCAACAAATGTATAGGTAAAGTATTGTAAAGGTGGGTGACAGTCATATGCTAAACTAGAAAAAATCTTTGAGTCCCAGAGTGGGTCTGACTGAACCCCAAAATATTTGTTCTCATAGCACAGTGATAACAAAGGCACCCCAACACACACTCGTTCCTGTCCCAAGGTGAAAACAAAGGTGCCCAAGAAGTTTTGTGAAGATCAGTTCATAAATACGAGCTGTAGAGAACTTGTGACAAAAAAAACTGATTGGACCTAATTTCGGTACAAAATGGCCACTGGCAGCCATCTTGAATTTTGGACCGTATCCAGAAACACTCATTCTCGTCCCAAGGTGATAACAACGGTACCCAAGAAGTTTTGTGAAGATCGGTTCATAAATACAGCCTCTACCCTGAGCCGTATTGACATGTGGCGCTTACATTGTGTGAGTAGCACTGAACAAATCAAAGTTCATCTAATTTGCATAATTTCTGCACGAAAAAAAACCCCTTACAATATGTGATGTATTCCATGTTACTAAACATTCATACAAAAACTTATTCAAATCAGAACTTTCATACAGACATTCTGTACAAAAGACTGATTGCACTAATTTTGGTACAAAATGGCTGCTGGTGGCCATCTTGAATTTCGGACCACAACCCCAAAACACTCGCTCTCATCCCACGGTGATAACAAAGGTACCCAAGAAGTTTCGTAAAGATTGGTTCATAAATATGGCCTCTAGTCTGAGCTGAAAAGAAGTTGTGTACAAAAAACTGATTAGACCTAATTTCGGTACAAAATGGCCACTGGCAGCCATCTTGAATTTTAGACCGCACCCAGAAACACTCGTTCTCGCCCCAAGGTGATAACAAAGGTACCCAAGCCATTTCGTGAAGATCAGTTCATAAATACAGACTCTAGTCTGAGCCGTATTGACATGTGTACTTACTGTGTGTAAGTCGCACTGAAAAAATCAAAGTTCATCTAATTTGCATAATTTCTGCACGAGAAAAAAACCTGTATTATATGTGAAGTATCCCATGGTACTAAACATTCACACACAAAAATTATTCAAATCAGCGCTTTCATATGGAAGTTCTGTGCAAAAATCTGATTGCACCTAATTTTGTACAAAATGGCTGCCATCGGCCATCTTGAATTTCGGACCGGACCCAAAAACACTCGTTCTCGTCCCACGGTGATACCAAAGGTACCCAAGAAGTTTCGTAAAGATCGGTTCATAAATACGGCCTCTAGCCCGAGCCGTATTGGCATTTGCACTTACAGTGCTGAAAGTAACACCAAAAAACATAAAAATTAGTCTAATTTGTACAATTTACGCACGAGAAAAAAACCCGTATTATATGTGATGTATCCCATGGTACTAAACATTCATACAAAAAATTATTCAAATCAAAGCTTTGATATGGAAGTTCTGTACAAAAAACAGATTTCTGCATCGTCGGTACAAAATGGTGGCTTGCAGCCAGCTTGAATTTCGGATCGCACCCAAAAACACCCGTTCTCGTCCCACGGTCATAACAAAGGTACCCAAGAAGTTTCGTAAAGATCGTTCATAAATACAGCCTCTAGCCCGAGCCGTATACAATTGTTGACGTATGGACAGACGGCCAGGCGACGACGGACAACGGGCCATGACAAAAGCTCAAATTTGGCTTCGCCAAAGTTGAGCTAAAAATGTACTGACAAGTGACATTCGTGACCTGCTTTGAAAGTGGCCCAATTGCTCTCACCCACTCAATGCTACATGAACGTGTTGTAATGTAACATAATTCAATGTTGTTTTCTTTAAAAGGTTTGACAGTATTACACAATGCCAGTACAAAAGACTAGAAAAACTGTGAGCACTGCTCACTAAATGATACCACCCACTCCCACCAAGAAACATTTACAACAGTAAAAGTGTGTTTAATGTAGAGAGCACAAACACTGACAACCCCCCCCCCCCCCCCCCCCAAAAAAAAAAATAAAAATACCTGAAAGCAGAATAGAAGGTGCACATCTATAATGTATATAAAAGAATGTCTGAGAGTTTCAATGAAATTCGCCCACTGGTATAAGAGGAGTAGCGGATAGCAGGAGTGTACCCCCCTAAAGCATCACAACAATTTGGCTAAGTTCATTTCGCCCTTTGGGAAAGAGTAAAAAATAAAAATACCTGAAAGCAAAATAGGAGGTGCACATCTATAATGTATAGAAAAGAATGCCTGTAAGTTTCAATGAAATCCACCCACTGGTTTACATGTAAGAGGAGTAGCGGATAGCAGATGTGTACCCCTCAAAGCGTCACGGACGTACAGACGTATGGAAGTACGGACGTACGTAAGTACGGAAGTACGGACACCATTAATGCTATATACCGCCCACTTTTCAAGTGGGTGGTATAAATATAAATATAGATTGCTCATTTAATTAATAAAGGATTTCTGCAAGTTTAGCTGACGTTTGTTGGGAAATTATTTTTAGACAGAAATGTATACATTTAGCCTTACATGTATTTATTTTTTTACATGTTCTCTTGTCGATCGAAATGGACCAATGTACTCCTCACTTCGAGCTATGTTTTGTAGCGGATAACCACACGATTTTGCCGCAACTTCTTTGTAAAAGATTTATGGGATAAACAAAATAGAGGCTCGTCAGTTTCATTCTTAATCCTACTCGTAGAATAAATTTTTTACTTGAAAACATTATACGTTTATTCTATATATATCCACCCAGGATGTTCAGAAAACTTCAGTTGGATGAATCCATTGAACCAATTAAGAGGCATGACCTCTAAAAAATTCATTTTGCTCACTGCTGTCTGGCAATGAGAAAAAATACTGGCCCAAATAAGGTTCATAGAGGGTAGAAAAATTTTGATAAAAATAATAATAGTATGGGTATGATTATTTGGAACACTAAAGTACTTGAAAGGCTACCATATCACACACCTCATACATGTAAAATACGTAAATACGCTTGTTTTTTTCTTGGTGTTTTTCTTTTTTTTTTTGGGGGGGGGGGGGGGGGGGGGGGGGGGGTAGAGAGAATCACACAGTAGTTTAAAACAAAACAAAAATTTCATTCAGTTGTTGTTTTTTAATACTTCACAGAACAGAGCTTGCTAAGAAGCTTTCCTAGGACCAGCAGAAATGAATGGCCAAAAAAGATGCCTTTGGTTGTGTCATAGCAAATCAATAAATTGCTCTTACTGCTGATCACTTACTGTTTTTTTTTGTTCGAACGTTTATCACCGTTTGCAACCATGTTTATTTCAAGAACTGATGGGCTGATTTGAAACCAAATTTAGCATGTAGCATAAGTGGGTCCAAAGTACTTGACTGATGCCCCTGAGTACCCCAGGGGCTAACTAGAATTACTGTGAGCACTGCTCACTAAAGATACCACCCACTCCAACCAAGAAACATTTCACAACAGTAAAAAAGTATTTAATATACACAGCACATCTGTATGTTCTCCGAAAACATGAGAGCAATTTTCAATATGAGAAAGGGTAAATATTACAAAGAGCATGCAAGATGAAAAAATAAAAATAACCTGAAAGCAGAATAGAAGGTGCACATCTATAATGTATATAAAAGAATGTCTGAGAGTTTTCAATGAAATTCGCCCACTGGTATAAGAGGAGTAGCGGATAGCAGGAGTGTACCCCCCTAAAGCATCACAACAATTTGGCTAAGTTCATTTCGCCCTTTGGGAAAGAGTAAAAAATAAAAATACCTGAAAGCAAAATAGGAGGTGCACATCTATAATGTATAGAAAAGAATGCCTGTAAGTTTCAATGAAATCCACCCACTGGTTTAAGAGGAGTAGCGGATAGCAGATGTGTACCCCCAAAGCGTCACGGACGTACGGAAGTACGTAAGTACGGAAGTACGGACACCATGAATGCTATATACCGCCCACTTTTCAAGTGGGTGGTATAAAAATAGAAAAAAATTCAAATGCCCTTATTTTCCAAACTACACGAAAGAGAGAAACTGCTGTTTGGACTCGATTTGAACAAATTTGAATCTTACACCTCTAGAGATGTCACATAACAAACAAGAGGCCCCAGGGGGCCTGAGGGTGCTCACCTGACATGGTAGTCTAAATATCAAACAAGGGACTTAAGCTGAATAAGAAAAGCATATACCGACTAGATGAATCGATTGTGCCCACATAATACACAGGATTTTCCTTCTATTTTCAGTTCCTGTACTTTTACGTCCCAAAATTGAGAAATAAACGCATAAAAAACAGATTTTTTTTATTTTTGTTCGGAAATTTTCGAAGTCTTAAACAAAATATTTTCAGATCAAAATTTTTTTTTCTTCTTAAAATTGACAAAAAATGCATAAAAAACCAAAAAACTAATTTCTGGATTTTGGTCCAAAATTTCCAAGTCCCACCTGGACCCCAAATTTTCAGTGTAAAAAAAATTAAAAATTTTGTCTTAAAATTGACCAAAATGCATAAAGACAAAAAAAACACATTTCTGGATTTTGGTCCAAAATTTCTAAGTCCCACAAGGACCCAAAATTTTAAGTGTTTAAAAAAAAAAAAAAAATTTTGTCTCAAAATTGACCAAACACATAAAAATAAAAACCCAAAAAACTTCTGGATTTTAGTCCAAAATTTCTAAGTCCCATCCGGAACCCAAATTTTCGGTGTATAAAAAAAAAAAATTTTTTTGTCTTAAAATTGACCAAAATGCATAAAAACAAAAAAAAAATTTCTGGATTTTGGTCCCAAATTTCTAAGTCCCACCCGGACCCCAAATTTTCGGTGTAAAAAAAAAATTTGTTTGTCTTAAAATTGACCGAAACGCATAAAAAACAAAAAACTCATTTCCGGAGTTGGGTCCAAAATTTCTAAGTCCAGAACGGGACCCCAAATTTTCAGCCTAAATATGAACCCAGGGAACTTGATTTGACAAACTCGAATCTTCCCCCCCCCCCCCCCCTCCCGAGCATGCTGCATACCAAATATCAAAAGATTCTTATTGATAGATCTGAAGAAGAAGATTTTTAAAGAATATTCCTCATACTGCACTAATTTGAACATTTGGGCTCCCATAGGAACCCAAATATGGGCCGAGGGATTTGATTTTAACAAATATGTGAAGCAATGTTCCAAAGATGTTGTGTGTTGAATATGGAAGCAAGTGATTCTTTAATTTTTTCCTATTGCCCATAGTGTTAAAAAATGCTGAGTCTGCATTTTTTCAAAGTCCCGAAAAAGTACCTTATGACAAAACGACAAAACTGATGGCAATTTTTTTTTTTTACCATTCCTTTCTGTTGGTCCCAAGGAAGCCTCACATCAAAAAAAAATTCTCAGTGCCATGCAGTTTTGGAGATGTGGACGTTGTTTGTTTTTTTTCTATTTTTGGCTCCTGAGGTTGCCACGGGGCTGCAGGAAAATTTTTTTGCATAAATCAAGTACTTATAACCCAATAATACCTCATATCATATTTGGTTCAAGTTGGCCTCTCGGTTCAGAAAATAGAAATTCTGGGCCGGGCAAAAATTCTTGCCCCTCTCAGAACAAAGGCAAATATGGCCGTCAAACTTCTCTTGAACAAACTTGAATCTACACCTCAAATGGCAGCTGCATACCAAATATCAAGTCTCTGTTACGGCTGATTCATGAGAAGATTTTTAAAAATTTTGTGCATTTTGGCCCCACCCCAGTCCACAATATGAGCAGAAACCCAATTTGAAGAAAAACTCAAATGCACCTATATAACCGCTACTCATGTGAATTTTCATTGAACTGCAGCCAGTGGCTTGGGAGAAAATGACCCAAACACCACGTTCACGACGTACAACAGATGACGGACGACAGATGACGGACGACAGACGATGGACAAAAAGTGTTCAGAATAGCTCACCCTGACATTCAGTCAGGTGAGCTAAAAATATGAAAGGATTCTCACTAGCTGGTCTGAAAAAGAAGATTTTTAAGAAATTTTCTCATAGGGCACTAAGTTAACATTTGGGCTCCAATAAGAAGTCCAAATTTTCATCCAAGATGTTGTATACCAAGTATCAAAAAAATCTGACTGTGTGATCTGAAGAAGATTTTTAAAGGTTATTCCCCATGGCGCCCTAAGTTAATTATTTGGGCTCATCTGTTGAGCCCAAATATGAACCGAGGGGGCGATTTGAACACACTTGTATTTGACCATCCTATGGATGCTGTATACCAAATATCAAAAGATTCTGATCAGCGGTTCTGAAGAGAAATTTTTGTTTCAATTTTTGCAAATATGCTGACTCAGCATTTTTTCAATCGCCCCCCCCCCCCCCCTACAGAACACCCTGGCAGAACCGATGGCCATTTTTTTTTCAATCCATTCTACTGGTCAAAGGGATGCTTCATACCAAACAACAGTTCTCTGTTCCATGTAGTTTGGAAAATATGGGCATTTGAATTTTTTCTATTTTTAGCCCCTGGGGTACCCACGGGGCAACAAAAAAAAAAAATTGGGGCATCAATCAAGTACTTTGGACCCAGTTATGCTACAGGTCAAATTTGATTCAAATTGGCCCATCGGTTCTTGAAATAAGAATTTGGGGCAGAACCCAAAATGGTTATATGCCCACAGAGAGCCCAAATATTGATCTATCAACTTCTCTTGAACAAACTTTAATCTTCAACACCAAAGAGTGTTACATACCATATATCAAGGCAATCTCTCTGGTGGTTCATGAGAAGAAGATTTTTACAGATTTTTAGGCTTTGGCATCATTGACCAGAGCCCAAAGAAGGCAGCCGCTTCATTTGAACAAAATAGAAAGGGTATGCCCCAGGGATGATCTGTGCAATATATGTTTGAATTTGGCTGAATGGCTGTGAAGAAGCCAGGTTTTCAAGAGTTAACGGATGATGGACGCCAAGTGATGGCAATACCTCACACTGACATGCAGTCAGGTAAGCTAAAAATGAAGATACCCAGAACTTCAATTGTAGAACAGCAAGCTGGCTAATACAAATGAGCCTGAAAAACAAAAGATGGGACCTATATTGGTACCAATTATTAACATGACATAGATGGGGGAAGATCCATTAAAAATTAATTTGGTATATTTCTATTATTTGCTGGCTGTTACCAACACTCCCACCTCTACCCCTCCCCCACAAAAAGGGAAATTGAAAAAATCATCTGTAGGCCTACAGTTATACAAAACGGGTCCCTTCCACCAACAACTGTCGATACCACCACAAACGCTACTCATTTCCCTAAAGCAGGGACCATGTGGCCTCAAAAATGTGTACATCTCGTCCTGCTCATGAGTTGCAATCATGAAAAAAAAAAAAAATTTCATCATAAATTCAGAGAGAATGGCCTGCTTTTTGATCATCTCGAAAAGTGCAGTTCCCCTGCCTTTTCACACTGTGTTATCATAAGGTGAGGTGGCATTTACTACTGAATAAAGGTGAGAGCCCCGATCTACAGTCGGAGACTGACCTACACAAGCCCCAAAGCACCATTGGCACTAAGAAGTTGAAAAAGACTACAATTTGGCACTAAAAAATGATCATGTGGCGCTAAATTTGACGCGCAGCTAAACACTAAGACTGATGGCTATACATGTATCTATAATGTAAACCCTTTACCCAATGTAACGGCAAGAGCCGCAAGACCGGCCAGCACTACACTCGAAAATCGCTATTCAATCTTTTCAAGATTTTCATTTTTTTGTTGTACACAACAATTTTTTTTCACAAGTGTACTCTGCTTCAAGCATTGGGTATTGGGTTAAAACAATATAAAACCACAAGGTTGAGTCCAGGCATTGACTACTCAATGTGTGCCTACCTCCCGTATTTTATTCTTGGTATGGATTTTGTTGTGGATATATGCATCTGCATCAGGTGTTAGGTGTGGTACCCCCTCCAGAGTCGACCAATTTACAGGACTTCCACCCAAGCATCGGTTACTGGGTCCTATTCTACCAGCAAAACAAGGCTTGTTTACTTCACTTCCCATGATCACCATGGAAATTTGACTCTTGACTTATGCCATTTGACTCCCAAATTTCTCATTTGGCTCCAAATCTGGCCCCATCTTTTTCCCTCCCATGTCGGTCTCTGTCTACAGTTAAAACTAGAAGTCCTGTCACAAACTGTGCGCTTACCTAGGCTTAATTGCGCGTATGAATTTCACGCAATTGCAATATCGAATGGCATCCAAAGCACGGCAGGTTCTCCTGGTTACTCATAGCCAACACATGCAATGTTCCTGCCAATGGACTTTACCAGAGGTCCATTGGCTGAAACATTGCTTGTGCACAGGCCATATGTACAGAATTTGATGGCCTTACTATGGTCACAACGCGTAGATTAATGCGCAGATCGACGTGCTATTTGTGCACATTTCATGACAGGAGTCACAGGACTTCCAGTTTTAACTGTATGACACCCCAATCCCCACCCATCCAACTATCGCTTGAACAATCAACGAATAGAGGCTTAAATTTCTTAGCCCAGGTTTTCGGACTCCCTTTTTATATGGATCTCAGTTTGTGGTATATTGATATTATGTTGCTTTCATTCACTGGAATTGAATAATATGTGCTAAAACAACAGAAAACACGGGAAAACAAGTTTTAATTATTCCTTTTATTTGTTATATGCAACAATTTTTAAACTTTATTTAAAGTCAAAACACATCCTACAAGATCAACATATAACATTTGTAAAAAGGTCACTGCTCATCATGTGCTTTTAATTGGAGGACAAATCATCCCTATTAAATTCGGCCCAGACAATCGTTGTGCTAACATGAAGAACATTCATATCATTGGCCTGTGCCGAAGTATGTTACTGGAATTTACCTGTTGCACTTCATTTTACGAGAGTAGATTACCACTAAACAACCGCAGAAGGAGTTTTCTGCCCAGCAATTGGTTTCAAGTTCAAGGGATCAACAGAAGCACCAGCAGTACTTGAAAGATTGCGTGAGGTGCCCTAACGTTATTTACCCTTAAATGTAAGTATACATTGGGTGTGAAAAGCACCCCCACACCCAGTGGTGTAGAAATGGTGGGGGGGGGGAGGGGTTGGGGGGGTTACCCCCCCCCCCCCTCCCAATCCAAATCCTAAACCAGCTTGTGACTTGCAGCCTCTATCCCACCTCCACGACGCATGGATGTCCCAGCCCAGTGCCCCTTTCTCAAGTTCCAGTGAGAGACACTGTCAGACACACACACATAGGCATTGTGGCCATTGCCTGGGGGGGGGGGGGGGGAGTGAGGGGGGTGTGGACTAACCCCTTGTTACGTTTTTTTCAAGAATGTAGAATGCAAATAAATTCCAGAAAGGCCACCAGAAAGCTCCATTTGATATTGAATTTTAAAATTCTCCCCCCACCCCTACCCTGGTATGCTTGTGCCTTCGCTGCACGCGGCCAGTGCCAGGCATGGCCCTGGTGTACATTTTTCATCAGAGTTAAATCCTATCGATGCCCACAAGAGAGAGTTAGTTTTAAAAAACTTCTTTTCAGTGTTAAATGGGCGAAGAGTTACACTATTGACAAGTGATTATGCTGGAAGGATAATTTCAAATTAACTCATCCACAACAATAGACTACTGAAAACATCAGAAGGTTTATACAATAATCGGTAGCCGTTTGATTATGTCACTAATCCCCTGTGCTGATTGTGTCATTGAAAGATTATTGCCACTGGCTTTAATTCCTGAACAAACTACTGCAATCACACAGCATCTGATTTCATTGGGATGCCGCATTCTAATTTTTTAAGGTTTTTTGCACAGTTTCACTGAACTTGAGATATTATCTGAGTGGAATTTACACTCAGTGGGTGTTTCCAAATCCATACAATATCCATATACTGTTTCTGAGTTTGCACCACGTTACTTGATAACCTCAAGCCAAATGTTAAGTTGCCCATGCATATAAGATCATATATTATTAGAATGGGTCGATATGCATAGGAATGAAATTTGGAGAAACAAAAAGAATATCTGATTGCCCATACACGTGTTTGAAATTTGTGAAAAACTTTCCCCTTGTGAAAAACACACACTTCCCGACATATTCATTTAAACATTATTGTGGAATAAATATTGTGAATAAATAGTTGAAACATACTTTCGTTTGTTTTCTGTTATTTGAGTACGCTTTCCTTTATCCATTAAACACAATGAGTGCAGAATATCGAATCACCCAAATGGTGTCCTTTCTGGTCAACCAGGCCTGGCATTTTCAGGAGAGCGATTTATTCGCTCGCCTACTGCTCGACTTCAAAAAATTTAAGAGGGCGAAAAATAGCCCTCCTAGCCTTAGGAAATTATGATTACAACAGCCTATTCCTAAAACCCACAGGTTTTAATTTCAGATCTCTGATATGTTAGTGATCTCTGCAATAAGGCCACACTGCCCCTCCCACACCCTGGGCCTTACCAAGGCCCGGAGGTGTGGGAAGGGCAGTGAAGCCCTCTCACAGAGACTACCTGACGAGCGGCACCAAATAAAATGTACAATGCCCACTAGGCAAAATTCATTAATAGTACTTCATTTTGCCACTTTTAGCTTTTGTATGCTTGAGGAGAGCTAACTGCTCCCCTAGGCCATGTGAGGAGAGCGATTTTTTGCCCTCCTGCATTTTTAAGAATGACAGGCCTGGTCAACAGATGCACAATCCACAATATTGCCTTTTGACTGCTCCATGGATAAACAGCCTATTTTTTTGTATGCCCATGGTTAAACAGCAGTACATCACTGGTGTACATGTAGAATGCTCTTATTTATATATGTTATACTTTTTCCAATAATTCTCGATTGATTATTTTTTTACTGATCACTGACAGGCAACTGGGGAATGGGGGTGGGGAGGGGGGGGGCTGAGGAGTGTGCACATCATCGGATCCTATATTCCTGTGCCACTATTGCCGATTGGCTGGACTAACCCTTTACCCAACATAATGGCCAACGCTATTCTCAAAAGTCGCCAATTAATTTTCATTATATTTTAATTTTTTGTCCCAAAAACATAGATTATTACCCCTCTTTGGAACAAGCTCGTTCCAAAGAAGGGTCATAGGCTATATTTTTGAGACAAAAAACGAAAAAAATTAGTTATTCAAGAATTTTGTTTGCAAGTGTTGTCTGCTTTTCATGTTAGGTAAAGTAAAGGGTTAAATCACCTCACGGTATCAAGCAAAATGACAGCTTTCAAAGCATCACTTGAAGGTGAATACGAGTCAAATTATCACTGGAAATGATCAATTTGTTCTAAAAACGTATAATGAAAAGTAAATCAAGTAGTTTTGAGTGGATACCAATCATTTCCTGCAATAATTCAACACGTATTCACCTTGAATTGATGCATGAAACCTGCTCGTCCAAACATGGCCTGAAAGTCCGTAATATAACTTTTTGGTTTCGTACGTCCTTTCAAATGACGTACCAAACCAAAAACTTATATTAAAGACTTTGCAAGATGCCACCTGTTCTGAGTATCAAATCACTTTCATGTTTCAATGATTCAATACACTGTTTACTTTCATGCATCAATTGAAGGTTGAAACGAGTGGAATTATCAGATTCTTATAAAAAGCATATAATAAAAAGAAAATGTAGTGTTTTTGAGTGGATACCGAAAATTATCTCACTTGTGACCGAGACAAATGGTTATTTTCGATCGTGCAAGCGTTTGGCAAAAATCAAACATTTGTCTCGGTCCCTCATGAGATAATTTTCGGAATCCACTCAAAAACACTAGATATTAGTGCTCAAACGACTAGTGAATTCCAAAGTTGACTAGTCAATACCCAAAAGTCAAGTCGACTTCGACTAGTCATTGGTGAAAACTTATCTCCTCATAACAGTGTTGGTGTTCCGGAAGAGTGCTGAAGGTCCAAATTTGGCTTCACTTGGGCATTCATATACAGCAACTTACTGGAACATTATTCTGTTTATGTGCTTCTAATTAAGCTGAGAGTGAAATTATATAGTCTTATTTAATTTGCCTTGTTGTGATTTATGGGAGAGTGCCTATAGGCACTCTCCCATAAATTGCAACAAGGCAAATTAATAACATATCCTGATAGCCCACAATAATTCAGCACTCTACTAGTACCAGTTAAAACAAACTACTGTCACTACTATTAGATGGCAATAGATGTATACATTGACTGCCCCATATTGCTGTTCAAACTGTCTGACAGTGGCATAGAAGGGATACTATTTACCTAAAAGCTTGAACTCCTCCGACTAGTCGACTGCACAATTGAGAGTCGACTACTGGTTTGCCCAGAGATGACATCGACTAGTCGTCTAATCATTTGTGTACTACTAGATATCCTCTATGTATCGATAAAAATAAACAAAAATAGCATCCAAGATTAAACGTTCTGACATTTCGTTTCTGAAAGATTAAATAATACATTGCTGCAATGAGGAAAGCGAACAAAGAATTTCAACGAAATCACGATGAAGTCCGATCCTGGTTGAAATTCACTGTCTGGTTTTATTATCACTTCAAGAATTTCAAGGGATTCACTCGTGGAGTATTGTCCTCCTCCCTCCTAATTAGAAGTTTCTGACTGGTTGTCGTCGCGAACAACAAAATCTCAGAATGAAAATCATGTGTTGGCATGCTACTATATGAAACCACAACATGGATGTACAACACAAAGTCTCTGGTCACATGTAGTGTTCAACCGATGATCAGAACGGGCCACCACAATCGACTGACAATGAATGGCAATGGTTCCTGGAACATCGGTTCAACCGACTGTTGCCAAGCATTTTGTGATGATTCATTAACCGCATTTTATTATCTTCTGCAATGATGCCATTCAATAAAGTTGAGAAACAACCACAATGTGTATTCTTAATCTCTATAGACGCAACATTGCGGGATATTCAAGTTAAACGACATGTAAAGCTTACAATTGAGCAGTGAGCGTGCTTGCAGCAAATGCCAGTTCATACCGGAAAAGTGAAGGTTGCACTCCATTGACTTAGGTCGCAGAAAAATTACAAATCGCATGCACTTGGGCAGTAAACATAGCTCTGAGAGCCACGTAAAGTTTACGGCCCAAGTGTGAACAACTGGTAATCTTACTGCGACCCCAGTCAACAAAGTTTAACAGTGTGAAAAACGTTCAGTTTAATGTAGTTCTTTTTAGCCTCGACTAGTCTAGCAGTTCACGGTATTACAATCAGAATCGGCATCAGAATCGGCTGATTGTGAGCTCAAATAACCAGTAATTGGTCAGCGATCATTTTGGGTTATCGGTTGAACACTAGTCACATGGTTGCCATTTTGATCTACTTTGGAAATTTGCCTGAATTCGATGGCAGTTGGCAGGAAACTATTGTGCTTGGTTAATATAGGAATTCACTCCCTTTTTTTTGTATGTGAACTGATAGTTTTATGACAAAAACATGTGAGTGACTGAAGCTGACTGATAAAAAAATAATTAGAGTCAGGGCCAAAAACAGGGTGGGCCAAGTTATCAGAATAAACTAATTGTTTTTCCTCGGACAGAGGAAAAAGTACATTTATCCCATAAATGGCAGGTTTATTTGAACAATAAAGGCCTTGGATAAATTTTTGCTTTATTCACCCAGTAGGGTGATAAATTTTCCCCATAGGTTTAACACTGAAAGAATTTATTCCCTTAGTAGCGACGGACTTGTTGACCGTTGACCTCTGGCCTCCACCACATTTGTCTAGCATAATAGTTTGATTGTTGATTTCTTTAAATCTTTTTTTAAAGTATTACACAATGCCAGTTAAAAGCAACACACACTGCTCATATAATAAAGTATTTTTGCAAGCCTAACCCAAGTTTGTAGGGGAATTATTTTTAGACAGAAACGTATTACTGTGCCTTGTTTATTTTTGCCAATTTTGCTGGTCGAGCAAATTGGACCAATGTGCTCCTCACTTCTCGCTGTGTTTCGTAGCGAATTATAGCATGATTTTGCCGTGACTGCCCTGTAGAAGATTTATGGGATAAACAAAATAAACGTATAGTGTTTTCAAATAAAAAATTTATCCTACTCGTAGAATTAAGAATGAAACCGACGAGCCTCGAATAAATTTTTTACTTGAAAACACTATATGTTTATTCTATATGTAATCACTGCCTTTCCAATGCATTAGTCCCTTTTAATAAAGAACTCACTTTTTCTTAGTTCTCAGATTTTAACCCTTTAACCAACGCAGACGATATCAAAATTTATTATTTTAAATATCATTTTTTAAATTTTTTCAAAAACTTTTAACAAAACCATAACATGTGATCCCTCTTTGAAACAAGCTCGTTCCAAAGAGGGGTCAAATTTTTCAAACAATAATATTTTTTCAGCTGCTGAATTCGCATATTACATGCGCGAATGCGGGCGATTCATTAGGTAAAGGGTTAACAAGTCATCATCATCACTAATTCCAAATAAAAATCGCGACATCGACGCCGTAGCTGCGACGGGTGGTGCAATTGCACAAAATTCTAAGTTCATCAAGGACCATAACTCCAAATATTTGGAACAACACATGCATTGAACAGTGGCTCGACATCAATAAAGATACACTTACATGCCAAATATAAAGTCATTCCATCAAGTATTTCAAAAGTTATTGAGTTTTGAAACTCGTTGGTCACAGACAAACTCGTTGGTCACAGACAGACCGACTGACAGACAGACCGACAGACAGACCGACATTGCCACTTATAGAGCTGCTAGTTGCAGCTAAAAATTAGAAATGTTGTATAGTACAAACCTCTCTCATTTTTATAAAAAGAAGTTGCCGTTGATCTTCTGAAAGCTCTGCAAGCAAATCAGGATCAATGTACATGTCTTTCAAAATCTGTTCCAACATGACTGCTTCTTGTAAGTGTCTGAAATAAAATTATCAAAAATAATTTCAGAGCATTAATTAATGTTATCAATATTATTAATACAAATTTGATGAAAAATTGTTCTGCTAATTACATGCGTGACTCATGGTTAATGTTTCACTCTCAACCCTTCACCTACCGCAGTCTTTCTATTTTGAGGACAGCTGTTGCTCTTTTACACCAGCGGACCTACAATTTTTACTTTTTGCGAGTAGAGAATGGTGATTAACCCTGAACCTAATGAATCGGCTTGATCCACCGTGTAATAAGCAAGACAGTGGTGGTGCCATGGGGTTGGCCACCTCCTCCACCTTTCCCTTGCCCTCCACCCCAAATCAAACTTCAAATTGCTATCTGACTGGTTTTCCCACCCAATATCACACCCGCAAATGACAAAGAACAATAAACATCATGTACCATTAATCGTTACTACTATGTCTAACATGCATTTTCTTAATATATATAGTTGGCCTACATGTATATGCATACATGTATATTGCAATGTCCCAAAAACGACCTGTACAGGCTGTACCACCCGAAAAGATGCTACTGGTGACAATTTTTTGTCTATTTACCGAACAAGTTTAATGAGCTTTTAGTGAAAATAGTTCACTGATATTGCAGCAATACAAGTAATAACTGTATCTGCATAATACATTGTGAAAGCATTTACACATAACTACATGTATGAGAACCCAATTTTAGGCACAATCTGGGGGGCTTTGAAGACCCCTCAGGTGTTGTAGAAATGCTCAGATATCGCTCCCAGGGTGTCCATACATGTATATGAAAACTTTCCTTGGGGAGATCCGACAGAAACGCGTCAAGGGGAGGGGAATACCCCTCTTATACCCTGCCACAACTCAGGTCTGTGGCTTTTGGGAGATGCCTTTGGACCTTGGATCCCCCATATCTTACTTAGCACCCCCCAAACCCCCACCCCCCCCCCCCCCCTCAAAAAAAAAAATTGAAATCCCGGAAGCAAGATATGCATTACAAAACAAATTCAACAAAGTCATATGATGTGACCCCCTCATTGGAACGATCTTGTCAAGCGTTGAGAGGGAAAACCAATAGGGCTGCACAGTGTTCAAAACTGAATACTGGTAACGGTGTTCAAAAAAATACTGCAGTATACCGGTATACTAAAAGACTGCTCAGATATCTGAACATTACTACCATAATCAGGACTTGAGCCATCACAGTCGCAACAAATCTGTATGCCTTGATGATACATTCTGAATAACCCTTTACCTAATGGCTAACGCAAACAATATCAAAATCGATACTGGTTTGAATACTGGTATGTATCGGTTTATCGATATACTGTGCAACCCTAAACACCAAACCACAAGACTCTGCAAAAATTGGTCAAATAGTTTCTGTATGAACTGATCAAACTCACTTATTGGAAGGGAACTAGTGCCTACTTTGGACTCACGTCACTAAGTCTATCTGGCAAAGGGGGAGAGAATACAACATTGATAAGACAAATATTATTCATTTGTTACCCCGATTTATCACATGACTCGGCCGTTTTGTTCACTTGAAAACATTTGATATTTTGTTTTCATATTAATCTGTGATAAATAAAGCCTTCCGTTAATTTCATTGGTCAATTTCAAAACTAGACAATTTGATTGGCTGAACAAAATACAACTGGGCCACATTTTGCATAATTAGAGTTGGGAGCTTTCATTGGTCAATTTCAAAACTGGACAATTTGATTGGCTAAACAAAATACAACTGGGTCACATTTGCATAATTTCAGTAGGGAGAATTCACGTTATCTGTCCTATTTACATTGTAGGCTGGGTTGTATTGTATTAATCTTTTGCCTAACGTAACGGCAAAAACCATCTCGCGCAATACAAGAAAAACGTCATTCATTTTTTTTAATATTTTCACTTTTTGCTTCCAAAACATAGGTTATGACCCCTCATTGGAACTAGTGTGTCGTTCTCGTTCCAATAGAGGTCATAACTTATGTTTTGGAAGCAAAAAATGAGAATTATTAGTTATAGGAGGATTTTTTTTCCCAAGTGCCGCCTGGAACTAAAGTTAGGTGATGGGTTAAAAAGTCATACTAAGTGGCTAATTTGTGCGTGTGTGTGTCATATGATAAATAGAATATGAAATGAGTGTTTTTCTCATATAATATTTATGAAACTCGTCCAAATTTTCCGTTTGGGCGAGCCAGAGGCTCGCTCAAACGGAAAATTCTTAAGACTTGTTTCATAAATATTATATGAGTAAAACACTCATTTCATATTTTATTTATGTTTTTTTCTTACTCAATATATTTTCAGTTTAGCAACTGATCCCCTAGAACCCCTAAGAATGAGCAAAGGAAATTTAGGCTAAACCCAATGGAGATACTTTCAGACAGGGCTTTTTGCGGCGAGTTGTGTGGTACAAACTGTTGCAGAATTTTTCCAAGTTAAGGTGCCTGAAGTGTTATTTCCTACATGTGCATGTATACATGTACAGTTAAAACTAGAAGTCCTGTCATGAACTGTGTGCTTATCTAGGCTTAATTGTGCGAAGGAATTGCACGTAATTGCCATATCAAATGGCAACCAAAGCAAGGCTGGATCTCCTGGTTACTCATAGCAAACACAGTCAATGTTTCAGCCAATGGTCCTCTGGGTTACCCGGAGGTCCATTGGCTGAAACATTGCTTCTGCACAGGCCATATGTACAGAATTTGATAGCCTTACCATGGTCATAATGCGCCGATCAATGTGCTATTTGTGCGTGTTTCATGACAGGACTTCTAGTTTTAACTGTATGTTCTTAACACATTATTTATTTATTGGGGTTTAATGACACTTTCCACAGCCAGGGTCACCTTGTGTCAGACAGTTTTACGGGTGGAGGAAGTCGCAGAGAACCAGCGAGCAACTATCAGGCTCCCCAACAGACTAACTCCACACAGGCAAGGGTTAGTATTGGTTGAAGTGTGCCATCGATGTGCAGTAGCAGCAGTACGCCCTAGTACACAATGCCACAGTGCCCCCATGTGGGCAATGATGGTGAAGTGTTCTGCCCAAGGACACAATGCAGTTGCTGCATGTGGGATTCGAACCGAGGATGCGATTCACGCAAAGATTCGCGCAACAACACCAGTGAGAATCCATGTAAATTTTCGCTGCACCTCACTTAGGATTTGCGTGAAAAGAATTGAGTCAAATAAACCTTTACCTACTAACATACATGTAGCGACAGCAACTTAACCAATACAAGGCTTACATTACCTGAAATATCCTGCCACTTTGTCAGTAAAATTGTACAAATATGACTGTCATTGGATCTGGCTCAATGAGCCGGTTCCAATAGCATCCATTTTTGTCAGATTTTATTGGTAAATATTTTTATTTTTTGAAAAAATCTGCTGACGTTTTAAAAATTTGCAGAGGCTCAAGTGAGCCTAAAATGCTCAACTGGCTCAAGTTGTCAAAAGAGATGAGTGTATCAGCAAGTGATTGGCAGCAAGAGCAATTTTTTGATTTGTTATGACACAACCAAAGACAACTTTTTTTCATTCATTTCTGATGGTTCTATGAAAGCTTCCTACATTGTTTTGTTTCATTTTCAACTCCTGTGGTTCTCTCATTGGTTCTGAAGATAGAAATTTTGAGTCGAACTCTAATTCAGGAGCAAAATTTTGACCTACTAAGTTTCTTTGAAAAAAAGTGGATCTGCATCACTAAAATAAGTTCCATACCAGAAATCTTCAGGCTTATGGAACATTAACCCCATTCCAAGGGACACAGTAACTTTTGGGGGAAAAAATCAGAAGAGTAAACGCCACCAGTCTGAAGATGGCAGCAGCTTCATTTGAACAAAGTAGAAAAGGTATTCTCCAAAGATGGTCTGTGCCATAAATGAATGAATTTGACTGTGTGTGGTTTTAAAGAATAAGAAAAGAAACAGAATTTTGTGCCACCAGTAAATTCAAATGGCTATGTGAAAATGGTTAAAGCATCAGAAATAAACAAAATAGAAAGAGAATTTATGGAGGCTAAGTTTGGGGGATAAAATATTTTTAACTGGTTGAGTGCAAGAAGCCACTATCAGGGCTTTCAAAACTAGAGTGATGTCACGAATGCAGCCCGACTGTCCCAGGATTGGCAATGCTTAAGACGCAAAATAGTCGGAGCCATTTTTTGTTAACAGTTTACCTAACGAATCTGCCATATCTGCACTCGTGATATACAAAATTTGCTATTCAAATTTTATTTTTTCATTTCTCTATTTCAAAACATACGTCATGACCTATTAATGGAACAAACTTGATGAGCTTGTTCCAACAAGGAGTAATAAGCCATGGTTAGAAGTAAATAAAGAATGAAAAAATCTGAGGTTTCAGAAAAATAATTTGTACTGTTGGCTTCAACTTGTGTAAGGTAAAGGATTAAAGATGCAGTACATAAAGCAATGTTGGGCTATATGAGTCAATTTTCTTTTTTGCATGTAACAACTCCCAATCCTTCAAAATGCATTTTGGGAATAATTGCCTAAGTGACAATTTGTGTGTGTGTGTGTGTGTGTGTGTGTGTGTGGTGGGGGAGGGGGGGGGGGGGGGGGGGGGACGGGCAGTTGTGGAACCTATATTGAAACCTGGCCTGTATTACTAGCTGGAAAATACACATATCAACTTTGGTTGAAATCAAATACTCCAAACTGGAGTTATCAGTCGGAAACCAATTGTTTACAGACAGATGGATGGACCGACAGATGGATGGACGAAAGTGATGACTATAGCCCTGACTATAAACAGTCAGGTTAAAAATGCATTTTGTACCAAAGAAAAAATATTGCATGAATGGCCCTGGGTGAGGAGGAGGTGGGGTGGGGGATGAGGGATGGGGGAGAGTGTGGGTGTGTAAGGGGAGTCCATTTTTTTTTTCCACATGTGGTCAGTCTAAATCCTTCAGAATGCATTTTGAGCAGAAAAAAAATAAATACCTAACCAAAACTGTAAAAAAGCATTTTTGACGGAAAAAAAAAATGCCTAATTGGCCCCCCGGAGAGAGGGGGGGGGAGGGGGTTTACATGAGTTTAAAAAAAAGGTTCTGCATGTGGCGACTGTAAATAGTTCAGAATGCATATTCGAGGAAAGAAAAAAAAAAGCCTAACTGGGGGGGGAGGGGGATAATTTCTGTCTGGATTTTTAAACACAAACTTTAACCAAAACTGTAAAAAAGCATTTTTGACAGAAAGAAAAAATGGGTTCTGCATGTAGTGACTGTAAGTAGTTCAAAATGCATATTGGAGAAAATAAAAAAAAGAAAATGCCTAATTGGAGGGGGGGGGGGGGGGGGGGGGGGCAGGGAAGGGGGGGGGGGGTGTTTGGATTTTTAACCCAAACTGTAAACAAGCATTTTTTATGAAAGAAAAAAAAAAGTGCCTAATTGTCCCCTCCCCATAATGAGCTCATTCCAACGAGGGGTCACATGATATAGTTTTGTTGAAACTTTTGAAAATTATATTTTCAGCTGCTGAATTTGTGTATTATGAGGGCTCAAGCAGACGATTCCTTGGATAAATGGATAATATTATTCATTTGGAGCTACAGTTGAAAAACTGAAGACATCTTGAAAATTAAATTGAGGGTAAATGAATAATGACGATAAACCGGTATTTTTGTAATTACACCGGTATTCAATCGATATTGGTTTGAATACCAGTATATATCGGTTTATCGATATACCGTGCAGTCCAACCCAACAGTATACTTTGTTATAGGCTGTACTGTACCTAAAATGAAAACAAGAGGCCCCAAAGGGCCTTCATCGCTCACCTGCCAAAGTGGTTCAAAGAAGTGTTTGGGGTTACATTCAGTTAGACATGGTTAATCAACACTACAAAGCATTCATCAAAACTACAAAGGAATGAAGTCATGAAAGGCAAATTTTATGGAAAAACACTACATGTAAGGAATGGATTTGAACAAACCTGAACCTAACATGCTCCCCCTGCCCACAGAGAGCCCAAATAATAAGCCAGACACTCAAATTGAACAAACTTGAATCTGATCACCTTGAGATGTTATATATCAAATATGAAAGAATTCTGTCTGGTGGATCTGAAGAAGAAGATTTTTAAAGAAATGTCCTCACATTGCATTACAGTTAAAACTAGAAGTCCTGTCATGCAATGCGCACAAATAGCACGTCGATCTGCGCGTTATGAGCATAGTAATGCTATCAAATTCTGGACATACAGCCTGTGCACAGCAATGTTTCAGCTAATGGACCTCCGGGTAACCCAGGATTCTGATTGGTGGATCCGAAGAAGATTTTATATGAATTTCCTCATACATGTACAAATAAATGGCAGACTATGTACACTCACTTGTAGGTATGGCCTAAACACATTTATGAAATACATGTAGGCCTACATGAAAAACTTTATTTGCCCCGAAAACACAGATTATGGAGACCCACTGACAAGAACTCGTTCCAGTGTTGTGTCACAATCCCTAATTTTGAGGGAAGAAGTTCAGAAACAAAGAAATCTGATTGGCGATTCGTGTGGGGGAGGGGGTATCTTCACCAAAAGAGAGTTTATTTTATGGCAGACATAGACCTAAATGAATCTTACTGAATGCAGGGACAGAGCTTGGATTCTTAAAAGGGGGGGGGGGGGGGGGGAGAAGGGGCGGGGGGGGGGGGGAGGGGGGGGGGCTAAGCAATATTCAGAGGCAGCACTGCATAACATGCCATAAGGCATATCATGAGACATAAAGGTCCTAAGTGGGTTGTGGTCCTGGGAGGGAGTAGGCTGTAGCCTCCCACATCGGAAAAAGTTTGTTTGAAAAATCTAGTGCTCTGAGAGTGTGGGGGTACAATTTGCTTCCAGTTGGGGGTAACTGTCTGTGAACATTCCCCAAATTAACCATACACTGTATTTAACTGTTTTGCCTCTATCAGCAACAGCTGGACACGAGGAATGATAAAACGTTATTTAAAATATTTGATGCATTAATTAGCAGAATTTGTCAATAATCTATCAGCATGGCTTTTAATTCCCAGCATGGCAATGCCCATGGAACGTATTAATGCTGTGGACAGTTGTGCTATATGCCCACGCCATACATTTTTTTCTGTCCAAGGTCACTTCACCAAGGAAAAATTTTGTTGTCTTTTCACATGCTTGTTCACGCCACCGTGGGCACGTGAAAAAGTGCCATTCCATGATGACTGTACTGTACCCCATTCTTCGCAATCGCCCCAATAATAAAACATATTTTTCTCGTCTTGTTCTCACAGGTTCTCGGCACAAGCTGAGATATCTTAAAATAAAACTGATATCTGATAGCATTTTTGATGCTATCGTGCCCCCATAATAGAATTTAATTAAGTATAAAAGTTTATATTTATATTCTATTATGCAGGTATGACAGCATCAATCCAAAATTGCTATTAGATATCATTTTCAGTTGATTTCTCAGCTTGTGCAGAGTACCTGTGTTTGTTCTTGCATTCAATGTGATGGTGTTGTCGATCATTTGAAGGATTAAATACATGGGAAAAAAAACGAAAAATCAGAAGCCGACTCTAACCACTTGTTTTTTCCAATGCATGCATGCTCGCAGAAAAATTATAATTGTACATGTACAATTCGGCCAACATGTAGCCTAAACTATTTAAAATGACCAACACTGCCACAACGAAGTTTGAATAGAAATAATTGAAATTGGGTTTGATATGGCATTAATTTAGCGTATAATATTATGTGGACATTTTTTGTTCTCATCATTTTAAAACTGTATGTTAATTCAACATGGGATGATTGAAAAATTCAAGCCGAATTGTCAGTGTAATGCATTGCTCATTAATGTTATTTTCAAGGTGAAATTGTGGACTGAATAAAATGTGCACGTGTCTATAAGACTGCCTTGTTTTCTTGAGATGGACAGGGCTTGCCTTGAGTCGGGGCTGATCAGCCCAGGCTCCGAGGAGCACTTGCTGGGGGCTTTTTTTCAAGCCCCCGACATTTTCCACAAAAAAGCACTAACAATAATGGAAAATCAGCCCCGAAAAGGCCCCGACCTCAATATGTGGGGCACTTTTTTTAGGCCCGACCATTTTACTCAAGGCGAGCCCTGGATGGAGTTGATGTACATAAGTTAATTACTTCTAATCCATCACACAATTATCGCCGAGGTTATGCAACATGAGCTAATCTTTCCTCTTGAAATGCCTCACTGGATTTAATTATTGTTAACTCAGTCGGCGTAATATCGGACAGGTTTAATTCTTTTCTCTTAATTCAGACCTCGGCGATTCATGTAATTGTCGCTTGTAGCATAGTGAAAGTACTTCCTTTTAATATCATAAACAGCATAAAACATACAACTGCAGTCTAAAAATTCTCCGACTATCACTGTAAAGCAAATAAGAAGAACTTGATCCATTTTAATATTCCGCAATCATTTTTAGACGGTATTTTTAGACATCAGAAACGTTACGTCATCATTGATGTTTCAATGGCATCGAGTGGCGGAAAAAAGTGTCATTCAACAGAGTGCATTTTTTATTATATAAAGAAACCGTAGAATGATGATTCGATTATTAATTTATGATAAACATGAAGTTAAACACCTTGTAGATACTTGTGCAAGAAAACTATGAAGATGAATCTTTGTGCAATGGACGAATTCACAAATGAACTGGGAAGGGGGGGGGGGGGGTGTCGGTCAGGGCAAAATAAGGTTTCATCACTTGTCTATATTATATACTGTATGTGTAACACGGGGTCAGGACTGACGTGATGCATTCATTGTTATCGGTGAAAAAAGTGGTTGCAGCCACAACATCCAGTAACTGTGGTTTTCGGTAGTTTGGGGTATTTCGACGAGGGTACCTTGGGTGGTTATGATGACCTGTGGTTTTTAGGGTAAACTCGGTAGGTTTCTCTGCACAATTCCAATTAGAAAACTCAGTAACTAACAGACAGACACAACACGGGTGATCAATATCAGAAGTTACCAAGAAACATTTTACTGTGTACAACAGAACGTCAGAATAAATGGATCGAAAATAAAGTATCAGACAGAATCACTGTCAGTGTCAGTGTCCTGTGAATACAACCTCGTTTCAAAACTTTCATACCTACGCTTGTATGCACTGTTTACATTTGACAGTTTATCATTATTGAGCTTCAAAGTGTATACAATGTGACTCCATCGAATTTGTGTTTTATACAAACTGCATGCACAATAATCGTTCAAATATTTGACAAACTGTAAACTGACGCACAACAAAAATCGTGACAGAATGAAGACCAAATCCAGAGTCGTTCGATTTTCTCGCTTCACGCTCCTTTTCTGAACAGAGTTTCACATGCGCATCAAGCTGAAACCCAATCTCTGACCGAAATGCTTAACTGCGAATCCTAGTCAAAACATCGCCAATACCAAAACGTCCCCAAATGTTTTGGTCAAAACGTCCCCAAATAGTTGGTCAAAATGTCCCCACTAGTTGGTCAAAACGTCCCCAATAATTGGTCAAAACGTCCCCTTTGCTGTTTCTTGACTGAGTCCATTGAAAAAACATGCGATGTTATTTCAAAACAAATTTATTGTTTTACATTAATTATAAATATCCCCGCTTCTGTCAGGCCGATATTTATGCGTGTCTGCCCTAATTTTGCGCGTGCTTTATGAATAGAAAACACTTATTAATACAGTGCCGGGGAAATGGAAATATGGACCCCAGGGTTAATTCTGTCACGGATCTCCTTTCAAAAGTGTTGGGATACTGATGCAGATGCTGATGGCAAGCACGAGCGTTCGATTGGGTAGGACGCAAGTAACGATCGATGATAGGTGTGGGGTGCCCCCCCCCCCCCCAAAAAAATAAATAAATCAGTTATAAATTGAGACTTCTGCTGGCGAGTTTTGGTACCAAAAAATCACGTTATTTTTTTTTTTTTTTTTTGGGTCGTCCATTTTAGCAGCATGTTTTGAATTCTCAAGTTCATCGGTGAGTATCCAGAGATCTAGAATAATATAACAATAACATGATTTTGGAGGGCATTATGGTTCATTTGCGGCCCTGCAGCAATGATGAACAGCCCGAGGGTTTATTAAAGGCCCGAGACGAAGTCGAGGGCCGTTAATAAGCCCAAGGGCTGTTCATCATTGCTGCAGGGCTGCTAATGAATCATGATGCCTGACAACAATTATGTTATTACTATTATTACCACACCCTGTTATAGCTAACCGCACGAGGGAATTGCTGGAAGAAATAATCAGTAAGTCGGTTCGATATTTCTGTTTCGATCGCGCGTTCGACTTCCGTTCGGAAATACAAATGACTTCACCCGAATGGGAGTAATTCATTAGACCATGGAATCTAAAAATAGCCGGGCCGCGGGCCGCTAATGGCTATTTATACCATTATCCGCCCGCGGCCCGGCTTCATCAAATGACGTCATCGAAATTATGGAGTTTTAACAGCCCTCCAAAATCATGTTAATCTACTAGTAACTTATAGATTTAGTGGTAATAATAGCTTTTAACTGCACAATTCTTGAAGTGATAAATTTATTACGCCAAGTTGATTTAATAAAGTTATTACTTCAAGAATCACGCAGTCACAAATTACAACCGTTGGTCAAGTGCAGAGCTCCATTCACGATGCAGCCCCCTTCTTAACCGTTAGCACAGGGGTCTGAAACTTGGAGGGGGGGGGGGGGGGCTAGTCGAAAATGGCCTGAAAGCCTGTATTTTAATTTTCGTTTGGTATGTCCTTTGAAAAACGTACCAAGTCCAAAAAATTATATTCAACGAATTTTAAAGCACACACGTACAGTCACTTACCACATTTAATTGACCAGCCCGGGTTTTAACACAATCTTTGACTTGAACCAATGAAATAATTGTATAGGAATTAAAGAAGGCATAGAAAAATAGGCTACTATTATGTGACATTCACATGACGCGTGGAATTGCCAATCGAAAATCAACACGATGAAACGTTTTATTGGATTATTGAGAAAACGTTATGTCAAATAGGTGTATCGATACTTTTTTCTGGTTTGTGAATTTTATGCAGCGTTATCCAGTAATACTATTATGAAAAGGTAAACTGATTTTTCCAGCTTGTAGGAAATACCAGGAATATTTATATGAATTTTTCCCTGGATGAAATTTATTGCAAAAGGACTAAAAAATATCATCGGTTTATGTCACCGATATTGATTGGAAGTGGAAGTGGCCTGTTATTTTATTTATACTGTCCAAATTACTTTATGGGCATCGTTAAAATGACATACATGAGTGGGTGTAGTATAATAACGTATCACGTATAAGACAATAACTGTGTAGTAATGCACATTTTTGCACAACAAATTACATTACACACAAAATACACAAAATATAGCCATGTAGGTATTATTATTACTATTATTATTACTAAAAAAGCAGAGAAATAAAAACAAAATATCCTAAAAAACAAGTTTATAATAAAATCTTGCAAATTATGTCAGAGGGTTCCAGTATTTTCTATGGGGGAAAACTGGTTAAAACGCGAAGGGAGTATGGCGAACTGAATTTTGTGGGTGTTTTCTCCTTTAATAATGTATGTTTTACTAAGCAGCCACTTCATAGTGTAAAATGTTACACGTTTTACACTAGAGAGAATGATTAATAAACATGCATTAATTTGACCAGTCCAGTTTTTAACACTATTTTTGACATGAACCAATGAAATAATTGTATAGGGATAAAAGAAGGCATAGAACAATAGACTACTATTATATGACAATCACATGGCTTGTGGAATAGCCAATCGTAATCAACACAATGAAACGTTTAATTAAATTATTAAGAAAAAGTTGTTACAAATAGGTGTAACGATAATTTTTTTCTTGTTTGTTTGTGGATTTTATGCAGCGTTATTTGGTGATACTATTATGAAAACGTTAACTGATTTTCCCAGCTTGTAGAAATATTTAGTTGAATTTTTCCCTGGATGAAATTTATTGCAAAAGGACCTCAAAAATATCATTGGTTTATGTCCCCGATATTGTAAGTGGGAGTGGCCTCTTACTTTATTTATTCTGTCCAAATTTGTCATTTGTAAATTCTGAATAACTGTGGGATAATTCTGGCATGGTGGAAACACATCATAGTTTGTTTGAATATTAGTTACAGTGGAAGTCACCAACGTCTTTAAAGTAACAAAGGCTTACAGTAAAAAAACAATTGATATTTTAAATTATCGCAGTTCTCAGACGACAAACGCATGTGGACAAATTTTGGGGATCTAATAAAAGTCACAGAAATTAAATTTATACAATAGAATTAAAGTGCGTGGAGTCAGTGTGGATTGCCTCGCCATGCTGGAAGCCATGCACGAAAGGATTGAAACAAACTTGCCTGGCTAAGGCTCAAAACACGGCTATAACAGACGAGCCGGATTCACTTAGAATCATAGACGGTGACACCTGATGCGACCCCGCCCGAGAAGCTTGGGTGTGATGATTGGTTGATTACAATTTTACACAAACAAAAACACTAATGAACCCTTAAAGGGTCATGAGCCGGAAATACTTCCTATCCAAACTGCCTTAAACGGCATGAATCATATAAGAAGAAGCCATAACAAGCTTCACCTGTGAATATTAATAACATCCTTCACAGGCACATGAACTTCTACGGACATCTGCTAACGCAGAAAAATAAGTCCCGATAGAGAGCAAGCGGTATGTTCCTGATCCTTGCCACCTCAATCCAATAAGGGGTCATAAGTAGAAATACTACACTATTGATACAACCCCTGGAAATTGCACATAATCGTGTCTACACACAAGTCAATAATCAGATTAAATGATATTCTGTTACGCACAATTATTAAAACAACAGGAGCTAACAAACATTGCAGACGTGTTCTCGGGCATTCGTGTTGAACTTGAACACTTGTATGCACCTGGCTAAGCGCCCAAGGACGCTAGGCCAATCCTGTACTGAGCACACTCATTATAAGCTTCCATTTCCAGGTCAAGTACAGGGAGACTTCAATCAAGTTCATATGTGCTCACTTTCATAAGCTTCCAGGCTGATCTGAGCTACTCGGTGGTTGAATGCCCTCCCCTATTTAATCAATCAATCAACATTTAAAAAAAATAAACATATGAATAAAGATATAACAACCCTTTAAGCGTTTTTAAGTGTATGGATTTTTTGTCGTTGTTGGGGGGGGGGGGGGGGGGGGGGGGGGGGGGGCTACCATCATCCCGTCATCCGTTCCCATGAAGGCAGACCAGATAGCCAGGGCTCAGCGTCCACTCTACCTTATAGGCTGATGGGTGACTCCCATCTTTCAATAACGCATATTGGTATAATTTTTCCTTTTTATAACCGTTATGGACAATAATTATGTGCTGGGGCTGTTCCCGAACACCTACTGTTTGGGTTTCTTTTTCTTTCCTTTTTTCGAAGACAACCATCAAAGTGCGGTTTCACTCATACCATCCATATAAATATGCCCACGTTAATAAGTAAAATACAGAGCAGAATCTTGTAGTTATGCACAATTCCAAGTCACCTTCCCGTTCGAGGTTATTGGGAGGGAGGGGGGGGGGGGCTAACCCCAATGCCTCTCTGTCCGTGTGCACAATCAAACCAAGAAGATTAGTGACCCTCGCATCCGACCCATGTGGATCCATAAGTAAATAAAGTTATTCGGGTTGAAAGGGATTTCAATCCCACATCGTCCCTGTGCGCTTTCGGCGCCCTGAAACTTTTCATTCATTCATTCATTCGATAATTAATTCCAGTCTGCTGAAGTCCTGTTCATGCCCAGCCGACAGCAGAATATTGGTACAACTGACTTAGAATCCTAGATTTCGACCGAAAAATAGTATAAACATTGCTAAATTAAATATGAAACTACGAAAGAGGGATAAATGAGTTGGGGACGTTTTGACCACCTCTTGGGGACGTTTTGACCAATTGTTGGGGACGTTTTGGCCAACTCTTGGGGACGTTTTGACCAACTCTTGGGGACGTTTTGACCAATTGTTGGGGACGTTTTGACCAACTCTTGGGGACGTTTTGACCAAAAAAATTAGGGGACGTTTTGGTTTGGGGGAGTTGTGACCAGCACCCTTAACTGCTCATAGGTTTTCTTTATTACTCGAGAACCCTCATTAACATGTCCATTGAGTGTGGATATGGCACTCTGTGTTATGAGAGGTTAAAGAACTTCATGGATGAAAAGTACTTTCAAAAATAGAAAGATGAGCGTGCATTCTCCGGTCCATCAGGTATGACAGTCACACTTCAAAGGATATCACACATATTGGGGAGCTGCTACTAAATAACGAACACAAACGAACATAAACGAAAACAAGTAAAAAAAGGGCAAAATGTAGGCTAATAAAGTTTAAAAAATAACTTGTTGTACATCAGTAGAATTGTTTGACAAACAATATAACAGCCAAGATAGAAGACAGGAAACCAAGAAAATTACAGTATATCCCAGGTAAAAAAATAATAATAAATACATATAATATAAAAGAGACACATTGTCAAACCATCCACTTATGCAAGCGGTAATCCGACGGTGGGGACTACTTACCGAGAACAACCGAGAACAAATTAAAATAATAAATAAGGGCAAAAATAAATATTAATTGTTAGCATACAGGTGCCCTATGTTGTATATAAAATAAGAAAAAGCAAATTTAAAGCTTTCAGACCGACTCAGTCTGTGGTGATGCGGATTATTATCAATTTCGGATTCGCGCCAAACCGAGAAGAGACTGCTTGCCGAGAACAAGATTGTGACTGTTAATTGACACCGAGAAGAGCCTACTCGCCGAGAACAAGATTGTTAATTAACACTGACTGCGTCTAGTTTCATTTGTTCTCGGTAAGTAGTCTGTTCTCGGTGTAAATACAAATTTAAATTAATTTATAACAATTAATATTTATTTTTGCCTTTATTTAATTATTTTAATTTGTTCTCGGTTGTTCTCGGTAAGTAGACCTACCCGTAATCCGATTCAATATTGACAGCTAATTAATTATCCACTGTCGTCTCTTGTGTTCGTTATTTAGTAGAGCAAGTCAACTACGACAAATTAACGAACACAAGTTCTGCGTCACACAACACATTTTAAACCCTTTTAATGACCAAAATACTCATCAACAGTGGATCAAATTTCGGTTCATTCCCACAAGACCAATTCCCTTTAGACCAATTCCCAAAAGACCAACTGATGTGTTCTACTTTTAAAATAATTATATATCAATAATTTGATATATTTATAAATATTTATAAATGTATTTAATGTTATTGATATTCAAGCCTGAAAATAAGCAGTCTGTCATTTGCAGCATGAGGTCCCCAGAGGGTGAATTTCCTGATGCGATACCATACAGTGGGCCAGTTTATCCTCTGGTTACCTCTTTCTGTTTATGTTGACACCTTGATTCAGGTTGAGGTTCACAGAGGGTAAATTTAATGATGCTACCCTGCTGTGCATGGTAGCATCACCAAATTCACCCTCTGGGGACCTCATTTTTCAGATGATAGTCTGCTTATTTTCTGGCTTGTTGATATTTTATAGATGTTGGGCAGATTTTTCATAACAATTGTTATAGTTATCACACACTTTCAAAGGCTGTGATTCTTTTTATTATTATTTTTCTCAAATAAAGTGCTTATCAATAAATAAATGTTTTCTTAATTAACCTTAATCAACCCATAATCAATAACAGTATGTAGTTGGTCTAAGGGGAGTAGGTAATAAAGGCGGATTCACAGCCACTTTGTACATGTACGTGTACGGTACACGTACACGATGCGTTTACCAACGTGGGATTCAGTGTTAAATCGCACGCTTGTTCACAAAAATGTCGGGTGGCCTAGAATCCGCTGGGTTTTTTTGAGACTCCTAGATCGCACTTTTAACGTTCAAATACTCGTGGTGAACGTCGAATGTACACGTTTTTTTCAAAAAAGTGAAAATTGTACATTTTCACTTTTTTTTTTTTTTACTTAAATTTTTTTTGTGTACGTTCCCATCGCGGGTCAGACCATCGATCCATCGTTGGTGAACGCGAGCAAAAAATGGTTTGCGGATTCTGGGCCAGCATCAAAAAACGGTTTGCGGATTCTGGGCCAGTGGCCTAGAATCCGCTATTGTTTTTGAGGCGGTGGGTTTTTCCCATTTATCACGTAAGTAGGGGAATACCCATAGTGGGATTTCCAAACTCAGCTAATTAACCAATCAGATTGCTTGATTCTCCGCTAAATAACCAATCAGATTGCTTGAGTCTCATAACCTATGGCGCGAAATGGATGTAAAGTGCAGTTAAACTAGTGCGGATTTCTGGGATGGGAACAACAAAAAACAAATGAAAAATAGTGAGGGTATCGTGACATTCGGTGCCACCTGATCGTTTAATAACGCGGATATAATGGCTAGAGCAATGTATACCAAAAACCAAAAGCTCTATGAGCTTGAAATAAGTAATCACCCAATCATTTCACGTTCCTAACGCTAATTAACCAATCAGATTGCTTGATTCTCATAAACTTAATCATACAAAGTTATCTCCCTTCATCGTGGGGTGGGGCTCATGCCCGTCATAAAAAGGTGAATCGCGTTTAATAACGTGGATATAATGGCTAGAGCAATGTATACCAAAAACCAAAAGCTCGAAGAGCTTGAAATAAGTAATCACCCAATCACTTCACGTTCCTAACACTAATTAACCAATCAGATTGCTTGATTCTCATAAACTTAATCTTACAATGTTATCTCCCCCTCGTCGTGAGGGTGGGGGTCACGCCCATCATAAAAATCGAAAGTTTCGAGAAGGTGGTCACGTGACCTATCAAATTGAAGGTCTCGACGAGTGGATTAAGAAGATCGTAATTTTAACCCTCGTCGTGGGGTGGGGTCACGACCAGAGCCGAAAAACGACTTCCTTTTTACAAATCCAAGCATGTGAGGTATTAATATGAAGGGCTCGATGAATACATTACAAAAATGACGTTTTTCATTTTATGTGGGGGTGGGGGTCACACCCATCATAAAAATCGAAAGTTTCGAGAAGGTGGTCACGTGACCTATCAAATTGAAGGTCTCTACGAGTGGATTAAGAAGATCGTAATTTTAACCCTCGTCGCGGGGTGGGGTCACGACCAGAGCCGAAAAACGACTTCCTTTTTACAAATCCAAGCATGTGAGGTATTAATATGAAGGGCTCGATGAATACATTACAAAAATAACGTTTTTCATTTTATGTGGGGGTGGGGTCACGCCCATCATAAAAATCGAAGTTTCGAGAAGGTGGTCACGTGACCTATCAAATTAAAGGTCTCGACGAGTGGATTAAGAAGATCATAATTTTAACCCTCGTCGTGGGGTGGGGTCACGACCAGAGCCGAAAAACGACTTCCTTTTTACAAATCCAAGCATGTGAGGTATTAATATGAAGGGCTCGATGAATACATTACAAAAATGACGTTTTTCATTTTATGTGGGGGTGGGGGTCACACCCATCATAAAAATCGAAAGTTTCGAGAAGGTGGTCACGTGACCTATCAAATTGAAGGTCTCTACGAGTGGATTAAGAAGATCGTAATTTTAACCCTCGTCGCGGGGTGGGGTCACGACCAGAGCCGAAAAACGACTTCCTTTTTACAAATCCAAGCATGTGAGGTATTAATATGAAGGGCTCGATGAATACATTACAAAAATAACGTTTTTCATTTTATGTGGGGGTGGGGTCACGCCCATCATAAAAATCGAAGTTTCGAGAAGGTGGTCACGTGACCTATCAAATTAAAGGTCTCGACGAGTGGATTAAGAAGATCATAATTTTAACCCTCGTCGTGGGGTGGGGTCACGACCAGAGCCGAAAAACGTCTTCCTTTTTACAAATCCAGGCATGTGAGGTATTGATATGAAGGGCTCGATGAATACATTACAAAAATGACGTTTTTTCATTTTATGTGGGGGTGGGGGTCACGCCCATCATGAAAATCGAAGTTTCGAGAAGGTGGTCACGTGACCTATCAAATTGAAGGTCTCGACGAGTGGATTAAGAAGATCGTAATTTTAACCCTCGTCGTGGGGTGGAGTCACGACCAGAGCCGAAAAACGTCTTCCTTTTTACAAATCCAGGCATGTGAGGTATTGAAATGAAGGGCTCGATGAATACATCACAAAAATGACGTTTTTTCATTTTATGTGGGGGTGGGGGTCACGCCCATCATAAAAATCGAAGTTTCGAGAAGGTGGTCACGTGACCTATCAAATTGAAGGTCTCGACGAGTGGATTAAGAAGATCATAATTTTAACCCTCGTCGTGAGGTGGGATCACGACCAGAGCCGAAAAACGACTTCCTTTTTACAAAGCCAGGCATGTGAGGTATTGATATGAAGGGCTCGATGAATACATTACGAAAATGACGTTTTTTTTCATTTTATGTGGGGGTGGGGGTCACGCCCATCAGAAAAATCGAAGTTTCGAGGAGGTGGTCACGTGACCTATCAAATTGAAGGTCTCGACGAGTGGATTAAGAAGATCGTAATTTTAACCCTCGTCGTGGGGTGGGGTCACGACCAGAGCCGAAAAACGTCGTTCTTTATACAAAGCCAGGCATGTGAGGTACTGATATGAAGGCTCGATGAATACATTACGAAAATGACATTTTTCATTTTATGTGGGGGTGGGGGTCACGACCAGAGACGAAAATCGTCTTCCTTTTTACAAATCCAAGCATCTGGGGTACTGATATGAAGGGCTTGATGAATACATTACAAAAATGACATTTTCCACCATCGCCGTGGGGATGGGGTTAACACCGATCAGAAAATCAAAAGTTTCGAGAAGATAGTCGTGTGACCTATCAAATTAAAGCTATCGACAAGGATATTATGAAAATCGTAATCTTTCCCTTCTTATAACGGTGGAGTTGGGACCATCTTGAAATCGAAAGTATTCAGAAAAGGTAGTCATGGAACATATTAAATTGAAAACACAACAAGTTGAATCTGATGCATCATTCATTTTTTATATCTGTGTTAAAAAACGTGAAGTATGTTCTCAATATATGATTGTTATGCAAATTAGAGATGCACTCGCTTATTAACAAGTCACACCTTAAGATGTTTCCTTCAATAATAACTCTGTTTACTTTACTAAACCATAGATTTGTCAATACAAAAATTATAAGTTGATCTTCTAACGTTTCTACATATTGAGGATAGCCTATTTCACCATTTCCGAAAAAAGTGTCAATCCAAACTATTTTTTTTTAGGAAACAATGCCCACGTCGAGAAGACAGTATAATCTTGACTAAATTCAAATAAAAAAAACATTTGTCACGTGTTATAGAAAAGATTTGTAAACAGTCTAAACGCACGTGTGGAAAAGTTGTTTTGTTTTGTTTTTTACAACAGGAGTTAAAATATTTTAAGATAGGTGGCGTTATATAAATACAGCAACAACAAAAAACAGAGTTTACAATGTGTCAGCGTATGACTGAATGAAAATGAGAAAAAGCTCTTTTTTCTAACCACTTGATAGCGAAGCATTACATCAGTAGTCGCGATATTTGATGTCATCCGACAGCAGCCAAGACATTAAGCTTTTTACGTCGGCATACCACTTGTCCAAAACAATTCTCTTTTAACCCTAAACGGGTGAAATACATCTCGGTAACGACTCCATTTTTTCTTGATCAGACACAGTTGTTGGTGGAAAGTTGACTGGAGGGTCGTTCAAAACAATTGATCAAATGTATCGAACGAAAACGACTCATTTTCTAACTACGATTGTCGACGTATTCTAACGTCACCACACTAATCATACAATACGATATTGGAACTGCACTACCTCTTGAATATTTACAAATTTGCGATTTGTATTGTCTTCAACACAAATCGTAAATTCCTTCCCACATCACCATACTTATACTATACCGCATCGAATTTGACATCGTCATCATCCCCTTGCTAGATAAACTTGAACTCGTCATCCGAATGGTGTTGCGAAATGAGCCTATAGGGGTTAATTAAGCTCGCAAGCTCGATAAGAGCTCGAGCTCTTGAGGTTTTATTTTGAGGATTCAGTGGACTCATGTTTATTCAATGAGCCTGATATCGTTTGGTAAGGAAACACAAAATTCCAGAGCTGGTGAGACCTCACAGAACTACCAGTTATCACAACGTTTATAGTTCGATCTTACTTTCTCTGATCGATAAATTTTCCCTAACATTCCGTAACAATGGTCGATAATAGAAATTAGTATAGAAAATCGTGTGAATTGTTCTCTGAAAATTGCATTCGCTTGTGCAGTATTTCTGATTCTTTACAGATTGCGTTCAGGGTTCAGTAAAAAAAAACCTTGTCAAATGGATTAGGTTCAAGGGAAGTAACTCTGCAACAACTCATCCACCAAATGGTTAGGTTCAAGGTTCCGCTCCACAGTTTTCAATGCATTTTCAAAAATGGCGTGCCATGTGTTCTATTCCACTGCCAATGAAGCCAAGCTCATTTGCATTACCCCTGACATGTATACATTTTCTAAATTGGCTGAACCTAGTGAATACAGCCTGATAAGGTAAAACGGATACATTTAATTGTGGGTGGCATAACTTCCAGTACAACATGAAGCCCCGACCCTAAAATTTGAATGAAAAATTGCCAAAACCAGCCATTTTCAGGCACTTGGCAGCCACAAAAGCAGAATTTTCCCAGCTTCAACACCTACCCAGGCCTGGAACACATCAACTCCAATTACAAAAGAGAGAAAAAAAAATTCTATGTTTCCGTCTCATTTTTTGGCTACACACCTGTAAACAATCCCGTGTAAAAATGACGTCTGAAAAGTTGGCCTCGTTTTCTGGGCCACTGTTTCACAGAAATCCCATGCTGTCATGACACTATGCATCAGGCATCCATCCAATGACCAAAACATTAAAGTCTACTTGCCAACAAGTAGTCTCATGCTTTCAAATACCTAATACTAAAAATACAGACCTAATTTATGTGGGGTAAGATTCAGTATAGGCCTTTTATTTCAAAATTCTCCCCTGTGCAGAAGTACGAAAGTGTGGAGCGGAACCCAAAGGAAGTGACTCTGTCATCCGTAGGTAGAGGTTTATTATGAGGTCATCAGAGGTCATAATACAGGTTAGGTTCATGGAAGTAACTCCATTCATCTGTAGGTAGAGGTTTATTATGAGATCATCAAGGGTCGTGATACAGGTTAGGTTCAAGGGAAGTAACTCGGTAACAACTCATTCCAAAGTAGAGGTTTATTATGTGTATATCAGAGGTGATGATACAGGTTAGGTTCAAGGGAAGTAACTTTGTAACAACTCATCCGTCAAACGGTTATGTTCGAGGGAAGTAACTCTGAACACCTCGTCCGTAAGTAGAGGTTTATTATGAGGTCCTCAGGAGTCATGATGCAGGTTAGGTTCATCAAATGATTAGGTTCGAGGGAAGTAACCATGTAACAACTCATTCATCCAAACAAAATTAAAATTCGATGCACCATACTAAGAAGTGCTTGAAAAAAATTTTTTTTAGGTTAGGTTCGAGGGAAGTAACTCTAACAACTCATCCGTTCAAACAACAAAAATTAAAATTCGATTCACCATATTAAGAAGTGTTTGAAAAAACCTCCAGGTTTTAGGTTATGTTCAAGGAAGTAACTCTGAAACAACTCATACGTTCAAATGGTTAGGTTCGAGAGAAGTAACTCTGTATAACAACTCATCCGAGGTTTATTATGAGGTCATCAGGGGTCATGATACGGGTTAGGTTCAAGGGAGGTAACTCTGTCATCCATAGGTTCAAGGAAGTAACACTATAACACCAAGGTTTATTATTAGTTCATCAAGAGTCATGACACAGGTAAGGTTTAAGGGAAGTAACGCTACCATCCATAGATTCTGGGAAGTAACTCTCAACTCACCCGTCAAATGATTAGGTTCAAGGGAGGTAATTCTGTAACAACTCATCCGTAGGTTCGAGAGAAGTAACTCTATCATTCATAGGTTCAAGGGAAGTAACTCTGTAACACCTATGTTATTATTAGGTCATCAGGTGTCATGATACAGGTGAGGTTTAAGTGAAGTAACTCTATCATCCATAGGTTCGAGAGAAGTAGCTTTGTAGCACCAAGGTTTACTATGACGTCGTCAGGGTAGGTTCGAGGGAAGTAATAACTCATCCCAGGTTTATTATGAGGTCATCGGGGGTTACGATACGGGTTAGGTTCGAGGACAAAGTAACAGGTTCGAGGGAAGTAACTCTGTAACACCAAGGTTTATTATGAAGTCATCAGGGTGGAATCGAGGGAAGTAACTCTGTATAACAACCCATCCGAGATTTATGATGAGAGCATCAGGGATTACGATACGGGTTAGGTTCGAGGAAAAAGTAACTCTGGACAAAACAAATAAATATCATAAAGTATAATTCGTTGCAGTTTTTTGTTCCTTTTCTATAAAAAAAATTATATATTAAAAAATTGATAATAGAAAAAAATTAGTAAGACCATACAAAATTGATTGTCTGTTTCTCAAACCATTTTTTCCCAAAAAGCATGCGGGTGGGAGGTCTTTTTTTGTTCTTTTTCTTCTTTTTATTGTCTCCCCGAGAGGTTGTTGGTGGTAATTCGCCCCCCGTCCTTTTTGGTTCTCGTATTAATTCAATTTTTTTTCACGTTAAGGAATTTAAAAAATTGTTAATTAAAAAAAAAAAAAAATTTTTTTTTTAATTCCTTCAAAAAAAAAAAAAAAAAAAAAAAAAATTTTTTTTTTTTTAAAGAATTAAAACATAAGGAACATAAAAAAATTGCACGTTAAGGAACATAAAAAACTTGATTAATTTCATCAAAAAAATTTTTTTTACATGCGTGAAAAATTATGACACAGGACGAAACGCCTCGTGGGTGAAGCGTCTCAGGATGAAACGTCTCTGAGAACAAATCAAATGTCGAAGTGCCAACTTTCACAGATTTATTTTACCAATAATAAAAAAAAATCCTTTCACAACCTACCTAATAAAATCGTGAATCACAATTTTTCCCTCATTATATTCAAAATTATCACAACCCATTTGAACGGGTAGTTCATCCATAAATCATATTTTTGGAAATCTGAAAATGAAATACAAAACGAATGTTTGCGTGTTTTTATTAACCAATTCGACCGCACATACCTACCTATAGGCGATTTATTTTCAACTATGTCTGTTACTTTTATATCAAGCAACGGTTACTATTAGTTATCCAATTATCCTGCATCTCAAATGCATTTATTTAAATTAACTGGGAAACTCGTAACGGTTTCAAATAACAGGACACAAATTCCCAATGACAGTCATTTACAATACAAATGTTACTAAAATAAATGTCAGGAGACTGTGTTCCATTCAACAGTGAACCTGACTTTGCAGACTTTTCTGAAGATTGGTGCGAATCAAACGTGGTGCGAATCGACCACTCCCCTTTGTGACTGTTTGTTGTCAGACTGAAAGACACCTTCCCTCTTGCTCTCATTATGACTTACCTTTTACAAAATAAAACACTTTCTGTCGTGAATATTGCTGAAAAACCCACCCACTTTATTAAAGTATGATTGTAGAAAAAAGACTGAAGTGTTCATTTAAAAAAAAGAATTCAACTCATCGATATCGACTTACCGAAATGAGCACAATATCTCATGTTTTTTTTAAAGGTTTTTTGATAACATAAAAAGGTTGCATGCGCAGCAAAAATAACCATGTGCGCGAGCCTGAAAAACAGACGTTCTTTTTTATGGTCTAATTTAATTAACGGGGGTAGGGAAGGGTAGGGAGGGGGAATTAGGGAAGGGGAGGGGAAGGGATTAGGGAAGGGAAGGGGGGAGGAGGCCGGCGGTTAGAGAGATGTACAGGAAATATATATATTTTTTTTTGTGTTGGACAATTTAGTTGAAGGTTATAATCACAGTTTTCCATAGTAGTATTCAGAGAGAGAGAGAACTCCCGTTTCAGTATCATTAGAACATGAAGTGGCAGTATCTCAACCCGACCGTTTTATCTCTGGTAAAATCTGTCAGAGTCTCAGAGATTAGGTCTCATTACTCTACTGTGTAAAACGATAGGGATAATGTCGAGAATTTGAAATTCTAGAGGGTTCGTATCCCTACCTAATGTAGGTTATAAAATCCTTACAAAAAGCAGCATTGTCCTTACGATAGCGCGATGTGTTACAGTATATTGCTCGCCTGGATCAGACCTGGAAATGATCAATGGGTTTTCGTGAGCGAAAGAGGAGAATTCGAAGTTCCTCTGGAGGGTAAAAAAAAAAGATGAAAAAATCGTTCGATCCGTTTACCAAACACATATTCGATTTTCAAGACAGATTGGTCAAAAGCAAACGATTCTTACAACTCGAAAACGTGAGAAGCAAGAAAGATAAACTGCGTTTGATATCGTGTTTCGCGTTTTATCAAGGAGAAAATCTAAAAGACGTTTCTAGGTTCAACAAACTCTTAGTAATTATTTTTATGTAAAAATTACGCAAACAGCAAGAGAAATGTATATTTCGTGAAGTTATAAACCGTTTCCAAATCTCGATGAGGTTAACACCTCTTGAATTGAATTAAAAAAAAGAAGTCTTCACGCAAAGGGACTCGAGTGAGGGAATGGAATAGAGCTGTCCACCTTGATGTACTCGTAATGTACTCGGATGGTAGCGTTACTTCCCTTAAACCTTACCTGTGTCATGACTCTTGATGACCTAATAATAAACCTTGGTGTTATAGTGTTACTTCCTTGAACCTATGGATGACAGAGTTACCTCCCTTGAACCTAACCCGTATCATGACCCCTGATGACCTCATAATAAACCTCGGATGAGTTGTTATACAGAGTTACTTCTCTCGAACCTAACCATTTGAACGTATGAGTTGTTTCAGAGTTACTTCCTTGAACACAACCTAAAACCTAGAGGTTTTTCAAACACTTCTTAATATGGTGAATCGAATTTTAATTTTTTTTGTTTGAACGGATGAGTTGTTAGAGTTACTTCCCTCGAACCTAACCTAAAAAGAAATTTTTTTCAAGCACTTCTTAGTATGGTGCATCGAATTTTAATTTTGTTTGGATGAATGAGCTGTTACATGGTTACTTCCCTCGAACCTAATAATTTGATGAACCTAACCTGCATCATGACTCCTGAGGACCTCATAATAAACCTCTACTTATGGACGAGGTGTTCAGAGTTACTTCCCTCGAACATAACCGTTTGACGGATGAGTTGTTACAAAGTTACTTCCCTTGAACCTAACCTGTATCATCACCTCTGATATACACATAATAAACCTCTACTTTGGAATGAGTTGTTACCGAGTTACTTCCCTTAAACCTAACCTGTATCACGACCCTTGATGATCTCATAATAAACCTCTACCTACAGATGAATGGAGTTACTTCCATGAACCTAACCTGTATTATGACCTCTGATGACCTCATAATAAACCTCTACCTACGGATGACAGAGTCACTTCCTTTGGGTTCCGCTCCACAGTTTCGTACTTCTGCACAGGGGAGAATTTTGAAATAAAAGGCCTATACTGAATCTTACCCCACATAAATTAGGTCTGTATTTTTAGTATTAGGTATTTGAAAGCATGAGACTACTTGTTGCCAAGAAGACTTTAATGTTTTGGTCATTGGATGGATGCCTGATGCATAGTGTCATGACAGCATGGGATTTCTGTGAAACAGTGGCCCAGAAAACGAGGCCAACTTTTCAGACGTCATTTTTACACGGGATTGTTTACAGGTGTGTAGCCAAAAAATGAGACGGAAACATAGAATTTTTTTTTCTCTCTTTTGTAATTGGAGTTGATGTGTTCCAGGCCTGGGTAGGTGTTGAAGCTGGGAAAATTCTGCTTTTGTGGCTGCCAAGTGCCTGAAAATGGCTGGTTTTGGCAATTTTTCATTCAAATTTTAGGGTCGGGGCTTCATGTTGTACTGGAAGTTATGCCACACACAATTAAATGTATCCGTTTTATCTTATCAGGCTGTATTCACTAGGTTCAGCCAATTTAGAAAATGTATACATGTCAGGGGTAATGCAAATGAGCTTGGCTTCATTGGCAGTGGAATAGAACACATGGCACGCCATTTTTGAAAATGCATTGAAAACTGTGGAGCGGAACCTTGAACCTAACCATTTGGTGGATGAGTTGTTGCAGAGTTACTTCCCTTGAACCTAAACCATTTGACAAGGTTTTTTTTTTACTGAACCCAGAACGCAATCTATAAAAAATCAGAAATACTGCACAAGCGAATGCAATTTTCAGAGAACAATTCACACGATTTTCTATACTAATTTCTATTATCGACCATTGTTACGGAATGTTAGGGAAAATTTATCGATCAGAGATCGTAAGATCGAACTATAAACGTTGTGATAACTGGCAGTTCTGTGAGGTCTCACCAGCTCTGGAATTTTGTGTTTCCTTACCAAACGATATCAGGCTCATTGAATAAACATGAGTCCACTGAATCCTCAAAATAAAACCTCAAGAGCTCGAGCTTTTATCGAGCTTGCGAGCTTAATTAACCCCTATAGGCTCATTTCGCAACACCATTCGGATGACGAGTTCAAGTTTATCTAGCAAGGGGATGATGACGATGTCAAATTCGATGCGGTATAGTATAAGTATGGTGATGCGGGAAGGAATTTACGATTTGTGTTGAAGACAATACAAATCGCAAATTTGTAAATATTCAAGAGGTAGTGCAGTTCCAATATCGTATTGTATGATTAGTGTGGTGACGTTAGAATACGGCGACAATCGTAGTTAGAAAATGAGTCGTTTTCGTTCGATATATTTGATCAATTGTTTTGAACGACCCTCCAGTCAACTTTCCACCAACAACTGTGTCTGATCAAGAAAAAAGGGAGTCGTTACCGAGATGTATTTCACCCGTTTAGGGTTAAAAGAGAATTGTTTTGGACAAGTGGTATGTCGACGTAAAAAGCTTAATGTCTTGGCTGCTGTTGGATGACATCAAATATCGCGACTACTGATGTAATGCTTCGCTATCAAGTGGTTAGAAAAAAAAGCTTTTTCTCATTTTCATTCAGTCATACGCTGACACATTGTAAACACTGTTTTTTTGTTGTTGCTGTATTTATATAACGCCACCTATCTTAAAATATTTTAACTCCTGTTGTAAAAAACAAAACAAAACAACTTTTCCACACGTGCGTTTAGACTGTTTACAAATCTTTTCTATAACACGTGACAAATGTTTTTTTTTATTTGAATTTAGTCAAGATTATACTGATTCAGTTTGTAATGTCTTCTCGACGTGGGCATTGTTTCCTAAAAAAAAAAATAGTTTGAATTGACACTTTTTTCGGAAATGGTGAAATAGGCTATCCTCAATATGTAGAAACGTTAGAAGATCAACTTATAATTTTTGTATTGACAAATCTATGGTTCAGTAAACAGAGTTATTATTGAAGGAAACATCTTAAGGCGTGACTTGTTAATTAGGAGTGCATCTCTAATTTGCATAACAATCATATATTGACAACATACTTCACGTTTTTAACACAGATATCAAAAATGAATGATGCATCAGATTCAACTTGTTGTGTTTTCAATTTAATATGTTCAATAACTACCTTTTCTTAATACTTTCGATTTCAAGATGGTCCCAACTCCACCGTTATAAGAAGGGAAAGATTATGATTTTCATAATATCCTTGTCGATAGCTTTAATTTGATAGGTCACACGACTATCTTCTCGAAACTTTTGATTTTCAGATCGGTGTTAACCCCATCCCCACGGCGATGGTGGAAAATGTCATTTTTGTAATGTATTCACCAAGCCCTTCATATCAGTACCTCACATGCTTGGATTTGTAAAAAGGAAGACGTTTTTCGTCTCTGGTCGTGACCCCACCCCCACATAAAATGAAAAATGTCATTTTCGTAATGTATTCATCGAGCCTTCATATCAGTACCTCACATGCCTGGCTTTGTATAAAGAACGACGTTTTTTCGGCTCTGGTCGTGACCCCACCCCACGACGAGGGTTAAAATTACGATCTTCTTAATCCACTCGTCGAGACCTTCAATTTGATTGGTCACGTGACCACCTTCTCGAAACTTCGATTTTTATGATGGGCGTGACCCCCCACCCCCACATAAAATGAAAAAACGTCAATTTTGTAATGTATTCATCGAGCCCTTCATATCAATACCTCACATGCCTGGAATTGTAAAAAGGAAGACGTTTTTCGGCTCTGGTCGTAACCCCACCCCACGACGAGGGTTAAAATTACGATCTTCTTAATCCACTCGTCGAGACCTTCAATTTGATAGGTCACGTGACCACCTTCTCGAAACTTCGATTTTTCTGATGAGCGTGACCCCCACCCCCCACATAAAATGAAAAACTTCAATTTTGTATTATATTCATCGAGCCCTTCATATCAATACCTCACATGCCTGGATTTGTAAAAAGGAAGATGTTTTTCGGCTCTGGTCGTGACCCCAACCCCACGACGAGGGTTAAAATTACGATCTTCTTAATCCACTCGTAGAGACCTTCAATTTGATAGGTCACGTGACCACCTTCTCGAAACTTTCGATTTTTATGATGGGCGTGACCCCCACCCCCACATAAAATGAAAAACGTCATTTTTGTAATGTATTCATCGAGCCCTTCATATTAATACCTCACATGCTTGGATTTGTAAAAAGGAAGTCGTTTTTCGGCTCTGGTCGTGACCCCACCCCACGACGAGGGTTAAAATTACGATCTTCTCAATCCACTCGTCGGGACCTTCAATTTGATAGGTCACGTGACCACCTTCTCGAAACTTTCGATTTTTATGATGGGCGTGACCCCCACCCTCACGACGAGGGGAGATAACTTTGTATGATTAAGTTTATGAGAATCAAGCAATCTGATTGGTTAATTAGTGTTAGGAACGTGAAGTGATTGGGTGATTACTTATTTCAAGCTCTTCGAGCTTTTGGTTTTTGGTATACATTGCTCTAGCCATTATATCCACGTTATTAAACGCGATTCACCTTTTTATGACGGGCATGACCCCCACCCCACGATGAAGGGAGATAACTTTGTATGATTAAGTTTATGAGAATCAAGCAATCTGATTGGTTAATTAGCGTTAGGAACGTGAAATGATTGGGTGATTACTTATTTCAAGCTCATAGAGCTTTTGGTTTTTGGTATACATTGCTCTAGCCATTATATCCACGTTATTAAACGCGATTCACCTTTTTATGACGGGCATGACCCCCACCCCACGATGAAGGGAGATAACTTTGTATGATTAAGTTTATGAGAATCAAGCAATCTGATTGGTTAATTAGCGTTAGGAACGTGAAATGATTGGGTGATTACTTATTTCAAGCTCTTAGAGCTTTTGGTTTTTGGTATACATTGCTCTAGCCATTATATCCACGTTATTAAACGATCAGGTGGCAACGAATGTCACGATACCCTGACTATTTTTCATTTGTTTTTTTTTGTTCCCATCCCAGAAATCCGCACTAGTTTAACTACACTTTACACCGATTTCGCGCGCCATAGGTTATGAGAATCAAGCAATCTGATTGGTTAATTAGCGGAGAATCAAGCAATCTGATTGGTTAATTAGCTGAGTTTGGAAATCCCTACTTACGTCATAAATGGGAAAAACCCACCGCCTCAAAAACAACAGCGGATTCCAGGCCACTGGCCCAGAATCCGCAAACCGGTTTTTTGATGCTGGCCCAGATTGCGCAAACCATTTTTTGCTCGCGTTCACCAACGATGGATCGATGGTCTGATCCGCGATGGGAACGTAGACAAAAAATTTTTAAGTAAAAAAAAAAAAGTGAAAATGTACAATTTTCACTTTTTTGAAAAAAACGTGTACATTCGACGTTCACAACGAGTATTTGAACGTTAAAAGTGCGATCTAGGAGTCTCAAAAAAAAACAGCGGATTCTAGGCCACCCGACATTTTTGTGAACAAGCATGCGATTTAACACTGAATCCCACGTTGGTAAACGCATCGTGTACGTGTACCGTACACGTACATGTACAAAGTGGCTGTGAATCGGGCCTTTATTACCTACTAAGGGGAATTGGTCTTCTGGGAATTGGCCTAAAGGGAATTGGTCTAAAGGGAATTGGTCAAGAGGGAAGACACCCAAATTTCACACATAAGTAAATCATATCCGTACACACACCCTCCACCCTATAAACGTATATTAGCCTATATTTTACCATTTTTTACTTGTTTTCGTTTATGTTCGTTATGAAGTAGTACCGCACATATGGGGCAGCCACTACGTCCAGACAGCTGAACTACATGAATGGTAACAGGACGAAACGGCCCAGATTGAATTAGGCCAGAACGCCCAGATTTCGAGACGGAAGGGCCCAGATTTCGAGACAGAACGGCCCACATTTTTGGACAGAATGGCCCTTATTGAAAAAAAACTATTTTTTATTTCTTATGCTCACATTATTTTTTCACAAACGTTAAATAAAACTCCCATCAACTTTTATGTCGGTTTTGGATAGTACTTTTTGCAGTTACCATTGTATATTTTTTGTCGTTATTGGGGTTCTGTGGCACTCTGTGATAAGTATCATTCGGCTATGGCCGATACACCCAATGCTGCAGATTGTATTTAGTATATTAGGTTAAACATATTTTTATTTGCCATTTGACAATGCAAATCAGGATTGGAGGACAAGTGCTTACCACTTAGAAGCCCCTCCGTTCCTGTACAAAGACTAATAATTTACAATATGGCAGAACTTATTCCATAAATAACAGAATCTAACAAAATCTAAATATTATAAACATTATAGACAAACACAAATTAAACAGAGAGAGAGAGAGAGAGAGAGAGAGAGAGAGAGAGAGAGGATATCAAAAAAATAAAAAGAATATAAAGAAGAGAAAAAACATGAAATACAACATTAGATCCAGTGATGATGCCCGCCACCCACCCATTTGCATTCAATAGTATCTTGGCCGTAATGTGAGTCTAAATTAACATCTTGATTACTGTCGCTAAGCATAGGTTTTCACTTCTGGGGATGTTCACACAACTATTTCGAAATTTATCTCGTGGTCAAACCCTTGATAATCTAACATTCTCACAGAGAGAGTTTCAGGTCCCGCCGCGATAGCATACCCACGGCGGAAGTCAGATTATTTCTATTATATCCTAGAGGACACAATTGTGTAGAGAACATACCTAATTGTGAGGCTGTAGATCGAATCTGTGTGAGTCACGAATGAATTTTTGAACAGATAAAAAGATAGATATATTACTACTTTCGGGTAATAACGGGCTTCCATATAATACTAAATCAGTTGAATTCCAGTGGGCTGTGAATTTTAACAAATCACCGATGAGGGTATTGCGAATATCAAAATTCAAGGTACACACGAAGAAATAGTGTTCTGCGTTCTCAACACCATCGTTACATGAACAAAATGGAGTATTGGATATGTAATTATTGAATTTGTCACAATTCAGGTCACTACAACCAGTTCGTAGTTTTGCGTGGATGATGTTGTATTTTCTTGTTCCGGTTGAGAAGTATGACGGAGGCTTATACAAAGGTGGTAAAATGGATTTCTTGAATTCCGCAAGCGACGTACCATTTTGTACCGTCTCCGGTAGGGTATTCCAAATTTGGACGCACTAAGGGAAAAATGAACGTTTGAACAGCTCTGTTCGACAGGAATAGGGAACAAAATTAGACGAATTTCGTAGATTATATTGGGATACATCAGAAACACGTGGTGGTATCAGGTTATGGAGGAAACTCGGAGCAGTGCCAGTGACAATTTTGTAAAAGTTACACAGTTTCTGAACATAGCGCCTGCTTTCCAAGTTGTTCCAACCAACTTCCAAAAGAAGTCGATCTCGTGGAACAGATCGTGTCAACCCGCTAATTATTCGGGCTGCGTCGCAGTGAACATCTTCCAAACGCTTTAGTTGATACTGGGGAGCACCACTCCACACCGAACTACCATATTCTAAGATCGGTAGTATGAATGCGTGATATATTTTTTCAAGAATTTTCCTATTAAAAATATACTTCAATTTTCTTAACTGAGATAATTTCGAACATGGCTTTTTACAAATTTCATCAATGTGATCTGCCCAAGTCAAGTTTGATTGCAAGGTTAAACCTAAATGCTTATGAGAATTAGAAAAATCTATTATTTCACTATTAAACAAAATGTTTAACTTCGACATATTGTTGTTGAGTGTGAAAAGGACTGCTTTTGTCTTTTTAGCATTAAATGAGACCAGCCATGTGTTAGCCCATTCGTTTACCTTCTTGAGTTCCAAATTCATCTTTGCTTGGATATTGCCAAGGTCGTCAGACGATTCAGTCAGACAAGTATCGTCAGCAAAGAGGCGAGTAATTGAATCAATTTTGTCGACGATGTCATTGATATAAATAAGAAACAGAAAAGGCCCAAGAACTGACCCCTGTGGGACCCCGGCCTTGATTTCCCTATAGCTAGAGTTACAATTGTTTATTTTTTGTATTTAGTATATGTGTATATACCGTATATATTTTAGCTATTTCGGCTGTCAACGGCTTTAATTTAGCATTGGTTCTTTGTTGACACTTTTTTGCTTTCGAGGTATTCACCCTTTTTACCAGACCAGTTTTTTTTACAACTGCCGCCGTTTTAGGTACAGACAGGTATTAATTCGTCGATCCCGTTGGTCATCCGTTATTGCTGACCACGTCTCTTGTCTTACGGCAAGTTTTTTTTTCATCGTTGCCCAGCACATAACATGTGTGTTGAGTTTGGGAAGCAGGCTTTGGTTGCAATTGTCTACAGCCACAAAGAGAACTAATTATTAAGTTTCAATGTGATTAAGAATTCACACTGTCGCTTACCGAGATGCAGCCGCTGTAAATACTAATTTATTACCAACCTCTCTACTAAATGGTGGTGGTGGTGGCTAAGGGGGGGGGGGGGGCGTGGAGGGGGCTGGTTATGTTTGTGTGTGCGAATGATTGAAAACGTGAGCGCATGCTCCTATGTACATACAAAACATAGAAATTTATATTGTTTTTCATATGTCTCATAAGACTCTGTGTTGCATGCTATTTTACACATTTGAATCAATTTTATGTATTATGTGTTAACTGGTAGAGTGCTAAGCTTTCCTGACTACAAAATTTTGTTCATCATAAATTGTTCATCATAAATTGCTCTGTTACACTCGAATGGATAGTGTCTGAAGGCACTATCCAATCAAGTGTAACAGACCAATTTGTTGTGGACAATCTCTAAATTACACCAGGTCCAAAGGAAACTATCTTCAGTGGAGAATAATAAATAGGGCCATTACCAGTACCTTTTAGTAAAGTCCATTTTGTGGCTTCCAGTACTCCACCAGTTAAGATGCATAGTTGTGCTTACGAATGGTCGTGATGTTGGGTGGGGAATGTGTGCGGGGAGGGGTTGGGTGGTTTTGTGTGTGCGAATGATTTCAAAAAGTATGTACATATTATACATTGAAATTTATATCGTTTTTCAAGTGTCTCATATAAGCCTTCACGGCTGGGTTTCATGCTATTTTACTCATCTGTATCAATGTAATGTGCTTTTTCTGTAAATATGTATAGAAACGTGACACTATAATAAAATAATTTACTACTACTAAATACCGAGGGAAACATTTTTCGGGATACGGACACCTGCCCCCCCCCCCCCCCCCCCGGCTGTCTGCCCCACTGTCAAAATTGATAGAAGAGGACACCTGCCCCCTCATGATTTTCCAGGGTTGGACACCTGCCCCCCTACCAAATTTTTTTTAACAGGACACCTGCCCCCCCCCCCCCCCCCCCAGCTAATTTTTATACCGTGGACACCTGCCCTCTGCTGGTTTATACACCTATTTTTCCCACTTTATAAAGGCCAAGTAGTCGAAAATGTGTCGACAATTCCAATGATAAAATGTTGTTCATTATATTCTATTCCCCACTGGATAAAACCTAAAAATATATTGCGTGTTTCACTCAGACGAATTCCACTTAGTCCAATTCCACTCAGACAAAATTTATATATCGCAAGCTCGAAAATAAACCTCAGTAAAATGTATTTTGTTAGTGAAAGGATAGAAATGTAGCTGTTAATGAAACGAGCTCAAAGAGCTTGTTCCAGTAAAGCTAACTTTTCTATAATTTCATTGACAAAAAAAATTATAATAATAATATAATAACTCTTTGGCCAGCCGCTGATTTGTCGCGGTCCTCATAAGAGAAGGCCATCATTCCCCCTGCACCCCACCCCCTCTTCCCCCCCCTCCTCCCAGCATTCAGATATAAACTGCTTAATAGTGTCCCTCACTTCCTCTTTTTCAATTTCTTCAATAAGCATTCCTACCCTCTCCCTCGTGTCCCCCTTCAGCCATCTATCCTTTGTTTCTTCACCCCATTTCTGCATTATTCTTCCAGTAAATTTTATTCTATGAGGTATATACTGTGGGCATTCCAAGAGAAAATGTTCCAGGGTCTCCACTACTCCAGAGTGGCACATTTGGCATCCCTTTTCCCCATCTCTCCCAATTTTTCCCCGAAGCTCCAGTGATCTTGATCTCAGTTTGAACAGCAGTGACCCTCCAAAGGTGCCATCTAGGTACTTCTCAAAAGCTGGCTTTTCTTTATATTGTAACCCCTGCAGTGATCTTTTCACGCTAACCCCTGCTCGCCAGTTTCGATTGCAATCTTCCATGACTCTCTCTTTGACAAACCTTTTGCCTTCTTTCATTCCTACTTCTATGTTTCTGACCTCTATAGAGTAATTGTCCATTAGTTCCCTCACATGTTTTGACCACCCCGTTTCTATATTAGAATTCCAAATGGTATCGAGCATCAATTTGCACCACCGGTTGTCAGGCAGGTTTCTCAAGTAGTTAAAGTAACACAGTTTTCCCACATTATATATGTTCTCTTCAGCACTAAAATAAGCAACCACTTTGATATGGCTTGTGTTTATTTTATGTGTGGGCGAAGTGTTATGATTGTACTTGTTGCTTTTGTTTGCAGTAAGCATCTGTTCTATTTGCTTGTCTTTAATGAATAACAATGTCTATCTCAGCAGACTTCAAAGCATACCAGCAAAAGGATAACTGTGTGGATTCATTTCTTTGCTTTAGCTTGTGTTTTGAGAATGCATCTGTTCAATATTTACAGTAAAAAGCCTGCTCATATCAATAAGTTACTATAACATTTTTGTTAGAAAATAGGCCATATGTCCTATAGGTGTATAAACCAGCAGGGGGGCAGGTGTCTACGGTATACAAATTAGCTGGGGGCAGGTGTCCTGTTAATAAAATTTAGTAGGGGGCAGGTGTCCAGCTCTGGAAAATCATGAGGGGGGGGGGGGGGGGGGGCAGGTGTCCTCTTCTATCAATTTTGACGGGGGATGGGGGCAGACAGCCGGGGGGGGGGGGGGGCAGATGTCAGGGATTCACATTTTTCAGCGAACGCTATTACTTTGACGCCCATAATTCTCAAATACTGCTTAAATCGTTTTATATACTCATAATACGCAATCCCATAAGGTTTTCAACCCCATTCACACCCCCATTTTCCTTCACCTTGGCATCCCCCGGTATTTAGTATGACCGGGTAATACAGGTAACTTGGGCAAAGCAAAAAACTTTTCGCAAAAGTTTATATACATTGTCCATAATATATGGAAACTGGACCAAGAAATTTCGGCTCATGGGCCAACACCAATCAGGTGCTCCAAGCACGATAAGCTCTAACAGTGACAAAGCAATTAATCCACTTCATTTCTTTCTTTGATAGCTGTAATTGACTCAGAATGATTATAATAAAAACACAAGTGGAAAATAATAATCATTGACCATGATTACAGAGTAAAAGACTAGATTACAGTATCAGTAGAAATAAGTTATTGGATGACCACAAGAAAATGTTAACGCCATAAGTGACATTAACGTTTTTTTGTGGTTATCCTACATAATATTAAAGTTGGTATAATAGCTGAAATAACATAACCTGACATTCCAATTATTATTATTAGTGAAGAACGAGTACCGTCGACAATTGTAATTGACTTAAAATGATCGTAATTAAAACACAAGTCGAAAAATTATAATTGTTGACATTTTTTTTGTACACCTGATTGCAGAGTACAGTGGAGCCCACTTAATTGGATATCTCTTAATTGTATATCCCTGTTAATTGAATATAATTTCCCAACACAAAACCATTTACCATACCTCCAGTACAAATCTGACCTGTTAATTGAATATAGGTTGTAGAGTAAACTCCTGTTATTTGAATAAAAAATCTTGTAACCCGACGAGAAATTACCCTGTCTTTCCCCACTTTTCCTTTGTTTATAGACCTATTTGGCCTCTGTACATTCAACACAGGCATTTAATCTATTATATCTTGTTTGACAGAGCTCAAGGAGCTCTGTCAAACAAGATATAATAGAAAAAATGCTAAGTTTATCTCCGGAATACAGGAAAGTGACACAATCCATGTTAATTGAATACTCCGGTTAATTGAATAATTTTCATTGGCAAAGTGGCTATTCAATTAACAGGGTTGCACTGTACTTAATTAAATACCTTTTTATAATCCATTCTCTCTTATGCCACTGACATTATCCACAAAATACTTGATTACAGTACCAATACAACATCTCTCCGAGGAAGAATGGTGCATTGAAACAATTTTCCATGAAGTCAGTGTCAATTTCAAAGAACCGATATACTGAATCGACTGGCCGACAAGCTGCTCTTGATAATGGGGGCACAAGAAATATATATATATTTAAATGAGTTTTTTTTAATAAGTGTCGTTCAATCCAAAATTGTGAGCTGTTCTGTCTCGAAATCTGGGCCGTTCCGTCACAAAATCTGGGCCGTTCTGACCAAAATCAATCTCAATCTGTGCAGTTTCGTCCAACTTTCACCTGCATATAGAAGAGGTGTCTATGTGTGTGTGTGTGAATGAGAGTCTGCGTTTAGGCTGGGGGTGGGGGGGGGGGAGGGGTGGCTCTAAAAACATACTTCCTTCCCCCAATATAAGTTTGAATTCATGCCAATCACCTACTATTGAAAAATCTGCCCCCTCTCTCTCTTCAAATTAAATGGAATGTCAGGATGGGTCGCCTAACCTCTTAGCTATACCTACACTCCAGTCTAAAAGTCTCACGACTTCAAAGCTGCTAATGCCCCCCCCCCCCCCCCTCGGGGAAGGGGTGTTTACACGGTATTATTCTGAAAATGTACGAACAGGGCTACCAAATTTCGTTTTCAAATAGCCATTAGGACGTTTGTCTGTCAAGACTTTGTTGAGCACTTTTCCGTTGTAGGAGGGAACAAGTCAAAACTTCACACGATCAAATCGTCACATTTCAAAATGGTCAAAACGTCATGTACTTTTGATCCAAACGTCACATACTATTGGTCAAAACGTCACACACTTTTTGGTAAAAATGTCGCATACTTTTTATCAAAATGTCACACACTCAGAAAGCAAGAGGTCAAGATGTCTCCCCAATTAAACTCTTCGGTGTAACGTACGCTACTAATAGTTAGTCACTGAATAATAGCTTTGTACTTGTGTGTTAACCATTGAAGTGTGTGCGCTCCGGGCAGGTGTGTTCTCGTCCAGACTGATGCTATCCCAGGCTCAAACGACCAACTCTTCTTATGCAATTCGAATTAATGTTAAGCTACATGGCTGATATAAATACTTACAGAATGAGAGTTGGTCTTTTTGTGCCAAGAGCTAGATCAGGTAAGCCCCCAAAAAAGAGGCTGGACTACAATTGCTTAATATTGATAATGTTAGTGTACAACTTCGGCCCAAAGGGACTATCTCTAATGATCTCGTTGCTTGTAACTCAAAAATTGTCATCGCACTCGATCCTCCATAGTTTTCCTGAACAGAGGCCGACCAAACCAGCTCTTGACAGCCCCGTAATTACATCAATGCCACAATCTAACTTTTTGGATGCCCTAAAGACATCGGTAGTATACTTTTTCAAACTCTTATTGAAGTGTGGTGACATTGAAATCAACCCCGGTCCACCATCTGATAGTATGAAGAGTAGTCACAACTGTTTGAAAATAGTTCATCTCAATATTCAAAGTATCAAGCCCAAACTAGACATTGTGCAGTACGAATTTCTATCATTCGATATACTGGCATTAACCGAAACGTGGCTTTGTGACACAGTTGGCACCAGCGAAGTCTCATTACATGGCTTCCAGGAGCCTCTTCGTTTGGATCGCACTTCAAGAGGTGGTGGCGTGGCTATTTATGTCAAGTGTGGAATCCCATTTCGTCCCAGGCCAGATCTCCAACATCCCAATCTAGAATGCTTGTGGATAGAAATATTGAAATACAGAGGACATTCGCTCCTTCTAGGTGTATTTTACCGACCTCCAAATAGCCCAGTGGACCTTTGGGATTCAATATCCATGTCGATTGAAAAGGGTAGAGACACATCTATAGCTGACCTTATAGTCACCGGTGACTTTAATGACAATCAACTTGCCCCTTCCCGTAACGGTTTCTCTAAATTACTCCATTACTTTAACTTAAGACAGACCGTGAACGAAGCTACTTGCTTCACAGAGTCCTCATCGACATTGCTTGACGTCTTTGCCGTTAGCGATACAGTGAAAGTAAAAAGATGTGAAGTTCTTGATCCAATCATACCCGACCTTACTCGTTATCACTGTCCTATTTCAATAGAAGTTAACTACTCGAAACCAGCCCTTTCCTCTTTTAAGAGAACGGTATGGCAATACGACAAGGGTAATTATGAACTTTTAAATGAGACATTTTCTAACACGAACTGGGATGTTATTTTTGACACCCCATGCCCTGACGACATTGTCGAAACTTTCACAGATACCATACACCACACCGCATCCCTTCACATTCCAAACAAAGTTGTCACCATTCGGACAGGGCAGCCCAAATGGATGCATAATGAAATTAGATTGCTGATCAGGCAGCGAAAACGACTCTATCACACCGCCAAACGCACAAAAAGACAGCAAGACTGGGCCAAATATAAAAAGAAGCGGAATGAGGTTGTTTCGGCTGTTAGAAAATCCAAAGCTTTGCATGCGTCCAAAATTCAAACTATTCTACAAAGCAAAACAACCTCTCCGTCTCATTGGTGGAAAACACTGAAATCTCTTTTTGGGAGTGTAAATGCACCAGGTATACCCTCGCTTCTCTATTCCAATACCGTGTACTCCGCCAATGCCGATAAAGCTGAAATATTTAACGAATATTTCAGCTCCATATCAACTGTCGACGACTCGAGAGCTTTGCTACCCGAAACCAAAATGAAGATTTCCAAAGTTCTTGACGATATTACTCTACTCTCCACTGATGTGTATGCTGCAATGAAAACCCTTAAAACGTCAAAAGCATCGGGTCCTGATTTGATTAGCCCACGAGTTCTCAAAGAATGCAAATCCTCCTTGTGTGAGCCCCTTTCAATATTATTCAATATACTGTTGAACAACTCACATTTCCCGACCAAGTGGAAACAAGCAAATGTCACCCCCGTTTTGAAAAAACAACCCTCCAACATTGTTAGTAACTACCGTCCAATATCGCTTATCAGCTGTGTGGGAAAATTATTTGAAAAATGTATTTTTAAACGGCTATGGGAATTCCTGATCGAAAATAATATTCTCTCACAGTTTCAATCTGGATTTACACCTGGTGACTCGACTGTACTTCAGCTGACTGACATATACGACGAGTTCTGCCAAGCGCTTGACGAGGGCAAAGAGGTGAGGGTTGTATTTTGTGATGTCAGCAAGGCTTTCGATAAAGTCTGGCATAAGGGGCTCATCCACAAACTAGAAAACATTGGTATTTCTGGTAAACTTCTACTGTTTCTGAAATCGTATCTCTCAGAAAGATCCCAGAGAGTAGTGATTGGGTCAGAGGGATCCTCGTGGAGATCAATTAATGCGGGTGTACCACAGGGGTCAATTTTAGGTCCCTTACTTTTTTTAATCTACATCAATGACATAACCGATGACATTCTCAGTAGTATACGTTTATTTGCTGATGATACATCCCTATACCTAATAATTGATGACCCAATACAAGCTTCGTCGATAATAAATCGCGACCTAACTTCTATTGACCAGTGGGCCAATTCATGGCTGGTAGAATTCAACCCAAATAAAACAGAAAGCCTTCTCATGTCTCGGAAAAGGGGCCCCAATCCTCACCCTACTCTACTTCTTGCCAACTCGCAAATCTTAGAAGTTTCCACCCACAAACATCTGGGAATCACATTTAATAATACATGTACGTGGAACGACCATATTGACCATATCTGTGTGAAAGCTTGGTCTAGGTTAGACCTTCTAAGAAAGTACAAATTCTTCTTAGACCGATCTGTCCTCGAGAAAATTTATTTTGCGTTTGTAAGACCCCTACTCGAATATGCAGATGTAGTATGGGACAACTGCTCCGCACTCAAAGCTGAGGAACTGGAGAGGGTCCAGATAGCAGCAGCAAGGCTTGTCACAGGGGCAACACTCAGTGCCAATAAGGCCTTGTTGTACACCGAAACAGGATGGGAACCACTTCGTGAAAGACGACGCAAACATAAATTAATCCAGTTTTTTAAAATGTATCACAATATCACACCACAATACCTGTCCTGTAAAGTTCCGCCAAAGATCTCGGAACTAACATCCACTTCCAATCTTAGAACAGCCGAAAACCATCGAATCCCAACCTGCAGGACCGAACTGTACAGGTCTTCTTTCATTCCTAACGTGACTGATCAGTGGAACAATATACCCCTCCCAATTCGTACGAACTCCTCGTTGAATAACTTCAAAGGTTTCTTAAATAAAGGCAATTTAAGACCACCAAATTTCTATTGTGCTGCCAAATCCCGCCTCGCCCAAATTGTTCACTGCAGACTTAGGCTGCACTGTAGTCATCTCAAAGCTCACCTGTTCAATAACCATCTGTCCAGCAGTCCCTTATGCGACTGTGGTGAATTTGAAACACCAGAGCACTACTTCTTACACTGTCCGCGATTTACAACTGCCCGAAATTGCACCATCAGCCAATTACCTATTGCATTGGACACATCAACCTTGCTGTACGGCTCTGAATTTCTGAGCAATGAGGAGAATCATAAGCTATTTGAGGTGGTTCACAATTTTATTCTACTCAGTAAGCGATTTTAACGAAATTCAATCCGCCTCCCTCCGGCCTTTTGGTGCGAAATTAAAATAACTCTGGCTTCTGTTCACCATGTCCGCTATCCTGCCGGAGGCCAACCAGTACGGCTTCAGCCACTGATGGCCATGCCTTCCCTCCCTGATGGGATGTAAACGCCTTGCAACTTAGCTTAGTATCGTGGACTCTGTTGCCACTGACCTTATGTTCTAGCCAATTCTGCCAATTGTGACTGTCGTGTCGCCCTAACTTCGCGGGGTCCTTGCATTCTCTGCGAAGCACCCCTGTCCGTTGCGCCACACACTTAAAAGAAAATGTATACATTGTCTCACTGTCATCTCTCCGTGTTACTCTGTTTCTTTCTTTCTTTCCTTCTCTTCTCACTCTACATCGCTCTTATCCTATCTTACTGTTTCTCAGCCAAAGGTAAACATATCGAACATGAACGAACCAATCTGCCGCAGTGTTACAAATAGTTGATTTTGCCGTGGAAACAGCCTTCCATAAGCTATTTAGCTTTATGCTGAATCCACTTCCTTCAATTGCTGTATATTCTGTTATTTTTTAGTGTATATGTTTACTTTGGAAATAAATATTGTTTAAACTAAAGTGACATATATTAAATAAGGATTCTGAAATTTGACGTTTATGTCAAATTCAAGGACCGTTGCTTTCTGGAGAAAAGCTAGGATATTTAAATTAATTTTATGGACTCGTATATTTTTGAAAATGATTGTATGGGTGAAATATCACAGGGTTGTTATTTTAAGGTTATTCTAAATTTTAAAAATAAGTAAACAATTCGAGTTATTTAGAATGAATGAAAGAAAGAAACTTTTTAATAATCAGTGGCAGTAAACTGGGTAAGCGCATTAATTTAATTAAGGTCGTGTTCGGAAAGCGTTCTTTGTTCAGTCGCTGTCATGCAGGGACTGTATAAACAATGCATTCCAAATTTGAACTTACTGAAAAGTCAGTTCATGTCACTGCAAGTCATCAAATCCGTCTTTTCTAAATTAGCACCTTTGCCCAAATCAAGTTTTTGATTGGTGATGCGCGCGCCTATATAAGACCCCTCGAGTTAACCTCAAGACCCCTCGAGTTAACCTCAAGACAGCTGGGCGTCTCTTGCCCGATCTCCCGGACTATCCAGGAAAAAAGCAAGAGCGTCCAACTGACCTTGGATTACATCATTGAAGAAAACAATACACCGCCCTCTTCGGGGAGAGGTAGTACCTTTGGCGAGAGGATCCCCTCTCCCACTGGTCCTCACCCGAAGGGGCACGGAGGCCCTGAAAAGAGACAGAACAAGAAAACGAAGAAGAGCCCATCGACCAAGCGCAGGGACAACCGGCGCTTGGAGGCCTTCCGAAATGGGAAGAAAGAGGTGAGCGAGAGGATGGAGGTTTTGGAGGCAGCCGCCATTCCCCCCCCCCCCCCCAGTCCCACTAGTACACCCAACCAACTGCCAGCTCCTGAGCCGGTACTGTTGGATGAGGAACGACTGGTGGAGACTGAGGAAGAACCGGAGGTTGCATTTTCACCACCTCCCACTCCCCACTTCCTTCTCTACCGGACAGCCCGGGTGTGTCACTCACATCAATACAGCCACCTAAGTCTGCAGTCACCGCCGAAGAAATAAGGAGAGTAATAGAGATGGGAAAACGAGCAGTTGAAATGGGAACCCGAATCGCCTCCGAAACCCACGAGTTCAGGGAAAAATCCAAGGCAAATCTCAAAAAGGAATTAGACGCAATCCTGTCACCAAACTCAACACTAAACCCAACATCATCGACTTCCACATGACAATCTCAACCACCTCCAATGAAGAAGAGCCGGAAGAAGCCCAGACGGAGTTAAGCCACCTCCTCCTTCCTTTTCCTACTCTACCGCGCCTTGACATCCTACAACAACAACAAACAGCTAATGAGGGTCGAAAGGGGCTTGTCCCCCCAATCGTCCCTGCGCGCCTTCGGCGCGTCAAACCATTTCGTTCGGCCTCCAGACAGACTCGCAAGGTTGGAATGATCGTTAGTTCACGCGGTGTAGTAAAGAGTTAATGTTGTTGTGTTGTTCCGGTGAAGCGTCATTTGGACGACAGGATTCCCGATCTGATGATTTGCATGGAGGTGAGAAACCGATGAGTATATGTAGTATTTAGTTTATAGTATTTAGTTGTGATAACACGTCGTAGTTACATAGTTATTAGTTAACAGTTTTAAGTGTATTAGTGAATCTGTGTTATTAGACGGTCAGTTGTTATTATTGCGAATTAGAAGCACTATTAGCAGAAATTGTAGATGATAAAATATTCTAAAAGGTGAAATTTAGTATTAAAGGTAATTCCCCATAATGTGGTAGGCGCAACAGGATAAATACGCGCATGAGCGGCTGAGTAAAGATTTCGTGATTTCTAATCAGTAGTCGCAGCTTCGACCTTTCTCCACGAATATAAATTTGGGAAACAATTTAGTTTTAGATAATATTTTAATACTTGTTTTCGGTGGGATTCAGTGACTAGTCACAAAATTCATTTCATTTGTGGTTGTGATTATTTATTTAGGATTTGTTGACTATTTGTAAATAAGAGTATAGAAGATTTATATATAAAAATTGTTGGATTGTTAATAGTCTTTATCTTATTAATGAAGAAGCCCTGAGTACCCTAGGGTTTGATGGAACCTCAGCCCCGCCAAGAAATTAGCCCATGCTAGTTCATTATCGTTGAAAGCAATTGATTAAAGCGCGGCGCTACTCTGTGGCTTGTGAATAAGCAATTGCGATCTACAAGAGTGAGCTAGTGAAAGTCCCCCGTCCCCGGTGAAAGAGTATCCTAGAACCCCAGCAAAGTTGATCAATCCCAGCCTTGGCCGTCTGCTGTCGAGCGCTCTCTGACAAATAAATATTCACTCTCTCTAAGACGTTGCTACGGCGGCGTTCCAGGGGACAGTAATTTCTATTTGTCAGAAAGTGTTAACACCTGTATAGACACCTACTTGAGCGATTCCCCGGTGGAAGTAACGTGTGGTCTCACTTTGCAGGCGGACCCTTTGGTCATAGAAATATTGCATTACTGACATTCGCCACATTAGTATCAATGTTTTATAATGTCAGTGATACCAATTATTGTTCTGATGCAGATACGTTATCCACGATTTAAAAAAGTATTTACCGATTATTATTCAAGTAGCTTTAATTGTGTCGGTCTACATTTCCAGATAACTATTCTACTGTCAGTACAGAACAATCGCCACAGACTGGTCGTAAACCACGCGTGGGCGGTGATGTCCACGCACGCGTTTACCAGGTAATAAGAATTACTCCTAGCAAAATTGTGTACCCGGCGCTTCATTACTTAAATCTTTGGTGATAATTCCTATAAAATAGTATTTGGTATCTAATAAATAACTATAGTGTTCATGCCATCTTGCACCCCGTGGAAAGTGATCTGTCCATCACGGCCGTACTGTAATCAATCGGTGTGTTTGGTCCTGTAATTGACTGTTTTCTTTGTTCTAGTAAACACGGTTACTGCTATCAGAGCTCTTTCTGAGAATCCTGGACTCCTCGTCGGATGACAACCTCACCGAGATCTTTTTCGCCGGAAAATTCAACACTTCGCCGGAGTTTCAGTGACAGTTCGTCGAGCTTTTCTAGACGTTTCGCCGGAATAATTGTGGGCGTTTCGCCAGAATAAGTCTGGACGTTTCGCCGCAATTATTTTTCATGGACATCTTTTTCATGCAAAGATATAATAACTGGATAAAAAGAAAAACAACATCGATCTGATAAAAAATGGGAGACAACTTTATTGACCAGCACAATTACTTCTTTATGCAAAAGATCCGAATGTTTTGACAGTAATAGATATGTTAGTAAGTACACAATTGTGAGCAACAGCACAGTAATTAATAACACTAAGTAATTATAGGCAGGATATAGAAACATCCAGGGACTAGATAATAATGGGACCAGTAGGCGGAAGCCAATGAATCTTGATACCCTGAAAGTGGGTTATAGCAACATCCAGGGTCTCCACCGGAAAGTAAGTGACATTGCTACATTGATCGAGGCAGAGGAGTTTGACGTCATGGGCTTAAGCGAAACGTGGGTAAGGCACGAGGAACGGGTAGACCAAGTAAGGGAGTGCGTGTGGTTAGGTGTAGGGCGAACGGAAGGCCAGAGAAAAGGGGGAGGGGTAGGCATGTACATTAAAGAGGATTTAAAACCGTTGCTGATCACAGACCTGGAAGATGTCAGCACCTCGGCTGAGGTATCGAAAGAAATTGGATGGGTAAAGATCAATCTGAGAAACAAAAGTATTGCCCTTGGGGTTGTGTACTGTGCGGTGGAGGGAAGCAAACCCGAGTGGAATGACTCGATATACTCAACACTAAGGCCCAATATCACAGAACTACAAAACAAGGGGCTCGGTATAATTCTGATGGGTGACTTTAATGGACACATAGGTAATAATGAAGAAGGCATAGAGGGTGGGGACAAGAAAGTCAACAGGAATGGAAGAAAGCTGTTGAACTTCACAAACGAGCTCGGCCTGAAGATTCTGAACAGGGACGCGAGGTGTAAGGGGAAATGGACCTGGGAGAGGAACGACAGAAAATCAATAATCGACTACATTCTCACAGATATTAATTTATGGAGGGAGGTGATAGGGGTAGAAGTGGATGATGAGGGTAAAATGGCGGTGGATAGTGAACACAACTTGATTACAGTGACGATCAGGGCCAAAAACCTAGTAAAAAGCAAAGGAAGCTTTAAGGAGATTTGGGGACTCAAAAAGGATGCTGACTGGGCGAAGTTCAATGAAAAACTGAAACCAAAGCTTGCAACCGTATCCAAGGGGGGGCAGTGTCCAGAAGATGGCCGACGCCATAGTTGCGAGGCTAGTGGAGGCAGGGAAGGAAAGTGTAGGAAAGATCAGGGTGCCGACACGGGAACTTGGGTACAGAGTGAATGAAGAACTGAAAAGGGCCATAAAGGGTAGAAAAGCTAAATGTGCTGCATACAGAAGTAGAAAACTTAAGGGGGCGGAAAGCAACGAGGCCACAGTACCAAAGGAAGAATACCAACAAGCACGAAATAAAGTAAAATAAGATTACAAACGATAATCGGACAGTGCGAAATAGCAGTCTTATTAGGACGATAAGAACGACAAGGGGGTCGAGTTCGAACGTATTTTGGAAATGGGATAAAACGTAACAAAAGGAAGTAACCCACAAAGTATTAAAGTAGATGGCAGAGTTACAGACGAGCAAGATCAAGTCGAATCTGAACTAGTCTAGCACTGGGAAAAGGTAAACGATAAGCGATGGGGAATGGGAGCCCACCTGAGTGTCCGAATCGGGTCGAGGAAAACCTATCGAACTTCGTGTGCAGCGAAATTAAAACGGAGGAGGTGCGAAAGGTGATCTCAAAATTAAGGGATGTAAAAGCGGGAGGAGTGCATGAAATTCCTAACGAGTTTATCAAAAAAGGGAGAGAGGAATTCGTGGAAAGCGTAACTGCCCTATTCAATCTAGCCATAGAAATTGAAGAGGCCCCAAAGGAGTGGAGAGAAAGCAAAGTGACATTTATTCACAAAAAGGGGAAAAAGACGTTTTGGATAACTAACGAGGGATCTCTGTTAATAGCAACATTGGAAAAGTTTTCTGTAAAGTCCTGTGGGAGACTAGAGAAGGTGATTGAAGAGAAGGTTTTTTTGGGAGAAATCCAGAATGGCTTCAGGAAGGGAAGGAGAATTACTGACCATCTTTTCACGTCATCCCAAATGATAGAATCCGCGAAAGCAAAAAAAGAAAAAGATGTTTATGGCCTTTTTGGATGTCAAAAAGGCATACGATAGAGTATGGAGGGAGGGTATGTGGCGCAAGCTGGAGGCTCTGGGCTTAGGAGGCGAGTTTGTTGGAATTATGAAAGCATTATATAAAGACGTACAGAGTGAACTTAGACTGGGAAACATTACAACAATACATGTGCCTATGGAGATAGGCCTAAAACAGGGATGTATCCTTTCGCCAATTCTGTTTGCGCTGTACATCAAAGGTTTAGGAGATGAACTCCTGCATAGCGACGAGGGGGTAGCAGTTGGGGACTTGAAGATCCCAGGGCTATTTTTTGCAGACGATATGGTGCTAGTGTCAGAAAGCGAAGAGGGGCTAACGAAAATGTTGGGAATTGTTGGGAAATATGGGAGAAAATGGAGACTCGAACTTAATGAAAGCAAGAGCAAAGTTATACCTGTGGGCCACAAAGTGGACCCCGCTCGAGTTCTGCATTCCGGAAGGTAGCAGCAAACTTCTCAGTGTAGGAGAGACAGGTGATTACGAGTATTTGGGGGTAAATATAAACATTATAGGAAGAGGCATCTACCGAAACCACACAAATAAATTGATTCTGAAGGGGAAGCGAATCCTTAACCAAATGAATCTTATAGGGAGAAATAGTTTCAATAAGGTTTTCGTGGGGAAAACCATTTGGGAAATGGTGGATCTGCCAAGTATAACATACGGTACGGAAGCGGTACCCCTAAATCAGACGGTCGTAAAGAGCTTGGAAATCCTGCAGAACGATGCAGGCAGGATAACGGAGTCGAGTAATACCGCAGCGCTAGAAGCAACCAGGGATGAGCATGGGTGGATGAGGATCAAGGACAGGATAGACCTGTTGAAACTCGGTTATCTTAATTATTTGGTAAATCTTCCCGACAGCCGATGGTGTAAAGTAATGTTCCTGAGAATTTTCAACTCAAATATCAAGACGGGGTGGATGGACGAAGTGATGGAGCCAGAAGAGAACTACTCATTGGATATCTCGGACCTGGACGTTGGGGCAAACCAGGGTAAAAAATCGTCAGAGAAAGGGTCATGGAGGATTGTAACCGTAATTGGAGAGAGGGGGGTCAAATCAAAGAGGTCTTTGGGTGGCCTGCGTGATAAAGAGAAGCCAGGTTTCGAAGAGTACATTGATGGCACCTTTAGGGGGTCACTGTTATTCAAGATGAGGTCGCGGTCCCTGGAGCTGAGGGGAAAAATTGGGAAAACAGTGAAAAGGAGTGCCAGATGTGTAATTTGGGCATGGTGGAGACCTTGGAACACTTTCTTCTAGAATGAACAAAGTACCAGTTCAACAGATTAAGATTCACTGGGAGTCTGTTGGGGAAGTGGGATGGGAGAATGAAGGACATGTGGTTAGGGGGAGACTCAAAGGAGAGGGTTAATATGCCAATCGGAGAGATTGAGAAGAATGGGGCAAGGGACCTCATCAAGCAGTTCGTCTCCGAGTGTTGGAAGGAGAGGAGAAGCGTGGGAATAGGGAGGCAGTTGGGAGTACAAGGGTAACCAAGGCCTTCTCGTCCGAGAATCGCGACAAATCAGCGGCCGGCCAAAGTGTTATTATTATTATTATTACTAATTGATAGTTATTAAAGCTATCAATGGAGGTGTTTTGTTTACTTATCATTGTCGCAGTATTACGGGGTTAAATTGATGTTCAAAATGATGGAGGAAGCCAGTGACTGTCGTCTGAACCCCAGTTCGAACGTATACCTTGCCACCTTATCAATGCCCTATCCGCTTGGGACTCTTAGGATTCCTGAAGATGCCTGTGGCTTAGAACGACAAAGGGTGATCAACGATAATTCACTGAAAAGATTATTTATTTACATGTACGAAGAAATATATTACGAAACAAATTACTCACAAAATTATCCATAAGAATACACTAATTACGCGGATAAAAGTTCATTCTTTGGGGCCCTCGACGTCTCCGACAGCTTGCTGTGTCCGCTGGATCAACCTCACTTCATCTTCACTTTCTCACGGTTTGTGATACATACAAAGTGTCTATTCACTTTTCGTTGCTTCCTCCTCGCAGTGTTACTTCACAGTCATCCGGGCTTAACACATATGACGTTCTGCTTATGTGACTCTGTCAGCGTTCTCACAGTTCAATCACAATTCAATCGGCCTCTACTACAGTTCACTTTGCGCCTTGCCTGGCTCTTACGGGGTTAAGTTATTCTTCACCTTCAGATATATACTTACCAAAGCTTACATAATAATATTCTGCAAAGTGTTCTCGACATCACCAATTCTCGCACAGCCTAAAACTATTTTAACTCGCGAGCCACTCAAGCGCTTACTCAAGCTCTTACTACGGTTTCTAGACGTCAACGTTAAAGCTCTTACTTCTTTGGCTACTATGCCACCACGGTTCGCAACCGTTAACAAACTACTATCGGTTCCTTACAACCCTCACAGGGTTATGGCAATACGCGGACTTTCAATCTCGGTGCCTATGACCCTCGACAGCCAAGGCTAAATTCGAATCTTCTCTGAGTGGCCTCAAGCCAACTGCCCCTCAGGATTCTGCTTCACTCTTTATACAGTCGGAACGCAAAGTTTAAACATATTAATTCTGATTTAACGAGTGCTTTGTAATTCGATATGGATAGAGATATAAATGCGAATTTTGTTTGAGGTAAAACCTTTGACATTTCGGAGACAGGATAGATGCGTAATATGGGTGTGTGTCCAGAACATGTGTGATGCACTGGTTTTCAACAATTACAATTTAACAGGTCTTAATTACCCAGATAACGACTACACAAGGGAATATTGTCTCTCTTACTATTGATCTGTTATCAGATAGCCCAAGTGGCGTTCCACAAGTGCGCCATAATGGACATTAAACTTCACACATCATTTAGAAGCTCTTGAATTAACGTTAGTTTGACAAATCTGTTTTTGTGGTCCGTCACATATCTGTCTTTACATTTAACCCAGGCAGAAATATTATCGAAAATATTTAGACTTTTAAACAAGAAAATCGCAACTTCTCGCTACCATCTTGACAATGATCACTGTTTGTTCGATAATTTACATGATACCCGACATTTATTAACGATTTTTGATAGAAATCACAAGGGAGGCAGCAGATTTTCAGCTTACGAATCATTGCCGAAACCTGCAAGCCCAGCCATGAAATGTTATACAAACATATCTTGCACACTCGACAGTTAATTGATTTGGTTTCGTCTACAGGTGGGCGGTCCCGTAGGACTCTTGTGCACCAATTACCTTTCTGGTCTGGATTGGTGTTTTTCTGACAATTATCGAAGTATGATATATTGACAGGGCACATTTTCTTAGAGTTTTAGGCGCATTCCGTTGTTCCAAGCTTTCGATTCCGTTTGGCACAAAATTATCAGGGATGAATCTCCCCATGAAATTGCTTAGATTACTCTCCTCCTTCCCTAACGGTCGCGAAACAAAAATCAGAGTCAACTACGAAATGTTCGTCAGTGCCCCCCCCCCCCCCATCCCCATCCCCGCGAGGCTGGCACCCCAGTGATCCATCCTCAGCCTGCTCCTATATATCATTTACGTCAATGATCTCATCTCCGATAATCGCATTCAAATCTCACAATTTGCGTACTTTTAGGGCCTCTGGGACTCTAATAACACAGCCAATCTAGTTCAAAAACCTCTTCAACGCGCTCTCGATGACCTGGAGCAATGGTGTGCCAAATGGAGAATCAGGCTGAATGCAAACAAAACCCAAAGAATCGAGTTCACACGTAAGATTAACAATCGGGACTTTGACCAAAAACTACTGGACAAAGTCCTCTCTGAATGCACAGAGGCGAAATTCCTTGGCATAACCATTGCACAAAACCTGTTCTTCAACAAACACACCAACGATATTGCCAGCAAAGCGACAATACGTATTAACTTGCTAAAAATGCTACGAACACATACTGGGGAGCCAGCCAGACAATTCTACTTAAACTATACAAAACCTTCGTGTGCCCAGTACTGAATACGGGGCACTGGTCCTAACCGACGTAAATCAAACCAATATGGGGAATATGGGGAAACTCCAAAAAGTCCAAAACCATGCGCTCAGGATCGCCCTCCGTGCTTCCTGGGATACACCTATCAAACTACTCCACGACAGAGCTGAAATTCCAACCATAAAGGACCGCCTCGCCTCCCTAACCGCGAAAAATCGAGACTGGTTCGCCGACAGCCAACTAATATCCGAACTCCAGAACATTTGCGAAACGTCACAATCTGATTATATCGACTATAATAAGTAACACTAAAAACAGGTAACTAGGAACTGAGGGAAGGCATTCTAACAGGCAGTAAATTCAGCTCAGCTGAGACCATTTACCAGATGGGCTGCCTTCACTTATTTAGCTACCACAATCTCCTAAATTTCAAAAGCATAGGAACAGAGGGAAGGTGAACAAAGGCAGTAAAATCAGTACAGCTGAGACTATTTACACACTAAAAACTGAAGTGTTAAAACTGACACTTTCAAAGTGTTAAACCCATTCTAACTCTTAGGGTTTGATTTTAACACTGAAAGTGCAATGCTTTAAGCACTTAGGCATTACAATCGTCAGACATCTGAAACTTGAACGGATGGCACTTCCCATGTGTCTAGCATTGGTGGTTCTTCCAGAATCGTCCATAATTTGATTTGCGCTTGGTGGGTACATAATTAAAAGGACACAACGCAGATGACGCCGATCAGGCTCGAGATTTCGAGCCTGATCCGCATCATCTGCGTTGTTTCCTTTTAAGTGTCGCGACATTACACTTGCCAAGTGGTATTATTGTAACACCTGTCAAGTTCTGGGATATCTACACTTGAACAAAGTGCTAGTTCAACACTTAGTAAGTGTTAAATACAGCACTTCAAGTGTAGTTTTTAACACTTTAGTTTTTAGCGTGTACCAGTTTGGGCTGCCTTCACCTATTTTAACTTAACCATTAATAGCACGCGACTAGGAACAGAGGGAAGGTGAACAAAGGCAGTAAAAACAGCCCAGCTGAGACCATGTACCATGATGGGCTGCCTTCACCTATTTTAACTTAACCATTAATAAGCCGGCACTAGGAACAAAGGGAATGTGAACAAAGGCAGTAAAATCTGCTCAGCTGAGACCATTTATCAGATTAGGCTGCCTTCACCTATTTTAACTTAACCATCAATAGCAGATAACTAGGAGCTTAGGGAAGTTGAACAAAGAGGCAGTGAAATCAACTCAGCTGAGACCATTTACCAGAATGGGCTGCCTGCACCTATTTAGCTATCATAACCACTCAACCGTTAATAGGAAGTATCCAGGAACAAACAAAAAACAGGCCGTGGGATCGATTCCCCACCAGGATGTAATTGCATATTTTTGTCAATTTTAAAACCGACTAACTCTGCCTTTTCTCTTTTAGCAGGTACACACAGATGCCTTCTTTTTTTACCTCCAGCTCCCCAATAACCGCAATGGAAAAACTCTAACCGATATGGAATACAATAACCGCTATGGACTCTGAACATCCTTCGCTTCATCCCTAGAAGTGGTCATCCACCACCTGGGAGGCGAGCGCTGGTCCTGCGCCCCTTTTTACCCCTTTTTGTAAGCGTCGGTAGCGCACATTCTGCCAAATAGGTTACAATGCAGCGGAGGGACGCCCGACGCCTGGAGGCTTTCATGGAGAAGAATAAGGAGAGGAGGGGTGGAGTTTTCGGAGGCAGCCGCCAGTTCCCCTCCTAGTCCTACAGGCACACCCACCAACTACCCGCCCCCCCCCCCCCCCAGCCGATACAGTTGGATGAGGAACGTCGTGTGGAGATTGAGGAGGAACCCCAGCAGCAAGACTCAACAAGCGTATCTCCATCACAGCCACATCCTCAAAAGAAGACCCGCAGAAAACACAACGTGGATAAGCAACTTCCTTCTCCTTTCCTCCTTTACCACGCTCAGAAATGGCGCAAAAATCTTCTACAGTTAAAGAAGGTCGAAAGGGCTTGCCCCACAGCGTCCCTGCGCGACTTCGGCGCGCAGAAACCATTTCGTCTATCTTCGTCTATCTTAGAGTTCACTACATGTGGTCATCCACTATCATTCGCACCTTGAACTCCGAGGTGCTAACAACTAAACAATGGAGCTGCAATTAGTATCCAAGAGACACCGATCAAAGTGAAGGCCCCCACAACCTGCTACCACCTGGAGTATCCAGGTGCACAAGGGAACAATTCACTTGACAGTTGATTTTGAGACTAAGACAGTACCGACGTCCTTGGAGAGGTGTAGCACCTTTCGTGGAGGTGGGGGATGTCCTCCCACACTGGTCACCCACCTTGTGACTCGGACAAGCTGGATGAAGACGCCAGAGCAGTGCCGCTACCACCAAAAAAATGAAGAAGAGAAAGAAGGGACCCTACGCCAGACGACGAAATGCACGCCGAATGATGGAGTTTCTGGAGAAGAAGGAGAAGAAAGAGAAGGAGGCAAGTAAGGGCGTCAAATGGTCGACACCTGTCACCCCTGAGCGACCATTGTCCAGCCCGGTACCCCCTTCACAGAATCTCTATCCCATCAGACTCTTCATCCGAATAGGAGATGGAGGAGGAAGATCTGTCTATGGCACAGGACGTAGTCCCAGACGACGCACCTTCCACCCCTCCAGCTCTTGCTTCTCCGTCTTCTTGAGACCAAGATTCCGATCAGAAGGAGAGCATCCCGGACTCCGTAGAGAGATCCAGGACGATACTGTCCTAGCTGAGAGCCAGCAGACACTCAACTACTACACAGAAAGAGCAACTAACCCAAACATAATCAGGGCAATCCTTCTAAAGAATCTCAAAAAATCCCAAGAGACAGCAGCAAGGATTAGGCGGTTCACAGCCAAACTACAACCTACTCTTCCTTCTGAGCCAACAACGCCACCAACATCCATTTCTCCGACGCACCCTTCTCCCTCCAATAAGAACCGCAGGAGACACAGACGCCGCTGAATACCTTAACTCATTCCTCCTTTGCCACTGCCAGAGAAGATAAAATCACATACAGTTAACGAGAATCAAAAGGGGGTTGCCTCATACCGTCCCTGCGCGCCTTGGGCGCGGGAAACCATTTGATCTGCTTAGAGTCCCAAGAAAGAATTCTTTTTTATATTATTTATTCAGAATATTACTGGTAGGTTTTAGAATGTAATAATATTCACTAATCGGTTTATTTGAACCCAAAAAATTAATTTTAAACTATTTAATTTTTTTTTTAAATTCCGGCGAAGTGCATTTCTGGCGAGTTGTCATTCGACGAAGAGTCCATTCTCCCTTTCTGGTATCACTGAACTAAATATTTGAATTTGTGTCCAAATGATGCAATCTCTAAAAATAAGCAGCCTTGGGGAAATATATTGTTTCAACAAACGTTTGAAGCATATTCTATTGTCATCTTGCATTATTGTTGAATATTCCAGATAAAAATGAGGGTAATTTGATGACTTTTGGACCCAAAACATACAATTGACGTTTGGTGTGTGTTTGTTGGGAATTCCCTGAAAAATATGTGCACGTGACTGGTACTTCCCTTCCTGTCGGTTTTTCTCTCTTATGTGTTGCACGCCCCCCCCCCCCCCCCCCCCCGCCCCCTGTTTTGGGGGTCAAAAAAAGAAAAAGTTCCCTGAAGGGCTATACTTGACAAATATATTTGAATGGCACGTTTAAAGTGATGCGATGATATTTTTTCGTCGCCTGCGGGAAAATATTTCGTCCCGTGATACGTTCTGTGTGGCGACACAACTCCAACTAGATCGCCCTTGCAGCAGTCCGATTATTGGAACTCTCCTCCTGTATAAAAAGCTCAGCCCATCAAAATTTAGTCGTATTGGTAACCCGATGCAACTGAAGGTAACATATATTTTATTTAAGCACGACTTAGTTTCTCTTGGAGGACCTTATGGACATTGATATAGCCGCCAAAATGATTTAGTGACTCGTCCATGTAAATTCTTTCAGTACTGTAGGTTTGGGGTGGTAGATAGTTACATTTCCTAGTATCTTACCTCAGATATCCCTCTATAGGTGAATAAATCCCTCTTTTAGGTATGAGCTCAGCTTATGTAAAAGTTATCTTTGATTGGTGTTTTTTCAAGGACATTCTGCATATTTTCTATTGTTTTGTTTTTTTTGGCTGAATATAAATTATTTTGTTGTACAATTATAACTGTTCGTTTTTCGCACCCTACATCCCGCCTCATCTAGTGATACCAACCTGCACCGCTCAGTCGACTCGGCCTCTTACAGTTCGTTACCAAAATAGAAAGGTAGGTTTGCCCGAATCGTTTAACATTTGGTTATTTGAGGTACACTCCCGATATTACCCAAATTTTAACGACAAAATGCATGGAATATAAGTATTCATGACTTGTCATTGATTAACAAATGTGTAACAGATCGAGGGAGAAGTGCAAGAGCCGAGGCTCAGACCGTGGACCGTGGACCTCTACTGATTTACCACGAAAATGGCCCTAACTCGTTACACATCTCTCGCGTTCTTTTGCGATTCAGAGCCGATCAATCGCACCTCAGTTTCCATCAAGAGCGGACGAAAGATGCACTGTGATTCACCACAGCGCCCACAATACCAAGTGCTGCTGAAGGTTGGTCAACAACACCAATATAACAGATCGAGAGAGAAGTGTGGGAGCTGAGACTCAAGAAATCCTCTCACAGCACACAAATTGACCGATTTACCACGAGACTAAGAGATCCGGAACAACTAGTCACTAGTCTCAGTTCTTCAGTTGTGGCTCTGATGTTGTTTGTCTATCTTCAGCTACACAACATACGTAATCTGTTTATTATTATTGAGCACCCCGCCTGTAACACCTCACTTTTTGGCATCCCGCTTTTGGCACCCCATTCTTACGAAATGGATCGGTGAGCAGTATGGAGTCACTCAGTGTGGGCAATTGCACTACAGCTCATTTGTTCGATAAGACCCGAGTCGTTCGAGCAAGCAGATTGTATTCAAATGAAGTAGCAGTGGAGGGGCGCGGTGGCTCAGTAGGTAAAGGTGCAGACTGCAAGCTGAGAGGTCCTCGGTTCGAACCCCACCTGCGGCAACCGCGTTGTGTCCTTGGACAAGACACTTCACCCCCATTGCCCACGTGGGGGCACGGTGGAGCTGTGTAATAAGGCGCACTCCACGTCGATGGTGCACCTGTTTTCAACCAACGCTAACCCTGCTTGTGTGGAGTTAGTATGTTCTGGATTTGACAGTTACTCGGTGGTTCTCTCCTGGGACTCCGACTTCCCCCACCCGTAAAACTGTTATTGTCGTGATCAGCTATTGAGCAGAAATATGTGACCTTTACCAACGAATCGGCCACATCCGTGGACTTTTTTTTTGGGGGGGGGGGGGGGCGGTCTTGGTTTCGATCGGAATTTTTGGCCGACAAAAGCCCAAAGATTCCGATCAAAGCTAGGACCGCTCGGAGAGAGAAGAAGTCCACATTAAACGCTCGCGATCCCCGGCACCTCCATATAATCTCAGACTAACCTAAATAAGGTCGCAATAAGCGAAAGGTAGAACAGGAAAGAAACACCCTCGGGTGTGGTTTAGTGTGCTAAACCTGTTACCCTCCAGCTGCAATCTCATTTCCAGCCGGGGAAGCTCTGCCCACATAAAACGCTCGCGATACCAGCCAGGCGCCTCCAAATAAACTGAAACTAATCTAAATATGGTAGAAACCAGCGAAGGCATAGGCATAACAGAAACACCCTCGGGTGTGGTTTAGTGTCTAAACCTGTTACCCTCCCGCTACAAACTCACTCTCAGCCTAAGAAGGTTAGCTAACAGGCAGATTAACAGCTTAACTGTGGCCTTCTACCAGAAAGGGCTGTCTTCACCGACTCAGCCAAAGATTAGATCACAAATTAAAACATAATGTGCTACTTGTATCTTTTTATTTTTTCTAATGAAAACTAATTCTGCCTTCTTCTTTTAAGCAGGTACACAGAAGATGCTTTTTGACCAGCACCCCAATAACCGCTATGGAAGTCTAACCGTTATAGAAACGGTAACCCCCATGGTTCCTGAACATCCTTCACTCCATCCCTAAAAGTGGTCGACCACTTTAAGGGAGGCGAGCGTTGGTCCTGCGTCCCGCCTCTTCCCCTTTTTGTAAGCGCATTGCGCACCCCTTGTCCCAAACAAATAGGATTACAATGCAGACCTGCCCCCGAACCAGGGAAGTTCCGGTCTTCTTTCTGGTGGTCCCTGAAAGGGGTCGTTGTAGTTTCCTTTAAAGACGTCCTACCAAACAGAGACAGCCTGAGGCAGATTATACTTGCCAGTGATGGCCATCACTCAATCATCATCTCCGAAGTGGCAGACTATACTTGCCTGAAAATCCAGATCGACTGCACCCTCGGGGAGAGGTAGTACCTTTGTGAGAGGACCCAACCTCTCCCACTGGTCGTCACCCGAAAGTTCAACCGGCATCAGTCAAAGAGACCATCACGCCACAACCGGTGACACCTGCCGAGTACCTGAACCTGTTCCTCCTTCAACACGAGTTGACATGTGGAAATTAGTCATTTACAGGCAGTGAGGGTCGAAAGGGGCTTGTTCCCCATACCGTCCCTGCGCGCCTTCGGCGCGTTAAACCATTCCATTCCTGTTTTGGGGAATTCAGATTCACACTTCTGACTTCAGAGCATGAGCACCTGATCAACAATCATGGAAAAACTGGAATTACCAGAGAGACTCATCAGAACCATATCAGCTCTGGGCTTCTCTTGCCCTGTCACCTGGACTGCCCAGGAGACAGGCAAGAGAGTCCACCTGAACCTGGAATTTGAGGTAGAGACATCCAAGACACCACCCTCTTCGGGGAGAGGTAGTACCTTTGGAGAGAGGATCCCCTCTTCCACTGGTCCTCACCCGAAGGGGCACGGAGGCCCTGAAAAGAGAGAACAGAAGAAAAAGAAGAAGAGTCCATCAACCAGGCGCAGGGACGCCCGGCGCTTGGAGGCCTTCGGGAATAGAAAGAAAGAGTTGAGTGAGTTGGTGGAGGCTCTGGAGGCAGCCGCCAGTTCCCCTCCTAGTCCCACTGGTACACCCAATCAACTGCCGGCTCCTGAGCTGGTACAGGTGGATGAGAAACGTCCAGTGGAGACTGAGGAGGAACTGGAAGTTGCTTTTTCACCGCCTCCCACCCCTCACTCCCCTCTTCCTTCACTACCGGAAAGCCCTGGAGCGGAAGTAGCAACAGAAGAGCCACCACAATCCATTGACACCATCGTGCAAAACGCACTAAGAGCAATAGAGATGGCAAAAGAAAAATCCGCAAAAACAAAAGAGTACCTAAAGAAATCAAAAGAATTCTCCAGAATAGCACTAGAAGAACATTATGCGCGTACCTCAACACTACCACCAGCCTCACCACCATGCCAACCTCCACCAAAGAAAAAGAGCCGCAAAAAGCCCAGAGGGGGATAAACCTTTTCCCCTCCTTCCTTTTCCTCCTCTACCACGCCTCGACATCATCCAAAAACAAACAGCCAACGAGGGTCGAAAGGGGCTTGTTCCCCATATCGTCCCTGCGCGCCTTTGGCGCGCGAAACCATTTCGTTGAATGCATTCATTTTCCTGATCTCAGAGCGCGAACATCCTAATTAGACCGTAATTATGGAAACACTGGAACTACAAGCGAGATTGAAGAAGACGATAGCAGCTCTGGGCGTCTCTTGCCCTATCACCTGGACTATCCAGGAGATAGGTAAGAGCGTGCATCTGACTCTTGAATTCAAGTTCGAAGAAGAGACTGAATCACCACCCTCCCCGGGGAGAGGTAGCACCTTTGCTGAGAGGACCTCCTCTCATACTGGTCCTCACCCGAGGAGGTCGGGAGGCCAGGAAAAGGAGAAAGAAGAGCCCGTCCTCCAAGCGGAGGGATTCTCGACGCTTGAGGGCTTTCTTGGAGAAGAAGAGAGAGAAGAGTGAGGAAAAGGAGGAGCCAGAGAGTCACCATTTCCGCTCCTACTCCCACAGAGACACCCATATTGCCCCCAGCTTTTCAGCTGGAGACGCCAGATGTGGACAACTCTGTGGAGACTGAGATGGAATGGAAGCTGCTTTCTCGCCACATCCCGCTCCCCACACGCCTTTCCCTTCAGTACCAGAAAGCCAGGATCAGGATACCGAAACCACCCGACCCACACAAGATTCTGTAAAAGATGTACCAACCCTGAAAGAAATAAAACAACAAACAATAATAAAAATACAAAAAGCAAAGGAAATTTAACAAAAGGCAATGAAAGAAGCAATGAAAATCATAGAAAAGTACAAAGCAGAGTCAACACCAAACAGCGGGTCCGCTCCACCAACAACAACACCAACTACTGCCACAACTGTTCTATCGTCACCACAGCCACCTCCTCAAAAGAAAAAGAGCAAGAAACACAAACGACGCTAAGATTTTCCTTTCCGCAGTTCATTTTCCTCCTTCAACACGCCTTGACATGAAGCTACAAGATACTAAACAGTCATCGAGGGCCGAAAGGGGCTTGCCCCACAGCGTCCCTGCGCACCTTCGGCGCGCTAAAACCATTCCGTCTGGGGAATGCATTAGGGGGACATAAATGCGATTACCAGACGTTGTGAAAAATGCACTCAATGACCCCTGGGTTACCATGACCTATATTTGGAACCTCCATGGAGATTCGACTCATTTGGCGTTGGTCTCTGTTCACAGGTCATACCATGGCTGAGATATGGGCGTGCCCCACTTTCGAAACACCATAGGGACACCTCCAACGCCCCATGAGGATGAAACAATAGGCCGCCGAGTACCAGTGAAATAAATAAATAAATAAATAAATAAATAAATAAATAAATAGTGACTGTCTGTCAGTATTACTTCGGCGATGAGAGGGTCGGATCCGGAAAAAAGCTAACAAGAAAAATTTGGTATCCTTGTATTCTTCATTGTGTCAGGAATAACATATCCAAAAGCCGCCGAAATCCATCCATGGCAATTTTTTTGTTACAGTTTTTCAAAAGTGGCAGCAGACGCCTCTAGCCAATATGAAGATTGTCTGCGTGTTGGACGAAATTTGAAAAACGAAATGTTATGAGTGGATAATTTTAGAATCATTTGCGCATCCCAGCACACAAAAACGCCGCAGAAGTAAGATGGCGGCCAAAATGATCGTCAAACGTGGTCTTCAAAAGGAGCAACCAGATTATCATCCCGCAAGATACGGAACGGGTGGTTTTCTGATTGAGACGACACATTCTACCAGAAATAGACAATGACTAAGTATTAATAACCAAAAAGAACGGATATGCTGATGAGAGAAACATCCCTGAAAAATTCTTCTCAATCTTCACTTTCATCTGTAACCACATCATCAGCATTGTGGCAGCTCTCCCCACGACAATCACCACAAGCAGTGACACAATTGAGTCCGTGCTTTCGACAAGAACACTGATTTGTTCCACGTGGATTCTTTCAAGAAATTTTGCACCTACAACGATTTAATTTTAAAAGACTATCTGGTACCGCTTCTCAGTCAGTCGTGTTGGATAGAGTTACGTTTTACCAAGACTACTCCATATGACAACATGTAAGTGGGCCCTACGACCAGGGATGTGGCTAGAGGGTTTCAGCTGTGTGTGTGTGTGTGTGTGGGGGGGGGGGGGGGGGTGACACCGCTGTAAATTCAAACTGCGAGTGGTTTCGATAGGTGGTTGCACTGCAGCGCTGGGTGGTATCTTTTAACCCTTTACCCAACGACCAACGAATCGCCCGCAACCGCCCAAGTAATATGCAAATACAGCTGCGAAAATTTTTTTATTTTTCGAATAATTTCAACAAAACCATATGCAAATACAGCTGCTGAAAAAAAATTATTTTTAGAATAATTTCAACAAAACCATATCATGTGACCTCTCTTTGGAACGAGCTCGTTGAGCTCGTTCCAAAGAGGGGTCACATGATATGGTTTTGCTGAAATTTTTTTGTAAAAAATTACTAAAATGATATTTAAAATAATGAATTTTGAAATCGTCTGCGTTGGGTAAAGGGTTATGAACCCTTCTGAAAATTTTCACTAGTCCTGAAACGGAAAAAGCATCATTTATAATGTGTCTGGGTCAGAAAATTTACCGGATTGATGTCAGAGTCGAAATTTTGAGGCCCTGTCAATTTTAGAGTAGGAAATTTGAAACTCAAGTTTCCAGTTGGAAATAAAAGATCAAAATTTGTCATCGTCACTTGGATTAATATTTTTCATGAACAATGTTAATTTATTGAATTTCCAACTATTTGATTTTTGACCTCGGATTTCCAACTATTGAAAAAAAAATACTCCTAGCTGGGGGGTGAGACACCCCCGCACCACCCTGTCGCCACATCTCTGCCTACGACTTTGGAAATGTGTGGCTCATTCTGTTGGTGGGAGTATTTGAGGTTCAACTATGGTTTTACTCAACGAAACTAATGAACTTGGAGTACCTCAGCTTGCCGAGGGTATCACCTTCTTACCTAGCATACATGCATCTGATCAATTCACAACTGCTCCGACCTACCATTTCTGGAGAAGACACCGGATCAGCAATCCGAGAGAGGAGGCTCTGAATTGACCGGTTTGTATCTGTTTTTTTTACCTTGTCTGTATACGGCTGACGTAGAGCAACATCCGATCCAGGCGTGAATTGGCAGTATATATTTTACAATAACCTTCTTTTTTCGAACAATGTCTCTCATATTCCACATGCTGCCACTTTTGCTCGACTTCCTTACTTCTGATTTAAAATGAATATCTTGCAATTCTTCCTTCCAGTTGTGCTAGGGAAGTGGCTAGAGGTTTCCGATTGGCGGTGTAGGGTAGTGAATTTCCAAATGGGGAGGGACCGGGGGAACCCCCTCCCAGTCCCTCCCCCTAGTTGGAAATTCACCACCGAGAAAACTTTTGAAAGTGAAGCCATGAAAAGGGGCATAAAATTGATTCTAGTAACTGAAATACCAACACATTTATGATAGAATTATCAGGTTATTATTATTTGGTATTATTGTGGGAATTGAATATGTGCTAAACAAATGCTCAAGCTCAATCATGATGTGATTTTCTTGAAGTGCATTTCAAGGATTTTTTTTATTGCGATAAGTAAACATACTATAAAAATCTAATAACGATTGACATCATGCATACTTATGAAGCTCGATATTGCGTACATTGTAGTTGTAAATAGTTACAGTTGGGATTTCTGCAGAGTTGGAATTTTGGGAAGTAAAGGAGGCATCAGCATCACCAAAGAAGCTCTAAAATCCAGATAGATGGAATGTCCAACTCCTCATGGCTAGCCCTCCAAATTTCAAACTATAGGCAATTTTGACCAGTATTGGTGGGGGGGGGGGGGAGGGGGGTGTGACACATCCCCACAGATGTAAGTTCCAATGTAACAAAGACAAGCATAGTGTTTGCGTCTAAATCACTATATGAACAACATCCCATTAAGTGTACAAACTGCCGTTTGGTGTTCTGGTTCGAGAGAAAAGCTTCCTGATTGCCATTGGATCTGCTCAGATGTAAATCAGCTCAAGTTTTGAGCACTCTTCCCTGGTGTTCGCGATCTTTAATACATGGCTCGTTCCCACATCCATCAAAAACAATTACGCGCTATCAATACATCGCGCGAATGTGATTCTCGTATGCTTTAGCCTGGTCCTTATAAGTTCCAGTTTTCATCCACTTGATTCTGTGCAAAAAAGTACACCGCTGTCAAAAATAAATATACCTCCATCCCACAGCATAGATTATTCCACGGAATCAAATAGAGCAATTCCTTACTGACGCTTGTTAGCCTTCCGCATCATGATGTCTTTAACACTTACGCTGCCGAAAGCGGCTATTGTCATCTATTTTATGATGATTATCTGTACATTCTGGTACGCGCAGATCAAACTTACCATCTGATTAATTGTTGGAAAGGGCTCAGAGAGCCCTTTCCATCAATTAATCAGGTGTTAGAGTTGCAAGTATGTCATACATTGTACTAAACTTCATCGCATACAGGCGTACATAGAGGTCCTCCAAATATGGCTAAAGTGGGCGCGGCAGTAAAATGGTTAAATAGAGAGAAACCGACAATCCCTCCAAATCACAAAAAATCAACCCAAAATCTCTTCATTTGGTACGGATTTTCGGAATCCCCCAGAATCCTCCTTTTTCCAATAATAGCCACGTTCCTTTGTATAAGAGTCAATCTAATTACCCAGAATCCTCGACTAGAATTACCACAAACAACCCGACAAGTTGTACTAGTTCTGGATTCCTTTGAGAATCCTCATTTTAATAGGAGCACACAATGCTATGGGACCACTAAAAGGCTTCTAATATCACCTAGAGGCTTATAAAAAAGTACGTAGTGGTATATGGTGCGTTCCTTTGTATAAGAGTCAATCTAATTACCCATAATTACCACAAACAGCCCGACAATTGTTTTACTAGTTAGGATTCCTTCGGAATCCCCTGCGTCTGCCTATCATAGTGATTTCTATATCTTATTATTCTCTCCACTCCTTGGTCTGTCCTGTCCATGTTATGACTTCCTCGATCTCCCTATAAAGTATTCCGACAGCATGCCGCCACTGGGTCACGTGACATGACGTCACTTCTGAAGTCATCCAGATCAGGCCCGGGCATTTTTTGCCAAAATTTTGGGGCACGCTACGCACCAACCGATAGTAGAGCTCCGCTTAGATGGTGTTACCGATCCGCCCCCCCCCCCCCCCCCCCCAGAATTGTCCCTAGCATGACGCCCCTGCATCCCTGATATACCACTAATGGTGTCCGGTGGATAATCTCTACTTTGCGGAATCAAACAGCGACCGGTGGTAATCAGCTTATTATTCAATGTGCTCTCGACAAGAAAGTGGCCCATCAGAGCACGTGAAAATGCCTTACCCGTTAGCACATGTCCGACGGCGTTCGAACCGTACACATTTTCAAGAGCTTCTTCCAAACCAGAGCCTCTAATCATTCCATCTGAAATTCGCAGAGAAGATAATAGTGATAGACGCTCTTTGGGGTACAGACAGATTCTCCCTCGACAAAATCCACCCCCCCCCCCACCTGATAAAACATCCCCCCACGACAAAATCCCTCCCAACTTCCAATTAATGTAGACAAACCCTCCTCCTCAATTTTTTTCTGATCATATAAATGTGTTGTTTTAGTAATAAGACGTGAACTTTTGATTAGGTGTTTTCTGAGTACAGCTTGACTGTTTTTATAATAATAATAATAATAATAATAATAATAATAATAATAATAATAATAATAATAATAATAATAATAATAATAACACTTTGGCCAGCCGCTGATTTGTCGCGGTTCTCGGACGAGAAGGCCATGGTTACCCCTGTACTCCCAACTGCCTCCCTATTCCCACGCTTCTCCTCTCCTCCCAACACTCGGAGACGAACTGCTTGATGATATTCCTTGTCCCATTCTTCCCAATCTCTCCGATTAGCATATTAACCCTCTCCTTTGAGTCTCCCCCTAACCACATGTCCTTCATTCTCCCATCCCACTTCCCCATTATACTCCCAGTGAATCTCATTCTTTTAGGCTGATACTTCGGGCATTCTAGAAGAAAGTGTTCCAGGGTCTCCACCATGTCCAAGTTACACATCTGGCACTCCCTTTCACCGTCTTTCCCAATTTTTCCCCTCAGCTCCAGGGATCGCGACCTCAGCTTGAACAACAGTGACCCCCCAAAGGTGCCATCAAGGTACTCTTCAAAACCTGGCTTCTCTTTATCACGCAGGCCACCCAAAGACCTCTTTAACAATAACTTAAAAACTTTGGACACGAAAATCCTAAAAGATAATTAGCATGCTTATTTTTTATTACTTTCCAACGTGTGATTTACTGGGATTTCCGGGTTTGATTATAAACGATAACTTCACAAGTGAATTATGCAATCAACAATTGGGTCATATATCCGTGCGCGCAAACGAAGACGCGTTGCAGTGGGTGTAATGGGGACTTCATTGTTTTGGGTTTTTTTTTTTAACCCTTTACCTAACATGAAAAGCAGACGACACAAAATTCTTGAATAATTATTATTTTCATTTTTTGTCTCAAAAACATAGGTAATGACCCCTCACTGGAACGAGCTCGTTCCAATGACGGGTCATAACCTATGTTTTAGAGACAAAAAATGAAAAAATAATGAAAATTAATTGGCGATTTTTGAGAATAGCGCTGGTCGGTTTTGTCCGTTTCGTTAGGTAAAGGGTTAAATAATATAATCATCGTTAATAATGAAATGTAATAAACAGAGTAATCGCTTGACTGGACTGGTTATGTGAAATAATTCATTCGAGGCGAGGGACACTATTGTAAAACACTTGTGCGCATTCGCGCACTCGTGTTTGTACAACGTCCCTCACCTCTCATGAATTATTTCACGTAACCAGTCCAGCCACGCGATTACTCTCCATTTAGCTCCATTTAGCTTGCATATTTAATAACCAGTTTCTTTTGATGTACAGTTTCCAAACTCTGTGAGACAAAATCAGAGAGCTTGTGTTTTAAGAACAATAAACAGCCAGTGCAAAAGCATTTCTGTATAAGATGCACAAGTGTAGGGTCAGTGCATTACAAGGGTCGGTTCTAAGTCCGCTTCTTTTCATAATATATGTGAATGATATAGAAAAAGTAGGGAAAAACTTTGTTGAACTATCGCAGTTCTCAGACGACAAAGGCATTTGGACAGCCAGCAAGTCCAGAAACATAATTAAAAATCGTCTACAGGATACCATTCGCGATCTTGAGAGCTGGTGTGCCCTGTGGCGCATCAAACTTAATGCCGCCAAAACTCAAAAAGTTACGTTCTTCAAAAAGCAAAGGAAAAAACCAGTCCCAAGTATCGATCTCCAGTTATACGATCACAAACTAGAAGCAAACAAAGAGGCCAAATTTTTGGGATTTATCCTAGATAGCAATCTCAGTCTAAACAGTCACGTAAACTCCATTACGGTTAGAGCTACTAAACGTATCAATTTTCTGAAGATGATCAGAGGTAGAAATTGGGGAGCAAACAAAGATGTGCTTCTCAAGCTCTACAAAACATTTATACGTCCGGTACTAGAATACGGTGCCATAATAACAAGCGACCTAAGCAAAACCAACATTCAGAAGCTACAGAGGGTTCAAAATTATGCCCTGCGAGTGGCACTATGCAAACCGAAATGGACACCGATAAAGGAACTTCACGAGCTAGGAAAAATAGAAACTATTGATACGCGATTAAAAGACCTACAAAACAAAACCCTCAACAGACTCCAAGATAGTGAATTAATGGTTGAGCTGAACGAACACCGATCCCTTAACAGAAAAACAAAATAAGTTTCCAGAAAATAAAAAAAAAAAAAAAAAAAAAAAAAAAAATTATACAATATAACTAAATCGCGTGGAGTCAGTGAGGATTGCCTCGCTACTCATTGGGAACTTTAGGATAGAGTCTGTGAGGACTGCCTCGCAACTCTGCTGAAGCGCGATTGAAACGCGTTTAATAAGATCTATATAACAAAACCCTCCACATACTCCAGGATAGTGAATCAATGGTGAAGCTGAACGAACACCGAACCCTAAACAGAAAAACAAAATAATCCACAGTAAATTAAAATTACTCAATAGAATTAAACTGCGTGGAGTCAGTGAGGATTGCCTCGCTACTCATTGAGATCTTTAGGATTGAGTCTGTGAGAATTGCCTCGCAACTCTGCGTGTGGGGAGTGGGCTCCGAAGAAACACACCCCTTACCCCATCCATAGCAACAATCACACAGCAGGCACAATATACAATAGCGGATACCTATCTTTCTCTCTACCTTTTACTTTTCTAACTGAACATTCTCAAATTTTCTTGCAACACTCTTATCAGGAAGACGCATGGAAATGGTAGACAAAGCGTAGGAGGAATTGGTGCAACCTACCTTTCTGCAACATATACAAGAAACCACCAAACGATAGGCAAGGATTGAAACAAGCTTGTCTGGCTGAGAACGAGTGTACATTTGATATAAATAAACATTTGAATAAAGATTTAACAGCCCTTTTAAGGGCTTGAGGGTGTGTGTCAGTGAGTGGTTTTTTTTTTTTTTTTTTTTTTTTTTTTTTTTTTGGGGGGGGGGGTGGGGTGGAGGAGGTCATTTGGAATTCCCGAAAAATAACCAGATACCTCAAAATCACATACGGCATCCTATCTCCCAGAAGGCTTGATGGATGACTCCCGGTTTCTTAAAACTAAACTGTTGGAGCTTTCTCCACTTCTTTTTTGTAACCGCTATGGTCATATACCGGGGCCGCTACCAAACCGGCGTTGCTGTTTGGTTTTCTTTTCTCTTCTTCCCTTAAACTTGCCATCGCACAACATTACATTCTGGCTCGCCACCATGGTGGGACTCAAACCTCTACCATCGCCGAACTGGAACCGAATAGAGCTCGCTCTCTAATAGATTTAAAGGCGTTGAGGCATTGAGTATTGACCATCTAACACTCCAGCGTAAACTGCCGGGTATTCTAACCACGTGCATAACCCCCTCAGACTCCATTTTGGGCAATAGGAAAGCTAGGCCTGTGTGATCCAAGGGAAAAAAAATAAGGTTAACCGGGTCGCAAGGGATTTGTAAATCCCACATCGTCCCTGCGCGCCTTCGGCGCGCTAAAACCTTTCATTCATTCTCAGTGCATTACATTCACATTCCACATGATTACATTCGCACCCCTAACTTCAGAGTGTGAACACCATCCGAGCAATCACCATGGCAAGTTTGCGCATCCCAGTTAAGCTACAGAAAGCTTTGTCAGCTCTGGGAGTCTCTTGCCCTCTCAACTGGACTCTCCAGATTATAGGCAAGAGCGTTCACCTGACGCTGGAGTTTGACGGAGAGGAGAGCACCACCACACCTTCTTCAGGGAGAGGTAGCACCTTTTGTGAGAGGAACCCCTTTCACCCTGGTCCTCACCTGAAGAAGCCTGGACCTGGACCTGAAAAGAAGAAGAAGGGCTCATCAACCAGGCGCCGTGATGCCCGGCGGCTGTGTGAGTTCATGAAAAGGAAGAAGGTAGAGAAGGTGGAAGAGAAGATAGAGGAAGCCACTACCATTTCCCACCCCAACTCATGTGACTCCCATCCACACCCCCAGCTACCTCTCCTGTGGAGAGCAACCTGGAGGATGGCGACGTCGTTAGTGAGGCGGAGGCGGGAATGGAACATGGTCTCCGAAGAAGTCTGCTACTCCAGCGTCTTCCCTTCATCTGGACCAGGAACCTGGATTCCTGGACCTAATGAAATACTTGGAAAGCTTGTGGGGTGAAGTCAAGGAAGTAACCATGCAGAACAGCAAAGGAAGGCACGGAAAAATCGAAGGCACTAATGGCCGAACTCAACATACAGCACACTCCTACGGGAGGCGAGACTAGACCCTACCACCCAAATCAGACAGCCCAACAACACCAACAACCACAACAGTATCACCATCTCAACCTCCTCCAAAAAAGAAGAGCAAAAAATATAGGCGTCGCTAAACAGTCAAAGAGGGTCGAAAGGGGCTTGTCCTACACAGTCCCTGCGCGCCTTCGGCGAGCGAAACCATTTCATCTCCAGTGCATTATTGTTCCAAAAATAGAAGTATTAGAAACTAACAAGGGTCAAGCAAAACTTTGCATTGATAAAAAAAAATTTAACAAGACAAAAACGCATATCTCATGCATCCGTTGGGAATGCACAGGAAGAAAAACAGATGGTTGTAGTGCAATGTTCAGTCAAAGTTAGACTTTGAGATGAATAATTCAGTTTTAGATGGTACATTTGACCACAATTCCAGTACAGATGATGTAGCAGTAGTCAAATGTCGACAAGAAATGAAACAAAAAGCCAGTCAGTCATCAGAGAAGTCAAAACAGATAATTACGTCAGCAATGCTTACTCTGCCACAGGAGGCGAGAGTACGACTGGGTAACCAGGAGTCAAAAATGGACGTGCAACGACATCAACGTAAACATCAACAAAAAGAGCCAGAGGCATTAGCAGAACTGGACATTGATGACAGGTGGTGGACAACAGGTGGTGATGAACCTCGCCAATTTCTTATTCATGACAGTGGTGCCGAATCTGGATTGAGAACTGTGCTTTTTTGCAAGTGATGATTGTTTGCGTCTGTTAGCACGTTCTCAAATCTGGTTTATGGGCGGAAATTTTTCCATGGCACCTGATGGATAAACCTCATTAATCTTTTCTCATTTTTCCTTCTGTGGTAACATTTTCAAAGCAGCAAAAAAAATAGTTTCCACAAACGGATTTCAGCTGATTTTCGATATGTTGTTATATGAACTCTGCTGGTCAAAGTAATGCAAAAATTATCTTGTTAGCTATACAACAATGAGCATGAAACAGATAAATGACAACAAATTAAGGGATCGGCAAAAACAATGGGGGAGATGCACGTGATTCAGCATATGTTAACTCTGCTGATAATTATGATTGTGCAATAACTAATTGTTGAATCAGACTTCCATCATTTCCTACGTCAATTTATCGAAAAAATCGCCAGTATCAGACATAGGGACGTTGCGACGGGGGGGGGGGGGGGGGGGGGGGGACCCCAATTCTGGCCAAAATTTCCTATAGTTGGGAATTCGGAGAGCAAGTCATGCGTAGTTGGAAATTCCATCTATCTGGATTTTAGAGCTTCTTTGGTGATGCTGATGTCTCCTTTACTTCCCAAAATCCAACTCTATTTCAAATCTGCAAAAATTCCAACTGTTACTATTTGCAACTACAGTGTACGTAATATTGAGCTTCATAAGTATGAATAACGTCAATCGGTATCCGATTTTTATAGTACGTATACTTATCGTAATAAAAAAAATCCTCGAAATGCACTTCAAGAAAATCACATCATCATTGAGCTTGAGCATTTGTTTTGCACATATTCAATGCCCGGAATAATACCAAATGATAATAACCTGATAATTCTATGATAAATGTGTTGGCATTTCAGTTATTAGAATATTTTATGCCCCCTTTCATGGCTTCATTTTCAAAAGTTTTTTCGGTATAGTGAATTTCCAACTAGGGGAGGGACCGGGAGGGGGTTGCCCCTCCCGGTCCCTCCCCCAGATGGAAATTCACTACCCCCCCCCTCCTCCCCAGTCGGAAATCTCTAGCCACGTCCCTGATCACACATTACAAACACTCCTAGTAAACAGATCTAGTTTTCCATTTTTAATTCTCCGCTATAGGGTACCCCTTTTCAAAGTAAAATAAAAATGTTGCCATGGACAGATTTTTAGCGGATTTTGGATATGTTAATCCGCGAACTCAGCTCTTTCGATTGATATTAAATTTAGCATGTTGGTAATTTTTCCGGGTTCGTCCTAAAGCTCTCATCCTTCCATTTATCGCCAAGAGCCATGGACCCATCCTTCCTGCAGATGGGGTTGCTAAAGCAAATAAAAATGCAACCCCTCCGCAGGGAAGATTGGTCCGTGGCTCTTGACGACAAAAGGAAGGCCAAAACCTTTGCCTGACAACTCGTCGCCTGAGTGCTAGAATGTTCTATGTCCCCTATGGGACATAGAACATTCCAGCACTCAGGCGACCAACTCAAGAAGGCCCATAGTCCCCACGAAGTGGCAATATTTAATGATCAATTCAAACTGGAAATCGACAAATTCATAACTGATAATCCGAACCAAATTTTAACACAGAGCCGGAAGAAGGGGACGACCACATACTGGTCGATCCAATCACTAGTGACGAAGTAATTAACGTAATAAGGAAGTGCAAAACATCGTCCTCCTCCATCCGTCCTCCGTGGGATCTTAAAACAATGCCCTCATTTCTTTGTGGATAGACTAACCCACCTACTAAACAAATGCCTCATTCATGGCTACTTTCCAAAGTGCTGGAAAGTAGCCATGGGTGTCATGATCCTCAAACCGGATAAGAACCTTAACAATCCATCCAACTACCGACCTAGCAGCCCACTAAGCTGCATTGGGAAGGCTTTTGAACGGGAACTCACCAACAAACTCCGTGATCATCTTGAAGAAACAAACTTTTTCAATAAAAGGCAACGGGCCTACCGAACGGAAGCGACGAAACATATATACTGCATTGTAGATTACATGCACACCGCTTTCAGCAGAAGAGAAATTCGGATCACTCTCTTTCTAAAGCTGCATGGCACAGCGGAATACGGTATAAACAATCCCAAAAGGGCCGCCCCCTTCCTGTCAGATCGGAAAATAAAAGTACAAGTAAATCGCGAAATCTCAGACGAGGTAAATCTGGAGGCCGGACCCCCCCCCCCTCCCGAGTTCCTTCCTCAGTTCGCCACTATTCACCACTATTCATCATCTACTTATCTTCTAATATAAATGCGAATGTCTGTATCTATCTCTCTGTCTCTCTATCTTTGTTCCGGGTGAACTCCGCCGTTTCTCCACCGATCGATCTCAAATTTTGTACACAGGGATAATTCGTCCCTGCGAGTAACATGGGATGGGTGCCGTGCCCAGCGGGTGACCTTGAAATTGATGACCTTGACCTTTTCGATCGGGCTAAAATTTCATATGTGCGGGTATAATGGCCCATCGATCATTTTGACTTTATCGGGGTGCCCGTGCTGGGTGACCTTGACCTTGAAATTGGTGACCCTGACCTTCTATTTAGAAAACGGCTGGGCCGGTCATATCTGAGGGTATATTGATATAACCATCTTCTCCCGTGCTATGCTGGGTATTCACCCGCTAGTAAATGCCAATGTCTGTATATCTCTCTATCTCTCCATCTTTGTTCCGGGTGAACTTATCCGTTTCTCGACCGACCGATCGATCTCAAATTTTGTACACGGGGTAATTCGTCCCTGCGAGTAACATGGGGTGGGTGCCGTGCCCATGCGGGGTGACTTTGACCTTGAAATTGATGACCTTGACCTTTTATTTCGAAAACGGCTGGGCCGATCGGGCTAAAATTTCATATGTGCGGGTATATTGACCCATCGATCATTTTGACTTTATCGGGGTGTCCGTGCGGTGTGACCTTGACCTTCAAACTGGTGGCCTTCATATATTCCTCCGTTTCTCGACCGATCTGATATAACCATCTTCTCCCGTGAAACGCTGGGTATTCACCCACTAGAACTCCTCCGTTTCTCGACCGATCGATCTCGAATTTTGTACACGGGGGTAATTCGTCCCTGCGAGTAACATGGAATGGGTGCCGTGCCCATGCGGGTGACCTTGACCCTGAAATTTATGACCTTGACCTTTTATTTCGAAAACGGCTGGGCCGATCGGGCATATTGACCCATCGATCATTTTGACTTTATCGGGGTGCCGTGTGGGATGACCTTGACCTTGAAATTGATGACCTTGACTTTCTATTTCGAAAACGACTGTGCCGATCATATCTGAGAGTATATTGATATAACCATCTTCTCCCGTGCAACGCCGGGTATTCACCCGTAAGGTTTAATACATAAATGCGAATGTCTGTATCTCTCTATCTTTGTTCCGGGTGACTTCTTCCGTTTCTAGACAGATCTATCTCAAATTTTGTACACGGGGGGGGGGGGGGGGTAATTCGACCCTGCGAGTAACATGTGATGGGTGCCATGCCCGTGCGGGGTGACCTTGACCTTGGAATTGATGACCATGACCTTTTATTTCGAAAACGGCTGTCCCGATCGGGCTAAAATTTCATATGTGCGGGTATATTGACCCATCGATGATTTTGACATTATCGGGGTGCCCGTGCGGGTGACTTTGGCCTTGAAATTGGTGACCTTGACATTCTATTTCGAAAATGGCTGAGCCGATCATATCTGAGAGTATATTGATTTAACCATCTTCTCCCGTGCAACGCCGAATATTCACCCGCTAGTATGATATAGGCTCAGTGTGAAAAAATCATGTAGAAATTTCCAAATTCTCAGATGATAACGGCATCTAGATCTGAAGCCCATGCGCCGGGGTTGTAGAGAGATGCCCCCAAGATGCTCTCCGGAACCTAGAAGCCTAGCGCGCTAAATGGCGCATCAAGCTCAATGCTAGCAAAACTCAGCAGCTAATAATAACCCATAAGAAGAATATTCCACAAGTTAATTTTAAATTCTACAATGAGGACATTAAAATAGCAACCGAAGCTAAGTTTTGGGGCATCACCCTCGATAAAGGCCTTAGATTAAATAACCACGTCAATCAGACACTAAAGCTACAAAATGGATTTACTTCTTAAAATCATTAGGGAAAAAAACATGGGGGGGGGGGGGGCTTACAAAAACCTCCTCCCCAAAACCTCCATACGTCCCGTACTAGAGTATGGGGCTATAAATTATAATTACCAGCAAACTCTCCACCACAAGCATCCAGAAATTACAATGTATTCAAAACTACGTGCTCCGCGTCGCCCTCCGTGTACAGCTTGAAACCCCCATAGCCAAGAATGTAGAAACAATCGAAACGCGACTGAATAATCTCATGAAGAAAACTCACATTAGACACCAAGAGAGCCAATTAATTAATGGCATCGCGCAATTAACCTGAAAATAAGATAAGCAGAACTCAAATTGAATTTAAGTGCACAGTGCAGGATCACTGCCCAATAATAAACCATAAGCAACTAGGGTAGATGGCCTGTAGCAGTAAGCACCCCGTCGGTGTGGCTGGTACTGGCTGCCTCTCTTCACCGACCCCAAAACATCCGCGTTAACGGCAGTAATCACTTCGGTGATGCTTGGAATGGTAGCCAGACTGCCACCCACATTATCACGCCATCAACCCAGAACAGCTGTCAACACCTGTGGGTACGGCATCATGAACCAGCAGGCGGTGTGCTGCCTCTTGACAGCTCGCTCAGTTACTGCCACACAAGCGGACATCGCACGTAACTGCACTGTGGCGAGTTTCCGGTAGGATATCTAAAACTGCGTACATGAAGAGACTAATGGGTAGTGCATCGTGAACCAGCCGGCGGTGTGTTGCTTTTTGATGTCTCGTTCAGATACTACCGAGTACCAGCGGACGTTGCATGTCACTGCACTCTGTGAGTTTGCGGGTAGGATATCTAAAATTGCGCATATGTAGATGCTAAAAGGTAGGACATCATGAACCAGCAGACAGGGTGTTGCCTTTTGATGTCTCGCTCGGATATTACGAAGTACCAGCGGACATTTCATGTCACTGCCCTCTGGTGAATTTGCGGGTAGGGTATCAAACATTATGCAGTGAAGAGGCTTAGGGGCATACTCTACTTGCCTGAAAAATTTTGTTTCACCCCTTAACCGTTATGGAACCATTATAGCCACTATGTAATTATTATAACCGTTACAGATTTTATCATTCTTCTGGAGGTGGTCGTTCATCCCTGGGAGGTGGTCGTTCATCCCTGGGAGGGCGAGCGTAGGTCCTGCGTCCCAAACGTGCAATTTTTTGTAAACGTTCTCATATTGTATCAAGGTCCCGGCCAAATAGGATAAATAGCAGGCCTGGCTCCGAACCAGGGAAGTTAGGGTAGTTTGAACCACGCAAGGGGCCGTTTTTCGCTGACATAACACAATGGCTGTGCCTTTTTGCTGTCTTTTGCCCTGTTGAACACCACTGTCACGACCGCCTTCATCATCGTGATCATCATCACCATCCTTTTCCGGACTCGGCTGCCTTCTCCCCTTAATCGCTAAATACAAGGCCAGAAGCAGACAAAACTTGCTTATGACGTCCCTTACAAGTAAAGGTAAGTGGCCGAATATACTTGTCTGAAGATACTAGCGCCATACGCTGCGCCAGACAATCAAAGAACACCACCAACAGGGTCGGAATGGGGGAACCATTCCGCAACCTCTCTCTCGCCGCACCGACCCTTATAAAAAAGTACCATGGTAAACCATGGTAAATCCCAAAATACCCTGGTAATACCATGGTATTACCAGGGTATTTTGGGATTTGCCATGGTTTACCATGGTACTTTTTTATAAGGGGAAACCATTCTTCGCCTCTGATCACCGGACTATATGCCAAAAACAGCGAGATGGGGGATTTGTATTCGAGTTATCGTGTAGACAATGAAGTGCATGACCTAGAAGACAACAGCAGAAGAAGAATAAGAAAGGCAGAAGAAGAAGAAATAAAAAGAAACAATACAAAAACAAGGGTCTGTGTGTTTCACACAGACTAATTAATTCACGATTGAGCAGAAGAACATCAAGATAGAGAAATCTGTACAATTTGAACCAAACACTTCCTTCATTTACTGATAGCTTCCCTTGATATACATGAGTCAGACTCTGCTTGACTCGGCGTGGGACGCGATCAAGCCGGTGCCTGATTAACAGGAGAGATTAACGAATGACCTCTGACCTGCTGTTACTAATGTACACTTCAATGGAGTCGGTGGTCAGTGTGAATGCTAAATTTTGCTGAAGTTTCGAAGATGTATTACAAGTAAAAGGAAGAAATAATAAACATGGCCATACTTCAGGTAATAACTTATTATTGTACATTATCGGTGTATCAAGACTTTTTGAAATCGATTTTCATTTGTAAACAAATTACGAGCACTGCGGGAATTCCGCTATCTGAGAATTTGAAGTGTTGGATTATTAAAACGATACAGCTGCGTGCACAGGCATGTGTTTGTATTTGTAATGTCAACAGTTAATGTCAGCGCCTGTTAGGTGATAAATTAAATATATGTAATAACTGTAACAATAAATAAATAATAAAACGGCTTTTATTGCATCTAAATTTGGGAGAATCCATTTGGATTCTCACGAAAATTGTAGCAAGAATCCATACCTGCTTAGTTCAGCGATCTGTACGCCGTGGCTACCCCTGTAGCTGTAGAGGGGTGGCCACTTCGTTCAGATCGCTGAACAAATAAGTAATACCTGCTATGACTGTCCCAGGATCCCATGGCATGGGGCCACCTGGTCTTTGTAAGACTGTGACCCGGGGCCCAGGAGGGCGCCGGGTCACAGTCTTACAAAGACTAGAGGCCACCATGTTTGAACCTCTGTTGGATACTAACACATGTTAACTAACCCTTTACCAAACAGAACACATCAGTTTTTAAAACATAACCTGAATTTGATAATTTAAAAAAAACAACAAAAAAAATATTTACCAAGTGAACCTTACAAATATGGATGTCATTGGAACCGGCTCAATGAGGCAGTTACAATGACAGCCAGATTTATACGATTTTGTTGACCATGTGTCAGGATATTTCAGGTCTTGTTAGCCAGGTCTTAATTAATTTGCTGCCACTATGTCAGGTAAAGGGTTAAATTAACTCAATTTGTTTCCTACGATTCCCAGCACTATGGCCAGTAGAGGAGCAGCAAGTATCTACAGTACGTGGAGAGTGTATTATCACTAAATCACCTGCAGAGTGGAGATTCCACCCGAGCAATAATTGCAAATTTGTTGCAAAGCATAACCAGCACAATCAAAGTTTCAACCAATGGACCTCCGGGTTAAAACCGGAGGTCCATTGGCTGAAACATTGCTTGTTTTTTTGTCGATATGTACAGAATTTGAAAGTTATAGCTTGGGTGATAACTCCATTCTGCGGTTGATTTAGTTACAATCCACTCTCCACGTACTGTACCTGGAATCTCGCTGGTTTTGTTGCTCAAATCTTTGCATGAATTGATTCTCAGATTCTAGTTGAATTATAAGCCCTGTAATAGTAATAATAAATGTGCTTCTGACAGTTGGCTGCCATTGCTTGGTGGTTCTGTTTGGGGTACTCTGGCTTCCTCCACCCATAAAACTGAAAGACATGAGGTGACCCTGCTGTCAAAAGTGTCGTTAAGCCCCAATAAATAAATACATGTGTATAACTGTTTGTCATAGTAACAATACTTTGGCCAGCTGTTGATTGGACTTTGATTACCTCCCCCCCCCCATCCTGTGCTCCCAAATCACACACCAACCACAAATAACATACAGTGTTCTCCCATTATTTTCACACTAAATCTTATTCTGTCAGACTGTTATTTGGACATTCTAAGAAAAAGTGTTGCAGAGTCTTCATAACTCCCAAATTCCTTATTTACTATTTAGACATTCCTTGTCACCACCCCTACCCACCACAGAAGCCCCAGTAACCTCAACCTCAGTTCAAACAGCAATTTATTTATATATTGGTGTTTAAGGTCACATACTTATGAACAATGGCTAATTGTGACCCTGACAGTTTCACAGGTGGAGGAAGCCAGAGAAAACCACCAAGCATCGACAAGCAACTGTCAGCTCCTCAACATTCTAAATCTGTTCAAGCTCCACTCAAGCAGGGTAACAGCGGTTGAAGACATGTGCACCATCGACGTGCAGTACGCCTTAGTACACGGAGTCATCATGCCCCCATGTAGGCAACCAGGATAAAGTGCCTTGCCCAAGGACACAACAGAGGTTGTTTTGGATGCAAACAGCAATTAATGAACCCTATTCCTAAGACTACAGTGAACCCCCAGAGGTGCCATCAAGGTATCCTAAAATACTGGTGTGTCTTTGCCACACAGACAACCCAAAGACCTCCTTGTCCAAACATGGCCTGAAAGACCGTATTTTAATTTTCGGTTTTGTGTGTCCAAATACAGACCTCCTTACTCTGACCCATTCTTTCCATTGTCAGAATCCTCCATGAGTCTCTCCCTGAAAAATGTGTTACTGTTGGTTCTCCCCCTCCCCCGACTAGTCTTTTTGGCCCTTTCATTTCATGCCGCATATTAACCCTTTACCCAACGAATCGCCCGCATCCGCCCGCGTAATATGCAAATTCAGCTCGTCGAGTTTGTTCCAAAGAGGGGTCACATGATATGGTTTTGTTGAAATTTTTTGAAAAAAGTTAAAAAATGATATTTAAAATAATAAATTTTGAAATTGTGTGCATTGGGAAAAGGGTTAAAATCCTATATCATCACATATATAAACTAGAATGGTGTCATTTGTATGCAAAGCACACTATGGTGTATCCCCAAATTTTCATTTTGCCATCATGATGGTCACAAATCAATTCGCATACAACCAAAGTGTTATCGCTGGGGCAACATTGGGCTTCATAAAACTTGGAATCCTCCATGCAAATCTATGAACCCTATCATAAGATATGAAAACACTTTAAACACCTGGTGCCATATGAGGCCAAATCAAAAATCTAGAACCTTTATGCATGTCTAGAGACCCTACCTGAACATATAAGCACACTTTCTACATTTCAAATTAAAACTCCTTGGAGCCTTTCACCAGAAACTGATTCTCTAATGACAAAAATGGTACTATGGTCTATGGGTGTTGGGTATCACATGGGGCTGAATCAAAAATCACAAACCTTATGCACACAAAGAGACCTTACCTGAACATATGAACCCCCATCTTCAACATTTCGATTTTAAATCTTCTAGTAGCCTTTCGCTGGAAACTAATTCTCTAATGACAACAGTGATACTGCGGGTGCCACATGGTTCCGAATCAACAATCTGAAACCTTTATGCACATCTAGAGACCCTTCCTGAACATATAAATGCACTTTCAGAGTTTTGAATTAAAACCCTTAGGAACATTTCACCCGAAGTTTACCGAACCTCTTAAGACAAAATTGGCACTACAGGTGCCGCATGGGTCGAATAAAAAATCCAAAACCTTTATGCTCATCTAGAGACACTACTTGAACATATGATCGCACTTTGAACATTTCAAATTAAAAACCCCAGGAGCCTTTCGACTGAAACTGATTGTCTAACGACCAAAGTGGCACTACAGGCACCACATGGGTCCATATAAAAAATACCAAACCTTTATGCACATCTAGAGACCTTACCTGAACATACTTTCAACATTTCAAATTAAAACCCCAAGGAGCGTTTTGCCAGAAACTGATTCTCTCATGACAAAAGTTGTGTTGCAGGCCAAATCAAAAACCCCAAACTTTTATGCACATCTAGAGATCCTACCTGAACATATAAACACACTTTCAACATTTCGAGTTGAAACCCCTTTGAACCTTTCACCAGAAACTGATTCTCTCATGACAAAATGGGGGCCAATTAAAATATCTGAAACCTTTACTTGTATGCACATCTAGAGACTCAACCTGAACACATGAACACATTTTCAATGTTTCGTATTAAACCCCCAGGAACCTTTTGCCGGAAACAAATTCTCCAATGACAAAAATTGCGCTGTGGGTGCCACATGGGGCTGAATCAAAAATCCGAAACCTTTATAAACCTCTGGAGACCCTACCTGAATATATGAACACACTTTCAACATTTCAAATTAAAACCCCCAGAAGCCTTTCGCAATCAAAATTACATTATCCTAGGAGCCTTTCATCAGAAAGCAGTATTTTAGCTTGTATGTGGCGCCACTGGCACCACCCAGTGACAAAAATTCAAACTAAACCTATTTTTGTCATCTCGAAACCATACTTAAGAAGTACGGTAAGTTTCAAAATTATTAAATTTTAAAATGTGAGGATAACAATGAGACTGAACTTTGATTCTATCCAATTTTCACTTAATTCTCACCCTCAATACTAAAAGTTAGTCTGCTTAATGATGAGGAGTATTCAGTTTATTTTTTCTCGCTCGGAATAAGATAAAACTTTGACAAAGCAGTGGTATCTTTTGAAGTCTTGGCCTCCTATACAGGTAGCCAAGACTCCAGGCGAAGCCACTGTCAAGGCAGTGTAGCATTCTTTATCAAGATCATGACAACATTGGTTGTGAGAACATGTGTTCTCTATGTTCATGCAAAACAAAAAAATGCTTAACCCTTTACCCAATGCAGACGATATCACAATTTATTATTTTAAATATCATTATTTAAAATTTTTCAAAAACTTTCAACAAAAGCATATCATGTGCAGGCTTGGCAATTTCAGGAGAGCGATTTTTTAGCTCTCCTTACTGCCCTCCTGAAAGAATTAAGGGGAGCGAAAAATTGCCCTCCTAAATATTTTGGTCTGGGATGATTGAGATTACATGTATTATGCTCACATTAAATTTTTGTTGTAAAGCAAAAATGCAATTTAACTTTGAAGTCAAGTAACATCATGTATTTTCATTTTGAAAGTGGTTTAGTGGTAAAAGGTAATGGCTGCAACCATACCCAAACACAGTTGCAATCATTTGAAGCAAAATGGGTCACAGCAATATTTTTTTTTTCTGTCAGTTTCATGTTCAACAACTGACATCACAGTTTGAGGGGTAATTATTCAAGGAATATTGACACTATAATATACTACCATTACGACTATCCTGTCACTTGAAGCACTTGCACCAGGATGTGACTGTAGATTTAAGCAGACCTGTTGTCCAAGAAAGTCATATGCCTACCACTACCACCTTCAACCCTCCTTGGGGGTTGAAGGTGGTAGTGGTAGGGGTATGACTTTCTTGGACAACAGGTCTGGGTATACACACAGGTCTTGTCAAGTGTGTGTTCGGTTGTTGAGTGAGACATCTAGATGTCTAAGAGATTTCGCTTTACCTTAGTAAAGTTAATAAAATCACTGATGTAATAGTCTGTTGGTTTCAGTTTCAATGAGTTTGTTCAACTGGATACTTAAAATGCTGTGTAAAGCTAATTGCTCTCCTAAGCTGATTGAGGAGAGCGATTTTTTACCCTCCTGCATTTTTCAGAATGCCATGCCTGCATGTGACCCCCTCGTTGGAACGAGCCCCCAATTCTAGCCAAAATTTCGTATAGTTGGACATTCGGAGGGAAAGTCGTGAGTAGTTGCAAATTCCATCTATCTGGATTTTATATCTTTGGTGATGCTGATGTCTCCTTTACTTCCCCAAATTCCAACTCAGTTTCAAATTGGCAAAAATTCTAACTGTTACTATTTCTCAGTTGGTAGAGATGCAGGCTGCAAGCCGAGAGGTCCTCGGTTCGAATCCCACCTGCGGCAACCGCGTTGTGTCCTTGGGCAAGACACTTCACCCCCATTGCCCATGTGGGGGCACGGTGACGCTGTGTACTAAGGCATTCTGCATGTCGATGGTGCACCTGTCTTCAACCAATGCTAACCCTGCCCATGTGGAGTTGGTATGTTGGGGAGCTGACAGTTGCTCGGCAATGCTCGCCGTTGCTCGGTGGTTCTCTCTGGGTACTCCGGCTTCCTCCACCTGTGAAACTGTCACGGTCATGGTTAGCCATTGTGCAGAAATATGTGACCTTAAACACCAATAAATAAATAAATAAACTGTTACTATTTACACCTACAGTGTGCGCAATATCGAGCTTCATAAGTATGCATGATTTCAATCGGTACAAGATTTCTATAGTATGCTTACTTATCATAATAAAAAAAATCCTCAAAATGCACTTCAAGAAAATCGTATCATGTAAAATCGTTATCCTGAGTTAATTCCATCATTCACAGTCACAAAATGATGAAACATGGAGTATTGATCATTGCAGCATAAGATAATTAATTTGTTTAGCACATATTCAAATCCAAAAATAATACCAAATAATAATAACAACTTGATAATTCTGTCATAAATGTGTTGGCATTTCAGTTACTAGAATCAATTTATGCCCCCTTTCATAGCTTCATTTTAAAATTTTTTCTTGGTAGTGAATTTCCAAATAGGGGGTTTCCCCTCCCATTCCCCCCACCCCCCTTAGTTGGAAATTCCCTACCCTACCCCCCCCCCCCCAATCGGAAACCTCTAGCCACAGCCCAGTGCAGGTACCATAACTTAAAGGCTTCATATTCAGTGGATATGCATCATATTATCTTTTAAGTGAAATTATTTTATCTGTATGGCTTTACCTTGTTATAATTTATGGGAGAGTGCCTATTGACCATGTGAGCCGTGCCTATTGGCACTCTCCCATAAATTGTAACAAGGGAAAAACATGTGAACAGATTTAAGTGATCAACAATATAACAATAACATGATTTTGGAGGGCATTATGGTTCATTTACGGCCCTGCAGCAATGATGAACAGCCCGAGGGTTTATTAAAGGCCCGAGACGAAGTCGAGGGCCGTTAATAAGCCCAAGGGCTGTTCATCATTGCTGCAGGGCCACTAATGAATCATGATGCCTGACAACAATTATGTTATTGCTATTATTACCACACCCTGTTACAGCTAACCGCACGAGGGAATTGCTGGAAGAAATAATCAGTAAGTCGGTTCGATATTTCTTTTACGATCGCGCGTTCGACTTCCGTTCAGAAATACAAAGTGACTTCATCCGAATGGGAGTAATTCATTAGACCATGGAATCTAAAAATAGCCGGGCCGTGGGCCGCTAATGGCTATTTATACCATTATCCACCCGCGGCCCGGCTTCGTCGAATGACGTCCCTGAAATTATGGAGTTTTAACAGCCCTCCAAAATCATGTTAATCTACTAGTAACTTATAGATTTAGTGGTAATAATAATCTATCACTCTACCCATTAATAAGGTACTCTCGAGTGCCTAATAATAGTACAGGGCGAAATAATAGTACAGGATGGAAAATGTCTGAAAATTAATAATAGTGCAGTAGAATCCTCCTAATTGAATATCCATTTTGCCAGTGAAAATTATTCAATTAACAGGAGTATACAATTAACAGGGATTTGGTCAGTTTCCTGTGTTCTGGAGGTAAACTGAGCATTTATTCTATTATATCTTGTTTGACAGAGCTCATAGAGCTCTGTCAAACAAGATATAATAAAATAAATGTCTCTATTGGATGTTGTGAGACCAAAAAGGTTGCTAAATAAGGGGAATTTGGTGCCTGTCACAGTAATTTTTTCGACATATTACAAAAATTTATATACAATTAACAGGAGTTTACTCTACAACCCATACATGTATGCAATTAACAGATCAAATTTGTACTGAAGATATGGTAAATGGTTTTGTGTTTGAAAACTATATTCAATCAACAGGGATATACAATTAAGAGATATCCAATTAAGTGGGCTCCACTGTATAGGGTAGAATAATAGTATAGGGTGGAAAATTTCAAGATGTGAGCCAGCCGCTATGCTCAGAGCCATTTTTATAACACAGATGTCTGATGCTCTTGAAGTGGTGAAGGGCTAAATTACTTTCAGTTATCATAATTTTCACATGGATTTGATTTGTTGCCTTTTATGGGAGAGTGCCTACAGGCAGGCACTCTCCCATACATTGCACCAAGGCCAAACCTTATAGACTAATTAATTCTGTTTCAGCGATGAAATGAAGCACATCCACTGAGTACAAGGTCTTCATTATGGTAACAGTACTTCAGAATAAAGCCCAAATACATGGACATGTACAGTACGTGGAGAGTGTATTATCACTAAATCACCCACAGAGTGGAGATTCCACCCAAGCAATAATTGCAAATTTGTTGCAAAGCATAATAAGCACAAGCAAAGTTTTGGCCATTGGACCTCCGGGTTAAACCCGGAGGTCCATTGGCTGAAACATTGCTTGTGTTTTTAGTCGATATATACAAAATTTGAAAGTTATAGTTTGGGTGATAACTCCACTCTGTGAGTGATTTAGTTACAATCCATTCTCCACATACAGTACGTGGAGAGTGTATTATCACTAAATCACCCGCAGAGTGGAGATTCCACCCAATTAATAACTGCAAATTTGTAGCAAAGCATAACCAGCACCAGCAAAGTTTCAGCCAATGGACCTCCGGGTTAAACTCGGAGGTCCATTGGCTGAAACATTGCTTGTGTTTTTAGTCGATATATACAAAATTTGAAAGTTATAGTTTGGGTGATAATTCCACTCCACGAGTGATTTAGTTACAATCCACTCTTCACATACTGTAAATGCTTCCAGATCTCTACCAGTTAACATTTCCATTGCATCCTGTGTTTGCTTGTCCATGCACCTTACTAGTTTGTTTTGGTGAACTTCTTGAGATAAGCGACTGCTCTGCACATTCAGTTGCTGAAAATTAATAATCATACAGGGTCAAATAAGGATCATACAGGCGGGAATTTTGTTCGAAAAAGAATAATCATACATGTATGATGATTATTAGGCACTCAAGAGTACATTTGTAAAGGTCAAACGGAGCAATAAATGGTACCTCAAAGTGGGCAGTCTTATATATTTTATATACACAATATCATATATCTTTATGTCAGGATTTGCCACTTCATATTTAATGACCAATTGATATTTACAAGATTTGGGTAGCAATGTACATAATTTAATATCAAACAACATTATTGACAATGATCTGTGTCTTCCATTGAAATGCCACTGTGATAGAACAGTTGAAATTTTGCCAAACATTATCACCATATAAATTTTGATAGCGTATATTAGCACACATACTTAAGTATTTACGACTGATATCCTTCATGTTGTGAATAAATAAAAATTAAGTCAATACGGCTACTAGTTTATGAGTTAACACCACTTGGATAGTACACAGTTTGTGTATTTTAGGTACATAAAATTGGAGATTGAAATTTCCTTGGTTTACATTCATGATTAATATGGTATGCAGGGGTCATCATTTCAGCAGTGATCCACGATGTGTTTTGTTGGCAGAGAGCCAAAGAGGGAGGTTCCCCCCTGGGTGTAGAGAAGTTGCCCCCAGAACAATTTTGAAATTTATTATTTTGCTATTTCTTTGCTACCCCACGACCATTTCTACGAAAAATGTTTGTTGTCCACAGGCCTTGCATTCTGAAAAATGCAGGAGGTCAAAAAATCGCTCTCCTCAATCAGCTTAGGAGAGCAATTAGCTTTACATTTTAAGTATCCAGTTGAACGAACTCATTGAAACTGAAACTGAAACCAACAGACTACATCAGTGATTTTATTAACTTTACTAAGGTAAAGCGAAATCTCTTAGACATCTAGATGTCTCACTCAACAACCGAATACACACTTGACAAGACATGTGTGTGTACCCAGACCTGTTTGACAGTGGTTGCTTACATTCGGAACCAGGGTGGCACGCACTCAGTTCCGATGTACGAATTGGCTCGGGATCTTCTACTGCTCGCTCAGGATGTCCATGCTGGGGTGGTTGTTCGTCACATTCCCGGTTGTCTGAATGTCCTAGCCGACTCCCTGTCCCGACGGGGCAGAGTTATTTTCACCAAGTGGTTGCACCACAGGGCTGTGTTCCAGTCGCTTTGCGATCTCTGGGGACTTCCCCACATCGATCTCTTTGCAACTCGTTGGAACCATCAGGTGGACACTTTCGTGTCCCCGTGTCCAGATCCTCTGGCTTTTGCCGTGGACGCTCTGTCACTCGATTGGAACGGTCTAGTTGGCTTCCGATTCTGCCTCAGGTTCTAGCCAAAATTCGAACCTGCAGTTGTCAAATCATTCTGATCGCTCCCCTGTCGCCTCAGCAGGTGTGGATCAATCAGCTCTGCTCGCTGATGGCGGCGGTTCCGGCACGTCTCTCTCTACGTCACAACCTTCTTTGCCAAGGTCACCTGAGGAGGTTTCACGTCGACCCAACTTCAGTGTGCCTTCACGCATATCTTTTGTCAGGTCCTGTCTCCTCTGTCGAGGTTTTTCGAGACGAGCAGTGGAGTGCATTTCTTCTTCAAGGAGGCACTCCACTGGTTTAGCTTATGCAGCTAAGTGGAAGGTCTTCTGTCGATGGTGTGCTGATCACTCTGTTGATTATGCCAATCCTTCGATTTCACAGATTGCGGAGTTTCTGGTATATCTGTTTGATTCTCGGGGTCTCCAGCCTGTTACCATCAAGGGTTACAGGTCCATGCTTTCAGAGACCCTTTTCTTATGTGGGAAAGCGTCGTATCGGCACTAATCCTTACCTCTCCAAGCTTGTTCGGCACTTTTCTTTGAAGAGGCCTCGGACTTTGCAGCTTATCCCACGATGGAATCTTTCGTGGGTGCTGCTTTGCTTGGGGGGGGGGGGGGGGGGGGGGCATCGTTCGAACCTTTATCCCAGGTGGATATGCATTTTCTCACATATAAGATGGCGTTTCTGATGGCGTTTGCTTCTGTCAGACGGGTTAGTGAGCTTCACGCCCTCTTGGATGACCCAGCCTTTTTTAGGAGCTCTCCCAACATGTTACTTTTACCACTTATTGCTCTTTTCTGGCCAAGCGTCAGTTACCAGATACTACTCCTCCTCCTATCTGTATCAGGGCTCTTCCTTCTGTTGAGGGTAATCGCCCTTTGCTCTGTCCGGTCCATTCTATTCGCATTTATCTCGATCGGACACGATTCATACGGAAAGGCAGGAAACGTTTTTGTTCTGTCTCTTATTCCTGGTCGTCAGAAGATCTCTCCTCAATCCATTTCTTGATGGATTTGTCTTGCTATTCGTACGGCTTACGGTCGTTTAGCAGCTGGCGATTGTATTACCAATCGTATATCTGCCCACGAGGTGCATGCATTGTCTACCTCTTGGTCTTATTCTAACTCCGTCAAGTTGTTGGATGTTATGCAGGCAGCCTACTGGAGAAATGCCTCTACTTTCTCCACCTTCTATCTGCGTCAGTTGCAGGAGCAGGCGGAGGACCTTTTTTGCCTTGGGTCCTCTTTCTTCTGCTCAGGCTGTTGTCTGCCCTAGCCATTAGGCTTCTTGAAGGTCTGTTTCAGCCTTGTGCTGTTACTGCCCTTTTCTGTCTGTGTGTCACTCGGACCCATATGTCTCCTTTCATTGTCTTTTACCAATGATTGTGACGTTATGGTTGATAAGCCTCGGGACCTCTTCCTTCTGCTTCATGGTTCCAGTGCACTGGGGTTATGTGTGGGTTGGTTATGTGATTCCCTCCAGCCTATTGTCTGTTCAGTCTGTAGTAAACAATTGTGAGTAGGTTGATAAGAAATTTAAATTTTATAGTAAATTTCCTTTCTTATTGTACCTACCACAATTGTTTACATGCAGGCTCTCCCATCTTCTTATATGGGTAAGAATCCTTCCTCCCCGCTGATCACATAACTCTAACGTTGCCGGATTCAAAAAGAATGAGTCTTTAGCGACGTATATGCGCATTGGCAACGGAAGTCGTGGAGTTGTACTTGGGAGAGAGCGTCCCGTACTGGGTCTGTGCCGGTTGATCTCGACCCAGTTTTGGCTTATTTTTTCTCTGTGCTTTTGCACCACTTTTCTTTCCCAAATTGCTTGGGATAGACAAAAATAGAGAGTATATTATCCGAGTTAGGGACTTCCACTGTAGTGCAAGCCAGTAGTAAACAATTGTGGTAGGTATAATAAGAAAGGAAATTTACTATAAAATTTAAATTTCTGTATAGTGATGGATATGAGGAAATATTTCTAAATATACTACACATTTCCACAATGTGCATACAATGTATTTTAAAACATGCCCAGAGTTACCAACCTTTCCCATCAGATGGCAGTAACTTGATGCTTTCTTTAACACAAACGAGTGCACAAATCCAATCATTATAAAATATCTTAAATAAAGCAAATGTATTAAAATCTTAATTTGGTGTACCAAAAGTAAGATTTTAACACATTTCACATCACTTAAGGTATTTTATAATGATTGGACCAGTCCAGGCAACAATATCAGACCATCTAGGGTTGACCAGACTGGACTGGACCATCTCTCTCCTGGACCAGACCACCACTGGTGGTCCGGTATGCACCCTACAACATAGCAACTCCACACAAGCAGGGTTTGCATTGGTTGGACATGCAAAACCTTAGTACACAGTGCCACATGCCCTAACATGGGCAATCAAGATCAAGTGTCTTGCCTAAGGCCTGGCGGGGACTGAATCATGGACCTTGCGGTTTGAAGTCCAATGATGTATCCATGCATACAATCACATATCCATATAAAGCCAACTAGTTGGCTTTATATGGACATGTGATGGTATGCAGTGGTCTGAAACACATTGTTTGTTTATTATGGTTTAACAATACCTCCAACAGCCAGGATAACATTGACTGAGAGCCTAGTACACATATCATATATGAAGTACAGCCTGGTGAATAAGGAAGCTACATCCCCATTTACTCCATGTGTAGAATTATGCTGAGATTTGTATTCTTCCGGAATAACTCAATAGATTTTTAATCAAATGAAATCAAAGAAAGGATTTTGAATTGAATTTTGAAGCTTTGCCTGGCCCTAATTAATGCAAATTGCCTTCAGATTGAACTCATTGTCCCCATCTCCTGTCGGTACTGCCACTAAATTGCTGACTGGCAACCAGATTTTCTCACCATTTTTCAAACCCTACATACAGTTAAAACTGGAAGTCCTGTCATGAAATGCGCACAAATAGCACGTTGATCTGCGTGTTAATTTGCACGTTATGACCATAGTAAGGCTGTCAAATTCTGTACCTATGGCCTGTGCACAAGCAATGTTTCAGCCAATGGACCTCCGGGTAACCCGGGGGTCCATTGGCAGAAACATTGCTTGTGTTTGCTATGAGTAACCAGGAGAACCTGTCGTGCTTTCAGTGCCATTTGATATAGCAATTGCGCGCAATTCCTATGCGCATTTAAGCCTAGATAAGCGCACAGTTCGTGACAGGACTTCTAGTTTTAACTGTATACATGTGTAATATTCTTTATTCAGCTATTCTCATATAAAAACATGCCTAAAACAGCAATATGAACAAGTGTTATTAAACTTATTATGGATTGCTCTGACAAACTGGAGTTGGTTCCTGCTAATTTCACAGCAAGAATTAGACTTAAGCATTCATTTTGGTGTAATTATGTGTTGTTTTCACAGCAGGTGACTTGACAATTATCTTAAAGGAAATTGTTGGATCAACTTTTCAGTAAATAAATTATGTTCAAGTACTGCAGTATATAAGAGTGTTTTTGACATTTTTCACTGCATTGTCCAAATTTTCATTGGAGCTTATGGTTGCACAAGTAGGTTGTATAAAAAGAGACTAGACTAGTTTTGTTCTATTGTTACTGTTGTACTTAAAACATAGGATGTAGGATAGATTTAACACTTGAAGTGCAAAATAAATATATTTGTGTTAAGCATTATTAAAACAGTAGAGCCCACTTAATTGTTTATCTCTTAATTGAATAACCCTGTTAATTGAATATTATTTCCAAAACCAATCTATTTACCATACCTTCAGTGCAATTTTGACTTGTTAACTGCCTGCAGGACAGTCGCCATGGACTGGTCACCTTTCACGGGGTGGGCAGTATTTCCACAGATGCAGTACTCTCTCTCCCTTTCTCTCTCTCTCTCCCTCTCTCACTTCTCTCTTTTTGTATACCTCCATTTCATGTTTAAACAATATTTTACATAGTGCAAGCAACTACCTGCAATTTTTTTCAGATTTTCTTGGGAGACAGCTTAACATAAGCTTATTCCTTACCGCTGAATCCCACCCATACAACTTGTAAATCAGCTATGTTGAACTACCTTTATGCATACACCTGTATTACAAGTCTCCATGAACATTATGTAATTATCATTTACCTGTATGTATTATATTATAATTCATGAATAAATATTGTTTAAACTAGACGCAGTACTATTCGATTGCAAACACTAATTATAGGAATAATCATCAAAAATTTAATTAATTAATCACCGGGTACAACCCGTTGCTTCATTAATTAATGTTTTGGCTTCATTAATTAATATTTTGCTGATGATGATATTTATTATCTGGTAAACGCTTGCGCGGACATGCACCCATGCATGGATTATGACCAGTTCATGACGACTGTACTGTATAGCCTGCAGAGTAAACGCCTGTTAATTGAATAAATATCTTGTAATTTATCAAAGAATTACCCTAACAACCTCTGAATTCACAACGTTTATAGACCTATTTGGCCTCCGTAAATCCAATATAGCCATTTACTCTATTATATCTTGTTTGACGGAGCTCCCTGAGCTCTGTCAAACAGGATATAATAGAATAAATGCACAGTTTATCTCCAGAATATAGGAAAATGACCATCTTCCAATAAATTGAATACTAATGTTAACCGAAAATTTGTCACGGGCAAGGTGGCTATTCAATTAACATGATTCCACGGTGCCACTTTGCAGGGCATTCCCAATACATGTACATTAACAGAGTTTTACTTGAACATTAAAACTATGTCAAGCTTGACAGATCATGTGATGTTTTTGGCCGTTAATGAGTTAACATCTCAAAAAATCAATAACTGCCTAACATGTTATGTGATAGTGCTCCGATCCATCAATAATTCCCAGCATTCCACATCGTTTGAAATTCGATGACATTGTGAATCCCACTTTTTCTTTGTATCATGCAACTGTATCATGGAACGATTTCACAAAGAGACAGTGATGGACATATTCTCCCCATAAACTGCATCTTCCAACAGGCCTGGCAATCTAGAAAATCCAGGAGTGCAAAACAATTGACCTCCTCAAATTGCTTAGGAGTGCAATTGCACCTGAAATTTTCAATGCAAACACTTCTATACTATTTTGGTTATATTCACTTTAAGGTATTAATATTGTGACTGAAAAATTGTACTACATTCAGCTACATAGTGGAAAAATTGGCACACACATCTCATTATTCAAAATGTTGCATTCAGTTCTTATGTGAGTGTCTTCAACACTCAAAATGTATCGAAAATGCGACACAGAATGGGTTGTGAATTATTGCGAATCAATGCAACATTGACAAATCCTTTCCTCAGTTCCAATGTGTTCTCTGTGCCAGTAGGACGAAACGATAATAGATTTTAAAGGCAGTCCCAAACAGGTCCAGAAAATCAAGGGGTGCAAAAAATTTCCCTCCTCAATTTTTTCTAAGTGTGCAACACTCCTGCACTCCTAAAGAATGCCAGGCCTGTTTCAACAACAATATGAAGTCTAGGAATTTATTATCTTAATTGGGGTGTGGGGGGGGGGGGGGGGGGCGTGGCGGCTCAGTTGGTAGAGGTGCAGGCTGCAAGCCAAGATGTCATCGGTTTGAATCCCATCTGCGGCAATCGCGTTGTGTCCTTGGGCAAGACAATTCACCCCCATTGCCCACGTGGGGGCACGGTGACGTGTACTAAGGCGTACTGCATGTCGATAGTGCACCTGTCTTCAACCAGTGCTATACCTGCTTGTGTAGAGTTAGTATGTTGGGGAGCTGACAGTTGCTCGGTGTTTCTGGGTACTCCGGCTTCCTCCACCCGTAAAACTGTCATGGTCATGATTAGCCATTGTGCAGAAATATGTGACCTTAAACACCAATAAATAAATAAATTATCTGAATTTGCCGTAAACAAGTCAATAAGGGAGAAAATGTGATAATGAGAGCACAGCACAGATTAGATGAACTTTATTCCCTCCTCCCTCGTCATTCCTTACCCACTGGTCTACTCTCTCTCTCCTAATCTAACAGCATTCAGACTCAAACTGTTTTATAATAATAACACTTTGGCCGGCCGCTGATTTGTCGTGGTTCTCGGGTGAGAAGGCCTTGATTAACCCTGTGCTCCCAACTGCCTCTCTATTCCCACGCTTCTTCTCTCCGCCCGGCACTCAGAGATGAACTGCTTGATGACATCCCTTGCCCCATTCTTCCCAATCTCTCCAATTAGCATATTAACCCTCTCCTTTGAGTCACTCACTAACCACATGTCCTTCATTTCCCCCAACCCACTTCCCCATTACACTCCCAGTGAATCTTATTCTTTTAGACTGGTATTTTGAGCATTCTAGAAGAAAATGTTCCAGGGTCTCCACCATGCCTACATTACACATCTGGCACTCCTTTTCACTGTTTTTCCCAATTTCTCTCTCAACTCCAGGGACTGCAACCTCAGCTTGAACAACAGTGACACTTCAGAGGTGCCATCAAGGTACTCTTCAAAACCAGGCTTCTCTGTATCATGCAGGCCACCCAAAGACCTCTTTGATTTGCCCCCCTCCCACCAATTAAGGTTATCATCCTCCGTTACTCTTTCTTTGACAAGTTTTTTACCCTGGGTTGCCCCTAGGTCTAGGTCCAAGATCTCCAATGAGTAGTTCTCTATTATCTCCCTCACTTGGACCATCCACCCTGTCTTTGTATATGAGCTGAAAATACTCTGGAACATCACTTTACACCATCGGTTGTCGAGGAGATTTTACCAAATAATTAAGATAACCTAGTTTCAATAAGTCTCTCCTGTCCTTGATCCTCATCCACCCAAGCTCACCCCTGATTGCTTCTAGTGCTGCGGCATTAATCAACCCTGTTATCCAGCGCCCTGCGGTGTTCTGCAGGGTTTCCAAGCTCTTTACAGCCATTTGGTTTAGGGGTACCACTTCCATACAACATGTTATACTTGGCAGACCCATCTTTTCCCAAATGGTTTTCCCACGAAAACCTTATTGAAACTGTTTCTCCCTAATATCACCTATTTGCACCTTCTCAATCTCCACAGCTGCAATATTCACCCTATCTCTCATGACCTACCTCCTTCACTTATTATGTCTCTCCTTCCCAGAAGGGAGACATATTGTTTTAGTGCATATTCTTTTCTTCTTCTTCTTCTTCTTCTTCTTCTTCATCTTCTTCTTCTTCTTCTCATACAAACTTTGTCCGGGCCATAACTTTTTTGTCTTTTGACCTACACCTTAGATACTTGGCATGTGGATGTATCACCATGCGCCGGTGTGCAGTGTTCCATAGTGACCTTCATGTGGCCTTGACCTTTGACCTGAAGGTCAGATTTATGTGTTTTTTTTTAAGGAAAACATCACACAAACTTTGTCCGGGCCATAACTTTTTTGTCTTTTGACCTACACCTTAGATACTTGGCATGTGGATGTATCACCATGAACCGGTGTGCAGTGTACCATAGTGACCTTCATGTGACCTTGACCTTTGACCTGAAGGTCAGATTTATGCACTTTTTTAAGGTAAACAGTCTGAACCAGAACTTTTTTGCATTTCGAGTCAGGCTTTAGATATTTGGCATGTGGATGTATCACCATGAGCTGGTGTGTAGCGTGCCATTGTGACCTTCATGTGACCTTGACCTTTGACCTGAAGGTCAGATTTATGCTTTTTTCAAGGAAACTTTGTCCGGACCAAAACTTGTTTGTCTTTTGAGCCAGGCCTAATATATTTGGCACCATGAGCAAAACTTGTTTGTCTTTTGAGCCAGGCCTAATATATTTGGCACCATGAGGCGGTGTGTCGCATACCATTGTGACCCTCAAGGTCAAATTTATGTACTTCAAATAGGGAGTAATTGTCCAGACCAGAATTTTTTTGTTTTTTGACCTAGGACTTGGTTATTTGATATGTGGATGTGTCACCATGAGACGGCATGTCGTGACCTTCATGTGACCTTGACCCCAAGGTCAAATTTATGTACTTCAAATAGGGAATAATTATCCAGACCAGAACTTTTTTGTTTTTTGACCTAGGACTTAGATATTTGACATGTGGATGTATCGCAATTAGACCGCATGTCACATGTAATCATGACCTTCATGTGACCTTGACCTCAAGGTCAAATTTATGTACTTTAAATAGGGAGTAATTGTCCAGACCTGATTTTTTTTTTTGTGGACGTGTGGATGTATCACCATGAAACCGCATGTCCGCTACCTTGATGAACTGCATGTGACCTTGACCTCTGACCTCAAGGTCAAATTTATGTACTTCAAATAGGGAATAAGATGATTGGCATGTGGATGTATCACAATGAGACCACATGTTATCATGACCTTCATGTGACCTTGACCTCAAGGTCAAATTTATGTACTTTAAATAGGGAGTAATTGTCCAGATCAGAATTTTTTTTTTTTGGACATGTGGATGTGCACCATGAAAGCGCATGTCCGCTACCTTGATGAACTGCATGTGACCTTGACCTCTGACCTCAAAAGGAAGGGAGATATATGTTTTAGTGTGCTAAAACACTTTCTAGTTTTTCTTGTTTTCATCCCATTCTTTCATTAGTTTTCTCAGAGTCTCATTCCATTTGGCACATATTTTGGACATTCTAAAATTAAAATGTTCCAGGACCTCTGTTACTTCTATGCTGCACATTTAGTGCTCTCTTTCCACCCCTTTTAAGTCTAGGTTCCAATCATGATCTAGATTCCAATATGTTTTATTTAGTGGATTCAGACAACAAACACTCCGACTGTAATTGATGTGCATTTTACTTGAAGAACATGACTTATGCAAATCTTACATAAAATATTCTGGCCGATCATCAGGCGTGGGTATTTTTGCAAGATGTGTTTATGTTACATGCTGCACATAAGCCATTGCACCAATACAAAAGATGTTCACACTTCTGAGAAGTTCTCTCACGAGTGAGTGGTTAAGGTGCAATATAAATAATGGCAAGTTACAGTTAAAACTAGAAGTCCTGTCACGAACTGTGCGCTTATCTAGGCTTAGTTGCGCATAGAAATTGCGCACAGTTGCCATATCGAATGGTATACTAAGCACGGCAGGTTCTCCTGGTTACTCATAGCTAACACAGGCAATGTTTCTGCCAATGGACCTCCGGGTAACACCTCCGGGTTACCCGGAGGTCCATTGGCTGAAACATTGCTTATGCACAGGCCATATGTACAGAATCTGATATCCTTACTATGCTCATAATGCGTAGATTAACGTGCAGATCGACATGCTATTTGTGCGCATTTCATGACAGGACTTCTAGTTTTAACTGTAGCTTGAAAATGGGTGATAAGTTATTTTCAGTGTTGTCAAAAATCTAAACAGAATAATAATTTGTCACTGTTTTGCTGTCCATCTGTATCTATGAACAATGCTTTGCAGTTCAGAATACCACGTAATGAAAAATTTTAACATTTTTTAGATATTTGATGACATCGAATATAACATGTTACCTATTTTCAAGCTACATTTCTCCTTACTTATATTGCATCTAAAGAAGTAGTTAAAATCATACCCGTAAAAATCTTATGAACATTCCTGTACATTAATATCGGAAGATTGCATCCAAGCCTGGAAATAAGCAACCAGTCATTTGCAGAATGATGTACCAAGAGGCTGAATTTGCTGATTCTGTCCCATACAGTGGGCTAGAATCCCCCATATTATCCTCTGGGTACCTCTTTCTGTTTAGCCCTGTGACCTTGATTCAGATTGAGGTTCAAAGAGGTTAAGTTTAGTTATGCTACCCTTCTGTGCAGGGTAGCATCACCAAATATACTCTCTGGGACCTCATCCTATAATTCCACAAACTGGACTTCAATGGAAATTATTGAGAACATATCTTTTTCAAATTTTCCTGAGAGCTGTGCAATCAAGAAAGAACGCTGATTTTTATAGTAACTGACATAGTGGGGTTTGAACCCATGCCCTAAGAGTTTCCTTCTGCACAAACCATTTTCAAGTATAGTGTATAGCTAATCAGTTAATTGTTTCCAGTCTTGCTGTTTTCCAAATTTTGCATAACCCATTTATCGTTCTCCTGGTCTGAGCTTTGGTAACTTATCTTCATTCCCTTGTACTTGATTCAGGTAACCCATTAGATAACCTAAATATATATATGTATCGCAACTATGCCAATATATGAACTGTTGTATCATAAGCAAGTTCTTGCTCATATGGGCAATATCCTGCTACATATGTAAATAAAGACTAATCATTAGGAACAATAACATGGCTGTTTTGTAGCAATTAAGATACCAGTTAGTTGCAATTATAGCCTAATCTTGGTATGGGCTAGAATGTTACAGAAGAGTATGGCATCCATAATCACTATTTGTGGCAGAGACATGAATTATTGCAGTTTCGTGATTTTGTATCTGTGGTACATCTTAAGATGGTCAACAGTTTAAAATGATGTTGAGTATCAGCCAATCATCAACATAGGTGTTTGCATCTGCCAATAATTGGCCAACAGTGCAGCTATACCTCAGGCAGATGCACACACCTGTGGAGCTGACGATTTGTTGATGCTCAACTTCATTCCACCATTCATTCATACTGGATCATTCAACTTGGTGAAAATTTTATGTGACCCAGCGCCAATTTGGCATGACCTGTTTTTCATTCACATGTTTTTCATTTTAGGTAACCTCCACATGACCCAAATGGCCGTTCACCTCAAATCGACAGGCCTGGTTTCAACATTACACACTTTTTATGCCCCCACCATAAAATCGCCAGGGATAGAATATGGGACCCTTATCAATCTGGCATTCCATCATTCTCTCTTCCTATCATTCAAATTTTACAGTTTTCCAGACATTTTTTAACCATATATTAAAATAACTGGCTAATTTCTGGTATGTGGCTTTGTTATGTGTACCTACAAATGTACAAATCGAGTTTGAGCATGGTCCTGGTTGGATTATTTTTCATGGAGTTATAGACCTTGAACTTAGTTTATGATGTGAAAACTCAGAGAATCAGCTTTCTGCCTGAGTGGGCATATGTGTCATACTGACTCGTTAAGTTTAACCCTTTGAACCCTAGTGGTATCTTCCATATGAGTATAATGGGTAAGTGGAATGGGAGAATGAAGGACATGTGGTTAATGGGAGACTCAAAGGAGAGGGTTAATATGCTAATTGGAGAGATTGGGAAGAATGGGGCAAGGGATGTCATCAAGCAGTTCGTCTCTGAGTGTTGGAGGAAAGAAGAAGCATGGGAGCAGGGAGGCATTTGGGAGTACAGGGGTAACCAAGGCCTTCTCATCCGAGAACCGTGACAAATCAGCGGCCGGCCATCGTGTTATTATGTATCAGTTCAGCGGCAGCAACGGTAAGAGTCCATATTCTTTATTTGGGGGTAGACCAATTAATATTTTCAACGTGCAGCTTTGGGGCTGCACATTGAAAATATTGATTGGTCTACACCACACCTTCACTTGAGACAATTGTTAAGTTTGGGGGGAGATTGCTGAGCTGAAGGGAAAACTTGGTAGGGCGGGGCTGTCTGGAGTTACGCCTGTGAAAGTAGCTTTCCGAGAAGGATGGAAGGTTGTCGGTGGTTCCAAGAGGAAACATGGGGGTAGAACCTTTGATGTGAATGAGGTAGGTGATGAGGTGGGGGCTGCTAGAAAAGTACGTAGGACAGATGAGGGGGGGGGGGGCAGGCTGGAGCAATGCTGTAAAGCGTTTGGCGTGGACTATCAAAAGTGGTAGGAAAGGGGGGCCAGAGAAGCAGGTAGATAGGGGTGTAAAGTCCAAAGGCAGTGGGGAGTGCAGCACCAGAAACAGATTTGATGTGCTCGATTCGGAAGAGACAGAGGAGGAGATGGAGGTAGTTGCAACAGATAGTAGCTTGGGGTCTAGGCCAGGAAAAAGGAGGAGGGATCCGGGAGAAGACCAGGGGAGTAGTCCAGGTAGTTCAGGGCCTGGAAAGAGACGGAGGGACAAGGATAGGAGTAATCCTAGGTCAAAGATACCGATACCGATACCGATATTGATTCCGAGTGGGGCTGTTGGAGAGGAAGAGGACGCTGTAAACAATAGGAGACTAGAGGAGATAAATAGGGCGAGGGCCAAAAGTAAGTTGGTGGTTGCGGGAAGTAGCATAGTTCGGGGGATCGACAAGGTTGTCTGTGGTCCGGACAGTAAAAATAGAACAGTTCTGTGCTTCCCGGGGGCTAAAGTGGAGGACCTGAGGGATAGAGTGGACGGTATTGTAGCTGGGTCGGGGCCTGATCCGGTAGTGGTATTACATGTGGGGTCCAATAACATCAGGGAGAGGAAATCAGTTCGTTTGGTGGACACATACAAGGACCTAATTAGTAAGCTACTTAGCAGGAATGCTCGGATCATCGTTTCAGGGGTGCTCCCCATTATGGGTGGTGGGAATGAGAGGAACTCGCGGATTATGGCACTAAACGAGGAGCTGGAAGAGCACTGCAAAGACTTGGGAATACATTTCATTGACCACTGGGATTCATTCTGGGGACAAGGAGAGTTGTATGGGCGAGACGGATTGCATTTAAGTAGGATGGGTACAGACCTGTTGGGCCAAAAAATTTTACAGGTGGCTGGGCCTTTTTTGGAGAAAAGGGGGGTAGGGGACCACAGCTGATAACCCAGAGGGGCACAAATGCTGGGAACATAGGAAGAACAACAAACATGCACAATACAGGGACATACCAGGGTTATAATAATGTGCCAGTGATGACATAAAAACAAAGATTCATTAAGTTTGGGTACTGCAACATCCAGGGTCTGCACAAGAAAGTAAGCGAAATATCAACAATGATGGACGAAGGAGACTTTGATATAATGGGTCTAAGTGAGACGTGGATACGACGGGATGAGCAGGTTGATCAGATGAAGGGTTGCGTGTGGATAGGAGCTGGGCGAACTGAGGGTCAGAAACGGGGTGGGGGTGTTGGCATCTACGCTAAAGAGGAATTACAGCCCTCATTGATTACAGATCTCACAGAAGCAAGGACTCAGATTCCAGTATCCAACGAAATAGTCTGGGCAAAAATCAAGTTAGGAAGCAGGAGTGTTGCCGTTGGTGTTGTATACTTAGCAGTGGAGGGAAGTAAGCCCGAGTGGAATGATTCAATATATACAACTCTTAGATCGAATATCACAGAGCTTGGAAGCAGAGGGTTCAGTATTGTCCTAATGGGGGACTTCAATGGGCACATCGGGGATAAGGAGGAGGGCATACAGGGAGGTGATAGGAAAATTAACACGAATGGGAGGAAGATGTTGGACCTATCAAAAGAGCTTGGTTTAAAGATCCTGAACAGGGATGCGAAATGTAAGGGTAAATGGACCTGGAAGAGGAACGATAAGAAAACAATAATTGATTATATACTCACTGACATTACCGTATGGAGGGAGGTTATAGATGTAGAAATAGATGACGAGGGAAAAAATGACTTGGGTAGTGATCACAACCTGATAACAGTTAAGATTATGGGCAAAAAGACGAATAGAGACAGAAATACCTTCAAGGAAGTTTGGGGACTAAAACAAGGAGCCGACTGGAAGTGGTTTCGGGAAAAACTAAAACCAAATCTTGAATGTATACCTAGGGATGCAAATGTCCAGAGTATTTCAGATGGCATAGTAAATAGCCTAACAGAGGCAGGGAAAGATTGTATAGGAAGGGTGAGAGTCCCAACGAGAGAGCTTGGATACAGGGTTAAAGAGGGACTGAAAAAGGCTATAAAAGAAAGGAAGGTAAAATGCGCTGCTTACAGAAGAAGTAGGAAGCTTAAAGGGGTGGATAACAATGACACGAGACTAATGAAAGGAGAATATGAACTGGCACGGAAAAAGGTGAATGAGATAAAGAATAATAATAGGAAGGAGCGCTATTGCAGTCTTGCCAGAACAATAAAGAAAACGGGGGTTTCGAGCTCAAACGTATTTTGGAACTGGGTAAATAAACGGGGGAAAAGTAGTGTGCAGAGTATCAACGTGGATGGGGAAAGTACAGAAGATAAAGGACGTATCGCTTCAGAGTTAGTCAAGCACTGGGAAAAGATAAACGATAGGCGATGGGGCAGTGGGTCCCCACCAAAAAGAAATACACTGGTGGAGGAGAACCTATCCAATCGTGTATGTAGCGAAATAACGGCAGAAGAAGTGCGGAACATGGTCTCGAAATTAAAAAATGGTAAAGCGGGAGGGACTGATGAAATTCCGAACGAATTCCTCAAAAATGGAGGGGAGGCACTTATTGAAGTCCTGACAAACCTTTTCAACCTGGCTCTGCGAAAGCAAGAGGTCCCCAGAGAGTGGAGGGAAAGTAAGGTGTCGTTCATACACAAAAAGGGGGATAAGGAAGTTCTAGATAACTATAGGGGGATATCAGTTAGTAGTAACATCGGAAAAGTATTCTGTAAGGTCATATACGGTAGACTAGAGGAAGTTATTGAAGAGAAAGGTTTTTTTAGGAGAAATTCAAAATGGTTTCAGGAAAGGACGAAGAGTCACTGATCACCTATTTACACTCACCCAACTGATAGAATCAACAAAGGCTGAAAAGAAAAAGATGTTTCTGGCATTTCTAGATGTGAAAAAACCGTACGACCGAGTGTGGAGGGAAGGTATGTGGCGAAAGCTCGAGGGCATCGGACTGGGGGGTGACTTTGTGGGAATTATGAAAGCACTGTATACAGATGTGCAAAGCCAACTCAGTCTAGGGAGTATCACTACAAAACGAGTCCCTATGGATATAGGCCTCAAGCAGGGATGTATCTTTTCACCGATTTTGTTTGCATTGTATGTTAAAGATTTAGGGGACGAACTAATTCAGAGTGTGGAGGGGGTAAATGTTGGAGACATAAAGATACCAGGCTTATTCTTTGCGGACGACATGGTGTTAATGTCTAGAACTGAACAGGGGCTAGAGAAACTGCTGGAAATTGTTGGTAGATATGGGAACACTTGGCGGCTCAAACTAAATGAAAATAAAAGCAAGGTAATACCCGTTGGACGCAAGGTAGATATGACGAAGAGATGGAGAGTGGGTGTGTTCTCAATCCCCGAAGGGGAAAGCAAACAAATCACTGTAGGAGAAACGGGAGAGTATGAGTATCTAGGGGTAAGCATAAATATAACGGGAAGAGGGGTGTACAGAAATTACTCAGCCAAACTGATTCTGAAGGGGAAAAGAATTCTGAACCAACTAAAACTTTTAGGGAAAAATAGTTTCAACAAGGTCTTTGTGGGGAAAACACTGTGGGAGAGGGTGGGTTTACCAAGTATAACGTATGGCACGGACGTGATTCCATTGAACCAAACCATTATTAAGAAGTTGGAAAGTACTCAGAATGATGCCGGCAGATGGATAACAGGGTCGAGTCATGCTGCAGCTTTGGAAGCAGTAAGGGGGGAGCTTGGGTGGATGAAAATCAAGGACAGGGTAGATTTGGGAAAACTGTGTTACTTTAACTACTTGAGAAACCTGCCTGACAACGGGTGGTGCAAATTGATGCTCGATACCATTTGGAATTCTAATATAGAAACGGGGTGGTCAAAACATGTGAGGGAACTAATGGACAATTACTCTATAGAGGTCACAAACATAGACGTAGGAATGAAAGAAGGCAAAAGGTTTGTCAAAGAGAGAGTCATGGAAGATTGCAATCGAAACTGATGAGCAGGGGTTAGCGTGAAAAGATCACTGCAGGGTTTACAATATAAAGAAAAGCCAGCTTTTGAGAAGTACCTAGATGGCACCTTTGGAGGGTCACTGCTGTTCAAACTGAGATCAAGATCACTGGAGCTTCGGGGAAAAATTGGGAGAGATGGGGAAAAGGGATGCCAAATGTGCCACTCTGGAGTAGTGGAGACCCTGGAACATTTTCTCTTGGAATGCCCACAGTATATACCTCATAGAATAAAATTTACTGGAAGAATAATGCAGAAGTGGGGTGGTGAAGAAACAAAGGATAGATGGCTGAAGGGGGACACGAGGGAGAGGGTAGGAATGCTTATTGAAGAAATTGAAAAAGAGGAAGTGAGGGACACTATTAAGCAGTTTATATCTGAATTCTGGGAGGAGAGGAGGGGAAGAGGGGGTGGGGTGCAGGGGGAATGATGGCCTTCTCTTATGAGGACCGCGACAAATCAGCGGCTGGCCAAAGAGTTATTATTATTACTCAAAAGTCAACCAGGGCCGGAAAAGCGATCTCCTTGGTTAAAGGGTTAATTTATGATGTGTGATTTAGTTTATAATGTTACTTTAGTGTGAAATATATATCACATTGTTTCTTGACGGCTACTATTTGTTTCACTGTTTTTGTTGTGAAACATCTAATTATAGTTTTTTGTTATTGTCAGTGACCAACAGATACCTGCATGTAGATTTGCTTATTTTGACCACTCACCAGCTGACACTTCACAGAACATTAAACATGAGAGCTTGTCAGGTACAAAACAACACATTTTGTTTGTTTTTCGCAACTCTGTTTTGCATGTTTGTCTTTCTTAAATTTTTGAGAACTGAAAATACACATGCACAATATATACACTATTATATCTAAACTTGTAAATGTAAAAGTTTATCTCTGTTTGCCTGTTTGTCTTGGGTTGATGATTGTGTTTTTTAATTTTTTTTAAGGATATGGCACTTAATATAGCATCCAAGATGTGTTGAGTCATCTTCTATCATGCCCTACTGAGGTTTTGCACATTTTGGGGGTGCTGCGAAGTTGGATTTAGGGGATAGAGATTGGCAGTACAATGAAGCCCACTTACTGGGATATCTCTTTAACTGGAATACCCTGTTAATTGAATATAATTTCCCAACTGAAAACCATTTACCATACCTCCAGTACAAATTTGACCTGTTAATTCAATATGGGTTATAGAGTAAACTCCAGTAAATTGAATAAAAAATATTGTAACCTGTCGAGAAATTACCCTGACTCTCCCCAGTTTGCCTTTGTTTATAGACCTATTTGGCCTGAGTACACCCAATACAGGCATTTAATCTATTATATCCTGTTTGACAGAGCTCATGGGGCACTGTCAAACAAGATATAATAGAATAAATGCTAAGTTTATCTCTAGTGTACAGGAAAGTGACACAATTCCTGTTAATTGAATAATTTTCATTGGCAAGGGGGCTATTCAATTAACAGGGTTCCACTGTACTGGAATTTTGAATTTGGGATTGGTTTTGGTATTTTTGGGGGGTGGGGGATGGTGGGGGGGTGGGTGGGAGTGGTATGCCCTGATATCAGTTCAGCATTTGGTATGTGATTTGACTGAGACTTCCTCATAGTATTAAAGGGGAATTCACACTAGGAAAATACAGAATAACTTGTTCTTGTACCACCACAGTGCCACAAATGCTACTGCCCATGAGCTCAACATTGGCATTGTTTTGCCCACACAAATCATATCCCACTGTAATTTTGTGTCTTGTTCCATTCACATATTAACATTTGAAGGCCTATTTGAGGCGTTTGCAATCTCAGAGCATGTACCCACAACCCTTTATCCTGTGCAGACGATATCAAATTTATTATTTTAAACTCCCTGTGGGAACCCTGAGATTCCCCCGAGAAGTAAGCAGCACTTGTTTACTATGGTAAACCAGTTCTGCTTTACTAGTAAAATAGGACCCAGTCACCAATGCTTGAGGTGAAAGTCCTCTAAAATGGGCAACATGTAGATCAACGATTGACTAAACTTGACTTCATCTCCATGTTGTGTCACGATTAGCCATGGTGCATAAATATGTGACGTTAACCACCACCAACAAACAAACAAACAAACAATTATTTTAAATTTTATTTTTTTAAATATTTCAAAAATTGTCAACAAAACCATGTCATGTGACCCCCTCATTGGAACAAGCTCGACAAGCTTTTTTCCACTAAGGGAGTGACATGATATGGTTTTGTTGAATATTTTTGAAAAATTTTATTGTAATCTGCTGAATTTGCATTCTTTGCGTTCAGATGCAGTCGATTTGTTAAGTAAAGGGTTAACATGCCATTAGGAGGTTCTGCTGAAAGCAAATAAATCACTGTTACTCAACTGGACATGTACATGCAGTATTCTTGTAGGAATTCAAGACAATTTCCCAGGCCCCTAAGGGGTAAATAAACTGAAAAGAAAATTAGTCACTTCTTTCATGAAAATCTACACTTCAACTTCAAATTTGAGAGGAATGATTTTATCGTTTCTCTGGTGGTTATTTAAAGGAAAAAACAGATAACCAAAATGTTGTTTGTCTTGAACTTCAAACAGTTTGTCAACAAGTTTTGTCTTATCACCTTATTTGATAGCACTATTTTAAAATGTTCCTGTGGGAAGACCCCCCCCCCCTCTCTTCAATGCACAAACTTCCTAAGACAGCTGACGCCCCTGTGCTTGCTGCAGATGCTTTCAAAATCTGCGAACTGTCATATAGTAGGGCCATCATGGACAGGTCAAAATCCACAGGTTGTCATTTTTTCCATGCATATAATTCAGAGATAATCCGCTATGATACCCAGCAAAATTTCCACCAATGAAGCACTGGGATTACCCCGGGATTACCCCAGTAATGGGATTACCCCAGTAAAGGGATTACCCCCGTAACGGGATTACCCCAGTAACGGGATTACCCCTGTAAAGGGATTACCCCAGTAATGGGATTACCCCAGTAATGGGATTACCCCAGTAATGGGATTACCCCAGTAAAGGGATTACCCCAGTGCTTCATTAGTGGATATTTTGCTAGGTGTCATAGTGGATCTCCTCTGAATTATATGCGTGGAAAAATGCGCGCCCATAGATTTTGATCCGTCCATGATGGGCGTACTGTTATCGGTCCTCTTTATTATATCCAGACGAATGGTAAATACAGTTAAAACTAGAAGTCCTGTCATGAAATGCGCACTAATAGCACGTCGATCTGCATGTTAATCTACACGTTATGACCATAGTAAGGCTATCAAATTCTGTATATATGACCTGTGCACAAGCAATGTTTCAGCCAATGGACCTCCGGGTAACCCGGAGGTCCATTGGCAGAAACATTGCCTGTGTTTGCTATGAATAACCAGGGGAACCTGCCGTGCGTTGGATGCCATTCAATATGGCAATTGCATGCAATTCCTACTCGCAATTAAGTCTTGATAAGCGCACAGTTCGTGACTGGACTTCTAGTTTTAACTGTAGGTTATCTCAAAATACGAAATTTTATTCTCTGGGTTCTGTTCATTTTCTGCTATCCCCACGATATCAGTATTTGTTTGGTTTTTTAGGTGTATATCAGTGTGTAATAGTAATTATGGTAACCTAATAAATCAGCCACCTCTGTCTGCCTAATATGCAAATTCATCTGTATGCTTTCGATCAAATCCCTTCATCACTCACCAATTAGTTTATTGTTAAATGTTATATTGTGAGCTGCTGTGCCTTGCACTGTTCATTTCTAGTTTTCAATTCTGAAATGTATAGCATATTGACTGAATAAAATATTGTTATGTCCCCGACTTGGTCAGAGGGGGTATCTAGTGAAGAGCTGCGTATGTTCGTACATTCGTATGTTTGTGTGTAATGCAAATGTGTCCATCCAACATATTTGCTGCTCTAGCACGGTCATTATTTGTCAAATTCAATAATTTTTGCCATGCTTGTCCGTCAACATGGGGGAATGGATCCTACAGCAGAATTAACATCTTCGCATAAACATTTACAGAGTTATTTTTCCTTGTTTAGCTTTGGGGATTATTATTGAAAAATGTGTCTGAAAGACATATTTGCTGCTCTAGCTCTGTATTCATACTTTGAATTCAAATAATTTTTACCATGCTTGTTCCTCAGCATGGGGGAACGGATCCTACAGTAGAATTAATATCTTCGCTTGAGCATTTCCAGTGTTATTTGCCCTTGTTTAACTTAGGGGATGATTGAAAAATGTGTCCGTCCAACATATTTGCTGCTCTAGCTCTGTCATCATACGTTGGATTGAAATAATTTTTGCCATGCTTGTTTATATTAGTACAGATTGCTGCAGGCACATGTCATGCTTTTGATGGCATAATGCTAAGCTTTGCGTTGCTCTTGTTTAAACAAAATTCAGCAGTAGAAAAAAATTATTTTTAAACAAATTTCGACAAAATCATAGCATGTGACCCTTTACTGGAATGAGCTTGTACATGTAGGGTTAATTCTTCTCTCAGCTCTTAGCAGATACAGCATGTTTATATAGTCATCAAATTTTGTTACATTTGTCATGTCAGTACACACTTATAAGACTATAAAACTAGGTCTACTAATACTCAAATTATGTTGTGTATGCAATAAAACATATTTATTACTAACCTCTATTGGAATGTTGGTCCATCACCAGATTTCTGTTTCACTAAAAATCATGTTTACACAAAAGATTATCTTGTCAGGAAAACCCTGTTGAAAAAAAATGTCAAATGCATCTGAAGGGTGGAATCCAGGCCCTGTCTGTAAATACAGTGGAACCCTGTTAATTGAATTGACACTTTGCCAGTGAATATTATTCAATTTTTGGTTTTGGTTCATTTTTAGCTCAACTTTGGCGAAGCCAAATTTGAGGTATTGCCATGTGTACGTCGTCCGTCTGTCCGTCCGGCACGCCATACACATGGCTTGGGCTAGAGGCTGTATTTATGAACCAATCTTTACAAAACTTCTTGGGTACCTTTGTTATCACTGTGAGACGAGAACGAGTGTTTTGGGGTCCGGTCCGAAATTCAAGACGGCCGCTGGCAGCCATTTTGTACAAAATTAGGTGCAATCAGATTTTTTCACAGAACTTCCATATGAAAGCTCTGATTTGAATAATTTTTTGTATGAATGTTTAGTACCATGGGATACATCACATATAATACAGTTTTTTTTCTCCTGTGTAAATTATGCAAATTAGACTAACTTTGATTTATTTAGTGTTACTTTCAGCATTGTAAGTGCAAATGCCAATATGGCTTGGGTTAGAGGCCGTATTTATGAACCGATCTTTATGAAACTTCTTGGGTACCTTTGTTATCACCGTGAAACGAGAACGAGTGTTTTTGGGTGCAGTCCAAAATTCAAGATGGTCACTAGTAGCCATTTTGTACAAAATTAGGTGCAATCAGATTTTTGTGCAGAACTTCCATATGAAAGCTCTGATTTGAATAATTTTTTGTATGAATGTTTAGTACCATGGGATACATCACATATAATACGTTTTTTTTTTCTCCTGCGTAAATTATGCTAATTAGACTAACTTTGATTTATTTAGTGTTACTTTCAGCATTGTAAGTGTACCAAAATTAGTGCAATCAGTTTTTTGTACAGAACTTCTGTATGAACATTCTGATTTGAATAAATTTCTGTATGAATGTTTAGTAACATGGAATACATCACATTTAATACAGGTTTTTTCTTGAGCAGAAATTATGCAAATTAGATGAACTTTGATTTATTCAGTACTACTTATACACAGTAAGTGCATGTGTCAATACGGCTCGGGCTAGAATCTGTATTTATGAACCGATCTTCACAAAACTTCTTGGGGTACCTTTGTTATCACCTTGGGATGAGAACAAGTGTTTCTAGGTGAGGTCCAAAATTCAAAATGGTTGCCAGTGGCCATTTTGTACCAAAATTAGGTCCAATCAGTTTTTTGTACACAACTTCTCTACGGCTCAGGCTAGAGGCCATATTTATGAACCGATCTTTATGAAACTTCTTGAGTACCTTTGTTATCACAGTGGGATGAGAACAAGTGTTTTTGGGTGCGGTCCAAAATTCAAGATGGCCACCAGCAGCCTTTTTGTACCAAAATTAGTGCATTCAGTTTTTTGTACAGAACTTCTGTATGAAAGTTCTGATTTGAATAAATTTTTGTAGGAATGTTTAGTAACATGGAATACATCACATATAATACAGGTTTTTTTTCTCGTGCAGAAATTAGATGAACTTTGATTTGTTCAGTGCTACTTACACACAGTAAGTGCACAATTGCACATGTCAATACAGCTCGGGCTAGAGTCTGTATTTATGAACTGATCTTCACAAAACTTCTTGGGGTACCTTTGTTATCACCTTGTGACAGGAACGAGTGTTTTTGGGCCGTTTTGTTATCACTGTGCTATGAGAACAAATATTTTGGGGTTCATTCAGACCCACTCTGGGACTCAAAGATTTCTTTTCTAGTTTCGCATCTAATTGTCACCCCACTTTTACAATGCTTTACCTATATATTTGTTACAGGCTACGGTCAGCATTTATGTATAGACCGTTACAATACTTTACATGTACCTTTGTTATCAGGTCATTACCCAGATGTTTGTCATTGCTGTGTCACATACTATACATGTACATGTCTTAACAAGTTGAGCTACAGTGTCATTGACACTTTCATTTCAATATGTTAGGCCCCACAAAGTAGAGCTTCTGTTTCTCAGGCCATTTTGTGTAAAATTGCATGCAGACAGGTGTTTTTTTTTATTTTATTTTTTATTTTTGTAATTATTTCTTTGCCATCAAAAGTTCATGTTCTTGGTTTGTTTTATCTTTTAGGCCTAATAATCTACAGAATAGTATGGGTGGTGATGTATTTTGTCCTTTGAGTGCAAGAAGGCTTTGCAATGCTTGGACATATTTATCAATTTTATTAACTTGGGTACAATATCAGAGATAAACCATTTATTTAATTTTTTAAGTTTTCATTGGTTATAAAAAGATAGCATGCGGCAGCCAAATGGACCACGCAGGAGGACCTGAGAAACATATTTTTAACTTTTTTAGGCCTTAAGAACATATTGTAAATAACACTTCAGGCTCTTTAACTTGGAAAAAGTCCCCAGATGTTTGTATGAGAGGCCTCACCACAAAAAGTCCTGTCTGTAAGAACCTCTATTTGGGTTCAGCCTACCGTATTTACTCTATATATTGGGACACTCTACAATTTGGGACACACATTTTTTCCAGAAAAATATTTTTTTTTTATGCTCCAATGTTTGGGTCACTCAGGAGACTTGTTTCCAGTTGGCCCAGTCACCTGAAAATGGTGCAAAATGCTCAATATTAAAGCTAAGTTTGTGTTTAATTTTCCTTTTTAAACAATAAAAAATTGATAGTACGTACTGAATTGTGTTGTTTTTATTTAAATCTGTTCCTAAGTTTTAATATTTACAGTCCGGACTGACATGAGGAAGACTATTTAATATTACATTGTGACAGTCTTCAACCCTTTACCGAACACTAGTGGCAAATGACACTCATAAAAAGAATTCTTGTGTAACTAAAAATTTTCATTTTTTGCTTCCAAAACATAGCTTATGACCCCTCATTAGAACGAGCACAATGCGCTCGTTCCAATGAGGGGCATAAGCTATGTTTTGGAAGCAAAGAATGAAAATCTAAAAAAAAATTGGATGGCGATTTCATATATAGTGATGGAAAACGAATCACACACAACTTGATTCAGCGTCAAAACAAGACCAGGTTGTGTTTTTTCCCCATTTTCTAAGATGTGGGACATCTGTGAAAATATTTATTTTTAGCTGTCCTAACACATAGAGTAAATACGATAACTTCTCTTTGATCATTCTTAGTGGTGTTGCAATACAAATATAATACACCTGGGAAGTTTTGAGTTTTGAGATTCAGTTTTTGTTTTGGTTCAGTTTCTGTAAAAAACCTTTGTTTTGGCTCTTATTTTCTACGTGTTTGGAACATATTGTAAATAACGCTTCGGTCTTGTAGACTTGGAAAAGTCCCCAATTGTAAAAACTTGTATGTGACCCCTCACCAGAAAAAGCCCTGTCTGCAAAGACCTCCATTAGGTTCAGCCTAACTTCTCTTTGCTCAATCTTAGGGGTGTTGCAATACAAACAGGCCTTTACAGTTAAAACTAGAAGTCCTGTCATGAAATGCGCACAAATAGCACGTCGATCTGCGCGTTAATCTACGCGTTAATCTACGCGTTATGACCATAGTAAGGCTATCAAATTCTGTACATATGGCCTGTGCACAAGCAATGTTTCAGCCAATGGACCTCCGGGTAACCCGGAGGTCCATTGGCAGGAACATTGCCTGTGTTGGCTATGAATAACCAGGAGAACCTGCCATGCTTTGGATGCCATTCGATATTGCAATTGCGCGCAATTCATACGCGCATTTAAGCCTAGATAAGCGCACAGTTCGTGACAGGACTTCTAGTTTTAACTGTAGATTACCCCAATTTTATTTAAATCTTTTAAAGGTGTGCCCAAATTAGAGAAGGTATGATGGCATCAAGAAAAATACATACATTTTCTGTGCCTCTTCTACATTTGAGTCGAATTTCTATCATAATATGACTAAAGAAACACAAAGGATTGCATTGCAATAAAACAACATGATAAGGCTGTTATTTCTGATTTTATTGTGCCCAAATTAGGGCAAAACATTGTGCCCCCCAAAAAATGAATTTAACTCTTTACCCAACGAAACGGCCATATCCGCCTGCATAATAAACAAATTCAGCAGTTGAAAAAATGTGATTCATCCGCGAAGTTTTGATTTTTCCTATTCTGTTTTGGTTTTGGTTCGGTTTCAGGAAAAAAACCTCGGTTTTGGTTCATTGTTTCTACGAGTTATGAACATATTGAAAATATCACTTCAGGCTCCTTTACTTGGAAAATGGGGGTGTGGTGACGTTGCTAACCGGTTTTCGTCAGATCGCCAAAGTTAAGCAGTGTCGAGGCTGGTTAGTCCTCGGATGGGTGACCGTCTGAGCGATTGATTCGTACTCCCGCACTGTGGCCTTGGGCAAGGCACTTAACCCCCATTGTCCACATGGGAGCACGATGACACTGTGTACTAAGGCGTACTGCACGCCGATGGTGCGCATGTCTTCAACCGATCTAACCCTGCCTGTGCTGCAGTGCGGAGTTATGATGTTGGGGAGCTGACAGCTGCTCGGTGGTTCTCTCCGGGTACTCCGGCTTCCTCCACCCGTAAAACTGTCACAGTCCTGATTAGCCATTGTGCATAAGTATGTGACCTTAAACACCAATAAATAAATAACTTGGAAAAATCCCCAATTGTTTGGGACCAATCGCCACAAAAAGCCCTGTGTGTAAAGACCTCCATTGGGTTCAGTATCTCTTCCCTTTGTTCATTCTTAGATGTGCGTGGGAATAAGTTGTTGAGTCACAAAAAATAATAATTACATTGTTAATGATGTTAAACATTTTGGGTCTAAATACTCAATTCCCATTGGTCAGCTGGATGAAAACGTCATGACCAAATGTAATTCATTTTCCAATGAATACATTTGGTCGAACTTTGACCCGCAATTACGTTCAAGTTAATAATTTGTGATATCTCAAAAAATTACAAGAAATGTCAGTCGACAGTGTGAAATTATTTCAGTGATTTTATTCTTGAACTTGTTGTCGTTTCATAGGTGATTATAGTTTACTGATATGTTAAATAAATTGTTTTGAACATTCCAAGTTTCGTTGCGAAAGACGACAATTGACAAACTTGGGTCAGTGCCGAAAACCAGCACTCAACTCAGAGTTGTGCGCTTTGTCCTTTTTGTGAGAGTGGTTTTTCGCCTCGTTCATTCGTATATGCTTTATTTCGTTTTTCTGCTTTGTTGTTTGGTAAAAAGTAGTTTAAACAGTTACGGAATGTAATTATAAGAATTGAATAGAATTTTTATAATCTTTATTGGAATATGAACACGTGGGAATGGGTACAAATTGTATGAATCCCTTTGGGATTCATACATAATTTGTACCCATTCCCACACGTTCATACTCCAATAAAGATTATAAAAATTGCATTATTTATATTTATTGGTGTTTTAAGGTCACATATTTCTGCACAATGGCTAATCATGACCGCGACAGTTTTATGGGTGGAGGAAGCCAGAGTACCCGGAGAGAACCACCGAACAACGGCGAGCAACTGTCAGCTCCCCAACATACTGACTCCACACAAGCAGGGTTAGCATTGGTTGAAGACAGGTGCACCATCGACGTGCAGTACGCCTTAGTACACAACGTCACCATGCCCCCACGTGGGCAGTGGGAGTGAAGTGTCTTTCCCAAGGACACAACACGGTTGCCGCAGGTGGGATTCCAACCGAGGATCTCTCGGCTTGCAGCCTGCACTTCTACCAACTGAGCCACCACGCCCCCCTAAAAATTGCATTCAATTCTTAATTAATTGGGGTAACAAATGAATAAAGTTCATCTAATCTATGTTATGTTATCATTGTCACATTTTCTCCCTTATTGACTTGTCTGGTGGAGTCCAGTGGAGAGTCCAGTGGAGTCCAGTGGTCAAGTCAATAAGGGAGAAAATGTGACAATGAAAACATGACATACTCACTCCCACCTTTGCTAGACAGACTAAGTGATGAGTCCATAGGGGTCACTAGTCCAGTTCCCTCCCAGTAAGACTGTTTGACTGGGGGCATGGTGGCGTTGTGTACTAAGGGGTACTGCATGTCGATGGTGCACTTGTCTTCAACCAATGTTAACCCTGCTTGTGTGGAGTTAGTATGTTGGGGAGCCTGACAGTTGCTCACCATTGCTTGATGGTTCACTCCGGGTACTCCGGGTTCCTCCACCCATAAAACTGTCCGACACAAGGTGACCCTGGCTGTCGAAAGTGTTATTAAACACCTTTAAAATAAAATAAATAATAAATACCCAAGAATTAAACTATATGTTTACCCTCTGTAACTTTCTATCATCATGATATAACCTTTGCTGCTGACGTGGCATTAAACACCAACAACTAAATAAATAAATAAATAATAATGCTTTATACAGTTGAGTATAAGACAATATATTCCCAGTGTCTGAGTCGAAGGGGTCCAGCAAGCCTCATCGGACTTCATACATTTACAGTATGAGTCAAAATAAGTTGTAACATAGCCGCAATAAACTAAATGAGCTGCCGCTTCTACACTGATAACACCAGAATTTAATTTTCTGGAAAGGTCTCAGTGCAAACTTTCCAGACAATGATGTCAGATTCTGGTATTATCACCAAAGGAATAGAACGATATATAGTTTATAGTGGTTGTTCTACAACTTATTTCGACTCATACTGTAATTAATGTACTAAACCCATCATAATCAGATTTGCAATTAGGTCCATATGCATTTTGATAAATCCAACAAAGAACATAGCAGTCTTGAGCAGCTTAATATGTGGGCTTCTTATGATTAGTATTGATCAAATCTGCATTTTTACATTTTATACATAATTTCCAATCAAAAAGTATTTTTAGGCTTTTCCCTCTGGAAAAGACTATTGTTTTTGTACGGATTATTATTTTTTTTTTTTTTTTTTTTTGGGTTTTTTTTTTTTTTTTTTTTTTCCACACATTTTTGTCCGTACGATTCAGAAGCCATTTTCGAACCGATTTTCACACAATTTGGCACACGCATAGAGGGGCAAAAAATCTAAAAATGTACCGAAGCGGAATTTTCGATTTAACCCTTATTTCGCCAGAATTGGCAAAAAAACTGCCAAAATTGGGGTTTATCGGCACTTTCTCAAAACACGTCTTTAGGATTTTTTTTAAACATTCATCATTTCTAGACCTGCCCATGTCACGACCTTTGATACACACGACATATTTGGCGATGCATATGGTAACCCTCCACAGGCTGCCAAACATCGAAATTTTGATGAAATGGGCCGGTTTCAGGCCCCCAGAGCACCCAAACGATACAAGATAGATAAACATAACTTCCTTTATTTGAAGTGGAATTCACCGGAGATCATTTTTGTAAGTAATAATGGTGTTCAAAAAACCAAGCATTAACCCGTTTTGGGCTGGTTAAACAGCAATACCCCCAAAAAGCTAAAAAATTCAGGTTTTCCGTGGATTTCTCTAAACGAGTCTTGTAGATTTTCATGAAAAAATTGTCACTCCCAGGCCTTGATGTGACAATAGAAGTTGAATGGACAAAATACTTCGGTGAGCATTTGTTAACCCTCCACGGGCTGCTAAAAGTCAAGATTGTGATAAACTGGGCTGTTTTTGGACGCCAACGGCACCCAACAGGTCCGCCACAAAGAAAAGTGATTTCTTTTATCGAGCGCACAATCTATAGGGAAACATTTTTGTAAGTAGTAAGGGTATTCAAAAAACGAAGTCTTAACCCATTTGGGGCAGGCTAAAGAGAGAGACCCCTTAAAATCTAAAAATTCCCATTTTCTGTGGATTTCTCTAAATACATTCCATAGGTTTTCAAGAAAAATTGACTACTTGCAGGTCTTTGTGTGACATTACAAGTGGCATGGACAAAATATTCCGCTGAGCGTTTATTAACCCTCTACAGAATGCCAAGCATCATTATTTTGTTGAAATGGGCTGTTTTCGGACACACACAGCACGCAATGTATGTCAGAGAGTTACACATAATCTCCTTTGTTGGAAGTGGAATTAACTGAGGACCATTTTGTAAGTAATAAGGGTATTCAAAAACCCAAGCGTTAAACCCTTTTGGGGTTGTTATTAGCGATACCCATCAAAAGCTAAAAAAAAATTATGTTTTCCGTGGATTTCGTTACAAACATCTTGTAAGTTTTCAACAGAAAATGGCCATTGATAGGTCTTGGAGTCACATTACCGGTTGCATGGATAAAATATTCCAGTAAGCATTTGTTAACCCTCCATGGGCTGCTAAATGTCAACATTTTGAAAAAATAGTCTGTTTTTGGACACCAACGACAGCAAATGGGAATGCCACAGAGATACATAACTTCTTTTACCGGATGCAAAACTGACAGAAAAAAATTTAGTAAGTAGTAAGGGTATTCAAAAAATCGAGGTCTTAACCCATTTTCGCCTGGTTAAGATGTACCCCTTAAAAGCTTAAAATTCCAGTTTTCTGTGGATTTCTCCAAAAAATCTAGTAAGTATTCAAGAAAAATTGACCATTTGCAGGTCTTGGAGTGACATTACAAGTTACATAGACAAAATATTCCGGTAAGCGTTTGTTAACTCTCCAGAGGCTGCAAAGCATAGAAATTTTGAGAAAGTGGACTGTTCTTGGGCACCCATTGCACGCAATGTGTACCTGCGAGATAACCATAATCTCCTTCTTTGGAAGTGGAATTCATCAGACCAAGCATTAACCCATTTAGTACTGGTCTTAACCCGTTTTGGGCTGGTTAAACAGCGGTACCCATCAAAGACTTAAAATTTCATGTTTTCCCTGGATTTCTTTAAAAACATCTTGTAGATTTCAAGAAAAAATGGCCATTCACGGGTCTTCATGTGACATTACAAGTTACATGGACAAAATATTCCGTTGAGCATTCGTTAACTCTCCACGAGCTGCTAAACATCAAAATGTTGATAAAATGGATTGTTTTCAGACACCAAGAGCACCCAATGGATATGTAACAGAGAAATATAACTTCTTTTACTCGCGTAGAATTCACAGAGGATCAGTTTTGTAAGTAGTAAGGGTATTTAAAAGAATGAAACTTAACCTATTTTAGACTGGATAAGGAGAGATACCCCTTAAAAGCTTAAAATTTACATTTTCTGTGGATTTCGCTAACTGCTTGTTGGCGATTTTCAAGAACAATTGGACATTGGCAGGTCAAACAAAGTGCATAGATAGAATATTCCGCTAGTCGTTTGTTAATCTCGCTACAGGCTGCTAAACGTCAAAATTTTGATAAAATCGACTGTTTTCGGGCAGCAAATGGGTATGTAATAGGTAAACATAACCTCTTTTATCAGACTCAGAATTCATGAGGGATAATGTATGGTAGTGTTAAGGGTATTGAAGGGAGCGTGGTGGCTCAGTGGTAGACTGTTGTCCGGGACGACTCACGTTGTGTCCTTGGGCAAGGCACTTTAGCCCGGTTGCCGACATGGGGGCACGATGACGCCGTGTACTAAGGCATACTGCACGTCGATGGAACATATGTCTTCACCCTCTGTAACCCTGCTTGAGCAGAGCTTGAACAGAGTTAGAATGTTGAGGAGCTGACAGTTGCTCGTCGTTGCCTGGTGGTTCTCTCCGTGTACTCCGGCTTCCTCCACCTATAAAACTGTCACGGTCACGATTAGCCATTGTGCATAAGTATGTGACCTTAAACACCAATAAATAAATAAATAAATAAATAAATAAATAAATAAATAAATAAATAAATAAATAAATAAATAAGGGTATTCAAAAAGCCAAGCCTTAACCCTGTTTATAGGATTAAAGACAGACAGCCCATGCGGTGTACGCTGCCTACATTACTTGTAAAATCGACACCCCCCTAAATCTACTTCGAGGTGCGGTGTCGGACCCGACCACCTGACGGTTCTGACCTCATTAGATAACACTCCTTCGTTGTATTTAGCAGCATGGATTTCCCCAAGAAGCAAAGACAAAAATACGTCTGCGGAAAATAATGGCAAATATTTTATTTAGTCTGTATTTTGTCCGTATAGAAAATGTCTCGCCCACATATACCTAAACATGATTCAATGATACAATTGGACATATTTCTCTCGTAAAACCTGAAAAAGACTTGATTTATTTCATTTTAGGATTGCGCGTGTATATTCTTAGAAGATTCTCTGTGTGTTATTAATATACAGCGTCAGTCGTTGATCTCGTTTGGGACGATCAGTGATTAACACCTTTTCGACAAGAGCCATCGAAATTGAAAATAAAAAAAAAATCAAATTTCACTAAAACCTTTTGCAGAATCGTGTTTTTCAGAAAACTCTTTCGCGATTGCATGTGTCGTTTTCAAAATTCCGATCAGTAATCACGAAATTATAAATATGTTGTTGTCAATAACAAAATTGAAAGCATGTCCGTCAAACTTGCATGAAGTCAGAACTCGACTCGGGTGAAATACTGCAGTGATGCAGTGAAAGTTCGAGAGTAATAAACGCTGATATCGCAGTAGGCTTTAAACTTTCCATGGAATGGTCCTAAAATCATGTTTATATTTGCAGCTTTACTGCAAATAGGTTTCCCGTTGTTTCTTGTTGAAGTGTTGTTTCCGTCAAGGCCAAGTACCATAGAAAATTTGGAACACCGAGCAGTGGGCCTGCCCCATGAACACCTGCCTGTTATTAAAATTAATTAGCGGGGACATCTGCCCCCCCCCCCCTTCCTGCTGTTTTTTTTACCTAGGACACCTGCCCCCTATTGTTTCTTTTACCTAGGCCACGTGCCCTCCCCGGCCCCCCCCCCCTGCTGTTTTTCACCAACTACACCTGCCCCCGTTTGTTTGCTAACGGGCCCCTCCCCATTGAACTTTCTATCTTTAGAAGCACCCGGGCCGACGGGGAGAGGGCGTGGTTGTGAGCATGGCTAGATTTCGCTGAAGGAAGGTACCCTCAAATCTGGGTCGAAAGTGGCGAAAATGACAAAAGGCTACTTCAACGTATGGTAACGGTATAAACTTCAGACAATCTGGGCGATGTACAGACGAAAGATCATACCTTGGAGCCGGTTAGGTAATTTGGCACAAAAAAACTCCGATTTTATGCTCAATCGCTGCTCTACAGTAGTCTACAATAGTGCCAAATTCCATTCCAAACTGATAGAGTCGGGACGAATAGTACTCTCACTTTCCACGCGATGCGTGGTGTTCTCCACGCGGTCTCGACACTTGCAACAGATGCCAAAATATCGGCCAGGATGCGTAGAACAAGTTCTGAAAATTAGAAGTCGCTGCCTTCGGCGGTCTGGACACGGTTCGTGTTTGTGAGAAGTGCAATTTTAATGTCAAATTGACAAATTTTCGTTAATCGTTTCCTGCCAAAACACCTACTCACCGCCGATTTCTTTTCACTGCAACTTCTTCCGATTATCTAAGGTTTAAAGATAGTGTCAGGATACACCCCCCCCCCCCCCCCCCCGTCCCCCGCACCGAAACCTGGGACTTTAAGCTCAATCGCAGCTCCACAGTCGTCTACAACACTGCCCATTTCCATTCTGAACTGATAAAGTCGGGACGAATAGTACTCTCTCCTTCCAAGCGATGCGTGGTGTTTTCCAGGCGGCTCGGACGCTCCAAACAGATCCCAAAATGTCGGCCAGGGTTCGTAGAACAAGTTCTGAAAATTTCAAGTCGCTGCCTCCAGTGGTCTGGACACGGTTCGTGTATGTCAGAAGTGCTATTTTAATGTCCAATATGCAAATCTTCGTCAATCTTTTCCTGCCTGCCAGAAACCCAATCACCGCCAATTTCTTTTCACTTTAAACTTCTGACGATTCTCTTAGGTTTAAAGGTTGTGTTGGGATCCCTGGGTGGCGGTCTTAAAGAAGCAACTTCCATTTACAGAGAGAGGGGGGGGGGGGGCTCTAAAGGAGTCTGCGCCCATTCACGACGTCTTTTCTCGAACTGGCTTGAAAAGGAAGGACCAAATTGAGACAGTTACCTCCTCTCTTCAAAACGCTATATCCCAACCAATTCTAGGCAGATTTCCATGAAATTTTCACTCGTTGTTCATGGATAGTTGCGGCATCACTTTCCATGAAGAGCGATACGAATTTCGCATTTCGTCACGTCGAATTCGAAAAGAGCGCATGCGCATGGATTTCTCTGAAAACATCTTATAGATTTTAAGTAAAAATGGCCATTCGCACTTTTTGGTTTGAAATTGCAAGTTGCATGAATAAATATGCCTGTTAGCACATGTTAACCCTCTACAATTGGCCAGACATCAATATTTTGGTTACATTTGAGATAAAATTGACCATTTTCAAATAGACAGAGCACTCAAAGGGTATGTGTCAAACAAACATAACTCCTTTTGTCGGTCATTAACTTGTGGGACGACGATATTGATATTAACCCACTCTACCATTAATGATGGTTTTTACCTAAACAATCTTTTTATAAAACTGAGTCATTTGAGACTACTATAACCACCTTTCTCATAACATCAATGAAAGAACTTCAGTGAGACAGTTAAAAACAATTCATCAGACACTGTGGGGGCATGAAAAATCAAGGAATCTCATCGGGAAAAGCCATGATTCTCCAGAATCATAAAGTCTAGTATGGATTTGCCATTCCAATAGCCTTCTTTTAGAACAACACATAAAGAATTTGTTTTCTTTCTGGCATATTGAAATCTTTCTTTGTCAAACAGTAAGCATGCAGCCCAATAAATCAGAAGATTCGATTGTTACATGTAAGCTTTGTGCACTGAAAACTTTCTTTGATTTGTGCAGGCAATTTTAACTAATCAGGTTCATTGTTCATTTATTCAGTCCAGTGCACAAAAACTCATTTTACCATCTTATATTATGGGAGAGGTGTGAACAGTTTAGATAAACAGTCTTTTTATTTGCCTCTTGTGCACTTGAAATCATCATTGCCAGTTTCCGAGAGCCAACTTTGCTAGACCTTACACAAAAATCGTCAGTTAATTTTCATTATTTTTTCATTTTCATCGAGCTCGTTCCAATGAGGGGTCATAACCTATGTTTTTGAGACAAAAAATGAAAAAAATTAGTTGTTCAAGAATTTTTTTTGCAAGTGTCGTCTGCTTTTCATGTTAGGTAAAGGGTTAACCCTTGCAGATACATTATCTTTTTTACAATGACGACAAATCTCTTGATGCTAATATGAGCTCCTCGCACTCTTTCCAATAGCAGTCTTAGAATTATGCACATTAGGGAAATGGTGTTCACTTCATGTTGAAAATGGTTTCTAGAGGAATTTTCTGTGAGGAATCTGATCAGAAAATTGAAAAAGGTGCCCAAATTAGGGTTTTAGGGGTCAGAACCCCAATTTTGGTATATTATGGTTTATAATTCTCATATAAATAGCAATTCTCAAAACATTTGATATGGTTTTTGAATTATTGGAGTCTTCTGCATAGTTTGGTTACAATAACATCACAGTTTGATCATTAAGGACCTTAGCTGAATCCCAAATAGGGGTTGTGGACCATATGGTCCACACAATATGGTTGTATCTATAGTATTAGCTTTAAATTTATTTAGCCTGATTGCTTATTGTAATATCATGTAAATTAAATTGCTATGGGTGTCACTACATATTTTTAACCATATTTCTGTCTTGTAGAGGCTCCTAGGGTTATGGGGGCAGGGCTTGAATGTTGCACATATGACTTACGAAAAATACCATCTTACACTGGGCCCTTATCTGCATATTTGAATGACATATTTCAACAGAATATGATGTAAGCCACTGCTGTTAGGTGGAATAAATAGTTTGAATGATATTTGGAACCTACAAGTTCAGTTATCTGAGGTGGGGCTCCACATGGGAGCCCAAAAGTTTAAGAAAAAACTCAATCTCAACTGCTTTTTTTGCCACAATCAAGCATGAAATGTCTTTCAGTTCACATTAACTTGCATTACATTTTAGTACTGCGATCACTCATGAGAACTCACTACAAAAATATGGAAAAAACTCCATTAAGAGTGGTTTAGAGGCAATAAAATGAGAGAAAATTGTCGAGAAATTTGAAAAAAAATCGCAATTTCAACCAGTTTTTTGTTGTTGACGATCATAAAATGGTCTTAATTCCTTGTACATTTGTGTAATAATCGAGTGGTGAGGCCACGCATTAGAATCAAAATCAAACATTCAGAAAAAACGGGATTAAAATTTATATTGGGGCAGTAAAACAAGAGCAAATTGTCGTGAATATCAAGAAAAAACTCAATATCAACTAGATTTTGTTGGCAACAAACATAAAATGGTCTTTATTTCTTGTAAACTTCTGTTGTATTCATGAAATGAGGCCACTTTTGAGGATACACTAGATAACATATAGGTTCATATTTGGGCTCAAGACAGGAGCCCAAATTTTTAACCTCTTCAGTCTTTGAGGAGATTCGGCTTGTTTCACAACCCTTCTTTGGCGGTTGTGATGCTGAAAATACTTTGTGTTCTCAGCATCGTCTCCCCAATTCATTTCAGTCACCTAGGCTGCAATACTAATCTTCACCCATGGTGGACTTTGCAACTAGGTACTAGTTCAATAACATGTCTTTGTGTGACACTGCAGTATTCATACCTTGGTCACACCTGATGATACCACCACATCGTGGTGCTCTCCTAATTCTATGCTGTATTGTAAGCAGACCGAATCACCTCAAAGGGCCAAAATGTTTTGAATGTTTATATATGTACAGTTCATTTAAATAAATAGAAGAAAAAATATAATTCATACTACTGTGTTGTTTACTGCTTAAACTTAGAGAAATATGGGGAATGTCGTCTTTAAAAATCTTCTTCAGGTCCACCAGTCAGAATACTTTCATATTTTGTTTGCAACATCTTGTGGGGGGGGGGGGGGATCTCTGGGATAATATTTGGGCTCCCTTTGGTAGCCCAAATTAATATGGCAGAGTTTCTTTAAAAATATTCTTTTCAGATCGACGAGTCAGAATGCTTTCATATTTGGTATACAACATCTCTACAGGGGGGTGAGATTTAGTTTTGTTCAAAATAAATGAAATATTTCCTCATTTTCAGGCCTCTGTATCACCCTTGGAGTTCTATATCCTTTCTAGTGTATCCTCAAAAGTGGCCTCATTTCATGAATATAACAGAAGTTTACAAAGAATAAATACCATTTTATGTTTGTTGCCAACAAAATCTAGTTGGAAATTGAGTTTTTTCTTAAAATTCACGACAGTTTGCTCTTGTTTTACTGCCTCTATATCGATATTAACCCTTTACCCAACGCAGACAATTTCAGAATTTATTATTTTAAATAACATTTTTAAAACATTTTCAAAAAATTTCAACAAAACCATATCATGTGACCCCTCTATGGAACGAGCTCGATGAGCTCGTTCCAAAGAGGGGTCACATGATATGGGTTTGTTGAAATTTTTCGAAAAATAATATTTTTTCAGCTGCTCAGTTTGCATATTACGTGGGCAGATACAGGCGATTCGTGGGGTAAAGGGTTCATCCAGTTTTGTCTGTATGTTTGAATTTGATTCTCATGCGTGACCTCACCACCTGATTATTACACAAACAAATGAGGAATAAAGACCATTTTTGGATCGTCAACAACAAAAAACTGGTCGAAATTGAGTTTTATCTTCAAATTTTTCGACAATTTTCTCTCATTTTACTGCCTCTAAATCACTCTTAACAGAGTTTTTTCCATATTTTTGTAGTAAGTTTTCATGAGTGGTCTTTGTACTAAAATGTAACACAAGTTAATGTGAATTTGTGAAACGAAAGACATTTCATGCTTGTTTGTGGCAAAAAAGAGCAGTTGAGATTGAGTTTTTTCATAAAATATCGTGCTCCCATGGGGAGCCCCAACATAGATAACTGAACTTTTAAGTTCCAAATATCATTCAAACTATTTATTCCACCTAACAGCAGTGGCTTACATCATATTCTGTAGAAATATGTCATTCAAAATTAAGATGGTAATTTTCATAAGTAATATGTGCAACATTCAAGCCATGCCCCCATAACCCTAGGAGCCCCCCCCCCCCCCCCCCCCCCACAAGACTGAAATATGGTTAAAAATATGTAGTAACACCCACAGCAATTTAATTTACATGATATTGCAATAAGCAATCAACCTAAATAAATTTAGTTTTTTTTTTGATGCAACCATATTGTATGGACCATATGAGACCCTTAATGATCAAACCGTAATGTTATGGTAACCAAACTATGCAGAATATACCAATAATACATAAACCACATCAAATGTTTTGAGAATTGCCATATATTCTATTAAAAAAAAGTAGGGGATATTTGATAAAAGTGAGATATATGAAGAAATATATTTAATTTTCATCAAAAAGACAGTTGAGGCATTGCTCTGTGATATCTAGTGAATGATTTCAGTGATAGTTGGGTGTCTGGCAAGCATATATACCATGCACTGAGCTGTAGAAGACATGGATGGACAATCAGACAATTTACTACATTCAGTCAAAGACCTTGTAAATCCTCCTCGATTCGCGAGACAATTGCAGATCCTATGTGGCATACTCCTCACCAAACGTCCAATATCAGCTTGACGGATGCTATTCCATTCTTCCTGCAGTGCAGCGGCCAGTTGGTAGGGGGCTGTTGGTGTTGTCATAGGTGCCTGCCAAGCATATCCCAGACGTGCTCGATTGGTGAAAGGTCTGGCCAAAGTGCTGACCAAAGTGCTGGCCAAGGTAGTGTAGTGATGTTCTGCTCCTGGAGGAACTCTGTGTGCTCTTGCATTGTCTGTCATCTTGGAAAATGAATCGAAGACTGTGACGTCGTGCAAATGGCACCACATGAGCTGCTAACATGTTGTCACGGTAGTACTGCCCTGTGACACGCCCTTGGATGACATTTAATGCTGTTCTGCTTGTCATTGTTATGTCTCCCCACACCATAACTGATCCACCACCAAAATGATCATGCTGCCAAACGGTTACGTCATGGTATCATTCGTTCCGTTACCGCCACACACCGTTTCACCTGTCATGGAAGTTGAGAGTGAACCTCGATTCATTGGAAGACATGACGTTGCTCCACCGACGATTGTCTCAGAGCTGTCATACTCCACACCAATTATGCCTTGCTGCAATGAGACATTCAGTCAAACGTGGAATTATTAGAGGTCGTTGAGCATACAAATTCCAGCTGTGTAGGCGATTTCGGATAGTCTGACCACTGACTCGCACATCTGTCGCTCGGTGTAACTGCTGTCCAATTTCTGAGGCACTTTCATGGTAGTTACGCACTGCTGTGGTTTGGATGAAATGATCCTGGTTAGCAGTTGTCACCCTTGGACGACCTGACTGACGTCTGTCATCAACATTGCCTGTCTGATGGTAGCATGACCACAACCTGCTAATCACCGATTGGGTAACATTGAGAATTTGAGCCACTGCAGTCTGTCTGCTGCTAGCTTCCAACTTGCTAACGACACGCAAACGTTCGTAACGTGTCAGTCTTCGCATACCTCAAAAGTTACATTTCGACCAGAAACTATTGATGAACGAGTTTGTACAAAGAAAAGAACAATGAGACCTCCGAAAAAGCCTGTCCAGTACAAATGAAAATTTTGAAACGAACCCTACAGACATTAACCCTTTACCTAACGAATCGCCCGCATCCGCCCGCGTAATATGCAAATTCAGCAGTTGAAAAAATATTATTTTTCAAAAAAATTCAACAAAACCATATCATGTGACCCCTCGTTGGAACGAGCTCGTCGAGCTCGTTCCAACAAGGGGTCACATGATATGGTTTTATTGACATTTTTTGAAAATTTTGAAAAAATGGTATTTAAAATAATAAATTTTGATATCGTCTGCATTGGGTAAAGGGTTAATGCAGTGCTCTAGCAAAAACCTGCACAAAGTATTCGTGGGCCGGTGACATTCGTGATCTACACTAAACTTGCAATTGGTTTAGTTAGTTTAGTTTAGTTTAAACATATTTTATTTGCCACTATATACAGCAAAAAGGATCGGAGAACAAGTTATCACAACTTACAAAAACTCCTCTCCTTAAACAAGAATAATTAAACATTTGTGGCATGATTATATACAATATAGAAATACTAAGAATTAGTGTAGTCATCAGCTAAAGGGTTGAAGATTGGAGATTTAGAGAGATAATGATTTAACCGGTTTGAGCTCCGGTGGTATCTTCCACATCAGTTCATTAGAATTGGCTAGAAGGGTCTATTATCAATATTTTCAATATTTTAGAGCTGACCAATCAGTATTTTCAACGAGGAGCCTTGCAATTGGTAACATATTGATGTTTCCAATCATGCATTTTCCGAAAATATCAGCATAAGATTTGGATATCCTCTTCCTTTTTTGAATAGTATATTTTTAAATTTCTGGCATTGTTGAGCTGATGTTGATGTTATATTTTAAACTGTCTCCAGCACTTGCTTATTGATTGCATCCAGGTATGTCATGATTTCCTCATCGATAAATCACAAGATTTTTAGCTTAACTTGACATAGTAGACATGGATGGATAGCTTAGTCAAGATAAGCTATTGCCATCACGCGTGCGGAAGTCTGTTAGTCTGTGAGTCTGTGACGTCTGTTCACATTTTCCTTTAGCACGGGCTACACCCCGCAGTTCTTGTCTGATTGTCACGAAATTTCATATGCAGGTTTGGGGTCATGTCTAGATGAGAACGTCCCCTTTTGGTCGCGATCGGGCAACCGGTATGGCTGCTCAAGCCCAAAACCCGAAAACCATTAGCACAGTCTACAGGTCGTATTTATGAAGGGATTTCATTGTAACTTGGTAGGATGCCTCTGTATAATGCCTAGATGAGAACGTCCCCTTTTGGGCATGATCTATCAACTGTGATGTCTGCCCATGCCCAAAACCCAAAAACTTTTAGCACAGTCTGCAGGTCATGTTTAATGTGGAGGGATTTCATTGTAACTTGGTAGGATGACTCCTTATGATGTCTAGATGAGAATATCCCCATTTGGGCATGATCTGCCAACCGTGATGACTGCCCGAGCCCAAAACCCGAAAACCTTTACCACAGTCTACAGGTCATATTTATTGAAGAATTTCATTGTAACTTGGTGGGTTGACTTCATACAATGTCTAGATGAGAAAGTCACCTTTTGGGCGTGATTGAGCAACTGTGACGGCTACAGGGGTCCAAAGCCTGAAAACCTTTAGCACAGTCTAGAGGTCATTTTTATGAATGGATTTCATTGTAACTTGGTAGGATGACTCCAAATAATGTCTAGATGAGAACGTCCCATTTTGATCGTGATCATCCAGCCTTGATGGGTGCCCAAGCCCAAAAACCTTTAGCATAGGCAAAAGGTCATATTTATGGAAGGATTTCATCGTAAACTGTTAGGTTGACTCCATGTAATGCCTAGATGATGCCATCCCCTTTTGGTCGTGATTGGTCAGTTGTGATGGCTACTAGAGCCCGAAAACCTTGAGCACAGTCTACAGGTCATATTTATGAAGGGATTTCATTGTAACTTCTTAGGATCATTCCAGATGATGCCCAGATGAGATTGTCCCCTATGGTTGCGATCATTCAACCATGATGGCTGCCCGACCCCAAAGCCCGAAAACCTTTAGCACAGTCTACAGGTCATATTTATGAAGGGATTTCATTGTAACTTGGTTGGTTAACTTCATTTCATGTCTAGATGAGAACGTCCCCTTTTGGACATGATTGGGCAACTTTGACGGCTAAAGGTGCCCGAAGCCCAAAAACCTTTTGCACTGTCTACAGGTCATATTTATGAAGGGATTTCATTGTAACTTGGTAGGATGACTCCAAATAATGTCTAGATGAGAACGTCCCATTTTGGCCGTGATCGTTCAGCCTTGATGGGTGCCCGAGCCCAAAAACCTTTAGCATAGGCAAAAGGTTATATTTGTAGAAGGATTTCATTGTAACATGTTAGGTTGACTCCATATAATGCCTAGATGATGACATCCCCTTTTGGTCGTGATGGTCAACTGTGATGGCTACAGGTGCCCAAGCTCGAAAATCTTGAGCACAGTCTACTGGTCATATTTATGAAGGGATTTCATTGTAACTTCGTAGGATCACTCCAGATGATGCCCAGATGAGAATGTCCCCTTTTGGTTGCGATCATTCAACCATGAATGCTGCCCGAGCCCAAAGCCCTAAAACCTTTACCACAGTCTACAGGTCATAATTATGAAGGGATTTCATTGAAGCTTGGTAGGATGACTCCAAATAGTGTCCAGATGAGAAGGTCCCCTTTTGGTTGCGATCATTCAACCATGATGGCTGGCAGAGCCCAAAGCCCAAAAACCTTTAGCACAGTCTACAGGTCATATTTATTAAGGGATTTCATTGTAACTTGGTAGATTGACTTCATATAATGTCTAGATGAGAACGTCCCCTTTGGACACAATTGGGAAACTGACGGCTACAGGGGCCCGAAGCCCGAAAACCTTTAGCACAGTCTACAGGCCATATTTATGAGGGGATTTTAATGTACCTTGATAGGATGACTCGTTTTGGAATAATTTCACTGTAACTTGGTAACTTTTGTTGATATACGTTAACTGTGAGGGCCACATACATTAACTGTGAGGTCATATTAACCCATCCCTCAGCTCTTTAGTACAGTGTACACTTCATATTATTTTTATCATAAACATAGCACACAGGGAACAGAAATGAACATATTCCCAATTATCACAATTCTTGTCTTATTTCATAATCCTTTCATAAACATTGAACATTATCCTTTTCATCAAACACAACACACAAGTTAAGCTACAGTGTCATTGACACTTTCATTTATTCAATCACCTCGAGTTTACCCTGTTTGCAAATAACTCCTATCACGCCGCTGGCAGATAGTACTGCATGGAATACAGATCTGATGCGACCAGAAAATGTAAAATTTGGGGATTTTAACAATATTTCTACTGTACCAATATTTTGATAGTGATTTCTTAAGTTCAATTTTTATGAATTTTTCATCAAATCTAGTCAGGGCTGAACAGTCCTGACTAGATTTAATCGACAAATCTTTGTTCTAGCTCTTTGGAAGTCTGAACAGCCCTGACAAGATTTCAAGCCAGAAAATAAGCAGACTGTCATCTGCATACCACGCATGGTGTCATTCCATCACGTATTTTAGGAGTTATAGTGTTTTTAAACTCATTGGTGACAAACCGACATTGCCACATATAGAGCTACTCGTTGCAGCTAAAAAAATACTTCAGCACTCTACTTGTTAACCCTTTGAACCTGAGCAGCCAAGCCAGAAAATAAGCAGACTGACATCTGCAAAATGAGGTCCCCAGAGGGTGAATTTCGTGATGGTACCCTGCACAGCAGGATAGCATCACTAAATTTACCCTCTGTGAACCTCAATCTGAATCATGGTATCAAAACTAAACAAAAAGAGGTACCCAGAGGATAAATTGGCCCACTGTATGGGATAGCATCAGCAAATTCACCCTCTGGGGACCTCATTTTGCAAATGTCAGACTGCTTATTTTCAGGCCTGCTAGATTTACATGTAATCGACAAATCTTTGTTTTTGCTCCTTGGAAGTCTCCTGGACTGAATGTTCCAACTCCTGTGGAAAGATCTGGTTTGGAGAAGGTGTCATCCCAACAAGACGAATCCCAACAAGACGACTTTGTAAAATATCCCAACAAGATGATCCCAACAAGACAATCCCAACAAGACGAATCCCAAGAAGACAAAATTCTTTTTTTCTCATCCAATATGGTGAAAATGTACTGTTAACCCTTTGCCTAACGAATCGCCCACATCCGCCCGCGTAATATGCAAATTCAGCAGTTGAAAAAATATTATTAGCTCATCTTGACAAAGTCAAGCTGAGCTAATCTCATTGCTCTCCGTCCGTCGTCCGGCGTCCGTCGTCCGTCGTCTCTCGTCCGTCGTCCGGCGTCCGTCAACACCATGTTTTGGTCTTCTCCTCCAAAGCCACTGGGCCAATTCAAGTGAAAGTTTGTGTGAGTGATGGTCCCAAAGGGGCATTTCATTTTTGTTCAACTCAGCATGCCCAGCCCCATAGGGAGGGAGTGGCGGAAAATGCTCCAAAATATTTTAAAAATCTTCTCAAGAACCCGTGTGTACAATGACTTGATATTTGCTATGGAGCTTCCATATGAGGTGTAGAATCAAGTTTGTTCAAACGAAGTTCGTGAAGTAATATTTGGCTTTGTAATAGGAGGGGTAAGATTTTTGGCCCCGGCCAAAATTTCTATTTTCTGAACCGATGGTCCAGTATGAACCAAATTTGGTTTGTGGTAGTATTGGGTCATAAGTACTTGACCCATGCAAAAAAAAAAAATTCCCGCATCCCCATGGGAACCCTGGGAGCTAAAAATAGAAATATTTTTAAACGCCCATATTTCACAAACCTCACGGAACAGAGAGCTTTTATTTGGTATGAAGTATCCTTATGACCAGTAGAATTGAATGGTAAAAAAAAAATTGCCATCGGTTATGTTAGGGTGTTCTGTAATGGGCATCGAAAAAATGCTGAGTCAGCATATTTGCAAAAATTAAAAAAAATCTTTTCTCCAGAACCAATCATCAGAATCTTTTGATATTTGGTATACAGCATTCATAGGGGGGTCAGATAAAAGTTTGTTGAAATAAAGCTTATTGGTTCATATTTGGGCTCTCTACAGGAGCCCGAAATTTTAACATAGGGTAATATGGGGAATATTCTTTAAAAATCTTCTTCTTCAGAACCACCAGTCAGAATCTTTTAATATTTGGTATACATCACTGTTATGAGGGTCAGATTCTAGATTGTTCAAACCAAGTCCCTAGGTAAATATTTGGGCTTGGAGGGTAATTTAAAAAAATCTTCTTCTTCAGATCCATCAGTCAGAATGCTTTGATATTTGGTATGCAACATCTCTATGGGGGTCAGATTCAAGTTTGTTCAAATCAGATCCCTAGGTATACATTTGGGCTCACTATGGTAGCCCAAATTTTTACTTAGTGCAATATGAGGAAATTTCTTTAAAAATCTTCTTCTTCAGATCCACCAGTCGGAATGCTTTTATATTTGGTATACAACATCTCTAGGGGAGTCAGATTCCAGGTTGTTCAATTCGAGTGCCTAGGTTAATATTTGGGCTCCATATTGGAACATGAAATTTAACTTAGTACAATATGAGGGAATTTCTTCAAAAATCTTCTTCTTCAGATTCACTTGTCAGAATGCTTTCACATTTGGTATACAACATCTCTAGGGGGGGCAGATTCAAATTTGTTCAAATCGGATCCATATGTTAATATTTGGGCTCGCTATGGTAGCCTAAATTTGAACTTAGTGTAATTCGAAGAAATTTCTTGACAATTTCTCTTCTTCAGATCCAACAGTCAGAATGCTTTCATATTCGGTACACAACATCTCTAGGGAAGTCAGATTTAACTGTGTTCAAATCAAGGGCCTGGGTTAATATTTGGGCTCTCTATGGGAGCCGGAATTGGCCATTTTGCTGAAGAATTAAAAATTTTGTATTCAGTACCCTCTGGAGGTACTAAGATTAATCCACATAGGTTGTATCAAGGGGCTTCATAGGGGAGCTCTACATTTTACTTATGATCAACTGAAGAAAAGGCATGATGCCCAGATTATTTTTGTCACTCCTGAGGGACTCAAGGATTGACAGTGTAGCCTATGGAAATGGCTTGCTTAATGTAGACTCATTCTTGGATTCTGTTTAAATTGTGTTCTGTACAAGATGAGTGCCTCAGGCCCCGTGGGGCCTCTTGTTTTTCAAACCATTTCAACAAAACCATATCATGTCACACCTCATTGGAACGAGCTCGACATGATATGGTTTTGTTGAAGTTTTTTGAAAAATTTGGAAAAATGATATTTAAAATAATAAATTTTGATATCGTCTGCGTTGGGTAAAGGGTTAAAAGAACATGTACATTACAGTGTATGCTATTTGAAGTATTTTAGGGTTGTATTTTATGCATGTGTTTTGGAGTTTTGTTGATGAAAAAAAAAAATACAAAAAAACTGTAGCAAATAGCATTTTGTAACAAAGCGTGGTGCCACGCCTCTGTTAAAGTTATTTAATCTTATTTGTTTTACAAGGATTGGAGAACACGTCATGCAACTTATATTAATGCCTCTCCTTGACCCAATGATGTAGGTGTGGGGGATGACCTTCATAGTGGCAACTTCGTGGCCTCGCTCTTCTTGAATACTATGAAGGGATCTTTAGGCCTGCACGGAGTGTGTCTCTCTCCACACAGAGGACAGCCATTATACTTCCCCACACGATAGGACGGTGCGCTGTGACAGCATCAACCCCACAATTGATGCTGACGGAGAGTGTTCGGACATCTCGAGAACTTTCCCCAATTGGGGATCAATCCCAGGACCTCTAGCATGAGAGTCCAGCGCACTTATCCACTCGGCCATCACTCTCCTGGTGATGTGGTAAGTTTTATTATCTGCTTTTATTATCTGTTAACTGGCAGCATTTTAAGTTTTATTTTGTTTGTCAAAATTTTGTTCACATATTATTGCCTTGTTACAATTAATGGGAGAGTATCTATAGGCACTTTTCCATTAATTGTAACAGGGCAAATCCACCCAGACTTAAAAATAACACATAAAAAAATTAATTGAAGTATATCCACAGAATATGAAGCTTTTTAGCTCTGATACCCACACTTCAGGATAAAGCCCTAAAATGAACTTCCAGCACTCAACCAGTTAATTGAAATCTCTTTGTCCAAAAGTAAGCTTGTTAGCAGTTTATGATGGAAAACCTCAAAATAAATGGGTTAGGCCACACAAAGTAGATCTTCTGTTTCTCAGGCCATTATTTGTGAAATTGTATGCGGGCGAGCAGTTTTTTATTTTATTTTTTATTTCAGTAATTACTTTTTTGCCATCAAAAGTTCATGTTTTTGGTTCAAGTTTTAGACCTCATAATCTACAGAATAGCATGGGTGGTGGTGTATTTCATCCCTTGAGTGCAAGAAGACTTTGCAATGCTAAAGCATTGCAAAGCCTTCTTGCACTCAAGGGACAAATTCATAAATTTTTTTAACTTGGGTAAAATATCAGACATAAACCATTTAATTTTTATTTTTTTATGTTTAAATTGGTTATAAAAAGAGAGCATGCGGCAGCCAAAAGGACCTGAGAAACAGATTTTTTATTTTTTTAGGCCTTATATAGTCATTTTAATTAAATTCGTCTTGTTGGGATGACCATTTTTGACATTCAAGTTGTTAGGATTCATCTTGTTTAAAATAAACCTTGGAGAAGCTGTTCAAGTAGAAGTCATAGTGGTTTGAAGGACATCATCCAGAACCACATCAGCCCTAGTATTGCATTTAAATTCTGTTAAATAATGATTATAGGCACTAAGTATTATTTTGACATCTCCATGAGTGTTAAAGTGATTCATCAACATCAGTTTAACAGTACTTTTAACTGTCACATTTCATCAAGGTGGCAGAAAGTTTTGCTACTCTGCCCAGGTTGGTTTGATCATGAAAATCTGAAAGATATCACATGAAGTGTGAAATATACATTAATATTGGATTAACTTATTGGATTAATTTATTTGTTATGTCATTAACAGGTCAACAAGTGTTCTATGGTTTTATATATTTTGGTTCTTTTCCAACATTGATTTTATTCTGGATGACAAATGATTTTAACATGACGGTTGGTGTATTGATTTTTGGTCATATTATATATACAAGATTTCTATGACTGTACAGAGTTTTTTCATTTCCGTGCATAAATGATGGCTGTGTAGAAACAGTGTGTTTAGAGCCCTCTCATTAGTCCTTCATGTATTCTGGTCTTATTGAAGATTTATTTTTAAAAACACCAGTGAAAGGCAAGTCTCATCGCAAGTCCAGGCATGTGACATTTCGAGGATTTACGATGTATGGAAAGGTGGGTAGTTAAAATACAATCTTGTTGATGTTGTTTTAATTAAGTTAATCCAGTTAACAAACTCTTTACCTACCATGAACAATAGATTACACTTGCAGAGAAAATTTTTCATGTTCTATATCTCACCTCAATGCAACTGACATAATACTCTTTGGCTGTGAACTTTATAATTCAGAAACCAACAAGTACATATTCAAGGAAGTTGAACAGTTTATTCTATAGAAAAAAAAAGTTTTCCGTTTTCGTAAACTAATACTAGCTGAATGCACATAATATCAAAATTTTTTTTTTTTTTCAAATTGTAAAAAAAGTTTCAACAAAATTATATCATGTGATCCCCTCACTGGAACGAGCTTGATGAGCTCGTTTCAATGAGAGCTCACATGATATGGTTTTGTTGAAATCATTTTTAATATAAACATGTTTTTCTACTACCGGTACTCAGTTTGTAAATTATGCGGGCAGATATGGCTGGTTTGTTAGGTACAGTTAGAACTAGAAGTCCTGTCACGAATAGTGCACTTATCTAGGCTTAATTGCGCGTTGGAATTGTGTGCAATTGCCATATTGAATGGCATCCAAAGCTCGGCAGGTTCTCCTGGTTACTCATAGCAAATACATGCAATGTTTCTGACAATGGATCTCCGGGTTACCCAGAGGTCCATTGGCTGAAACATTGCTTGTACACAGGCCATATGAACAGAATTTGATAGCTTTACTATGGCCATAACGCGTAGATTAACGTGCAGATCAACGTGCTATTTGTGTGCATTTCATGACAGGACTTCTAATTTTAACTGTAAAAGGTAAAAAATCTGGCCTCTGACAATATCACCCAAAGTTAACCTATATGTACCACTAGTCACTGGTTACGTTTTGTGCTCACTCCTCACACTCTGTTGTTTCATTACTGTCTGTCTGTCATTCTTTTTATTTATTTATTTATTTATTTATTATACCCCCACAAAACAAAGTCAACTTGTCGGTCGTCAGCCCGTTGCACATGTAAACTTGTGGAGTGATTTACTTCATCAGTTTTAGTCGTATTTTCATGAAACTTCACAAAAATTGTCAACATGATGAGAAGCAGTGCGTGGCATAATGTTTTTCCTGACTGGATTCAAGATGGCCGACTGGAAGCCATATTGGATTTTTTTTTATGTAAACTTGTGGAGCAAACTACTTCCACAGTTTTAGCTGCATTTTCATGAAACTTCACAAAAATGATCAACATGATGAGGGGAAGTGCGTGACATAATTTTTTTCCCGCTTGGTTTCAAGATCTGGTGGCCATATTGGATTTTTTTTTCCCCCGAAAAAAATTCGGGGGAATCTAGCCGTGATGTCGTCCATCTGTCCATCTGTCCGTCCATCTGTCCATCCAGGCGTAGACGGAATTCGTGTCCGCTCCATAACTTCTTACAGCCTTTAAGGATATTAATGATACTTGGTATTATTATTGCCCACAACCAGAGGGTGTGTCGCAAAAAAGGTTGGAATGGCTATCAAGGCTTTTTTCGGGGGAATCAGCCACCCTTTGGCGGCCATCCTCTAGTTTTTGTAAACTTGTGGAGTGAACTACTTCGAGTTTTAGTCACATTTTCATGAAACTTCTCAAAAATTATCAACATGATGAGGGGAAGTATGTGACTTAATTTTTTCCCTGCTCGGTTTCAAGATGGCCGACTGGTGACCACATTGGATTTTTTTTTTACAAAGAAAAAAATTGAATGCCCCTTTTCAGTCACCCACACTAGGCGGAATGCCACGGTGGGGGTATAGCGGGCGACAGACCATCTGTAGTTTATTTATTTATTGGGGTTTAATGACACTTTCAACAGCCAGGGTCATCTCATGTCAGACAGATTTATGGGTGGAGAAAGCCGGAATACCTGAACAGAACCACCACGCAATGTCAAGCACCTGTCAGACTCCCCAATGTGCTAACTATGCACAAGCAAAGTTAACATTGGTTGAAGACAATTATTAAGTGCACCATCGATGTGCAGATGCCTTAGTACACAGCACCACCATGCCCCCACATGGGCAATCGGTATGAAGTGCCTTACGACACATTGCAGTTATGGTGGGATCAAACCGTGGACCTTTCAGTTTGAAGTCCAACTATGTACGCTCCCTGTCATTCTTTTTATTGTTTGTGTTCGGTAATTATGCATTTAATGCCCAAATTTAATTGTGGCCATTCTTTTAGTAACAATATAGGAACATGCTATATTATCTAAACACAAGAAATTGGGTTTGATGGTAGCATAAAGCTTATGTAGGAAATCTCTGAATAAGAAGTACATGTATACGAAGGACTTATGGTGAGATATGGAGAAGATTTTGTTTTTGGTTACAATGAGTGGATTCCTAAAATAATTAACATGTGAAGGAAAATATATAAACATGTTCATGAGGACAGTGCATTTGCCATGGACAGGTCATAATCCATGTGTATGCAGTAATGTCCATGCATGCATTTACCAGGTAATAAAAATCATCATCGCCAAAATTTTAATTAATGAAGCACTGGGTTGTACCCGGTGCTTCATTAATTAAATTTTTGATGATTCTTCCTATAATTAGTGATTGGAATCTAAAATTATTGTGTCTGTGAAAATATTGCCCACCTGTGGAAAGTGACTGGTCCAGGGCAGCCATTCTATAAGGAAATCATGAGTAAAAATATTCAAACCCACAACAAAGTATCCAGATTGAAACCAATGATACTTAAAAATAAAACTCTTGAATTCTTAATTGCAGGTAATATTGTATTGTGTACCTTATTTACCCTGTACCAAACAAATTGTTTCTTTGCTTTGGGGGTTCATTCCCACCAGACGAATTCCCTTTAGACCAACTCTCACCATACCAATTCCCAAAAGACCAATTCTCCTTAGACCAACTGATGTGTTCTACTTTCAAAATAATTTTATATCAATAATTTGAGTTGAGTGCTAGAAACCATTATCGGTGCTTTCAAAAACAAAGGGATACCAGAGCAAAAGCCTGTAGTTTCCTTTCTTATGTTTTACCCTCAGTCCAGGGACCAGCTGTGAGGGCGACTAGGGTGATTATGTCGCCCTTCTAAGCCCAGAGTCACCTAGAAAAATAGTCGGGGATGATTACAAGTCGCCCTTTAAAAATTGGCCAAAGTGAGGAAAGGCTCAACTGAGTTATCCGAGGTTTACATAAAAACGATTATTTTCAAGAATCGAATGTACTTGAGTGTGATAAATGGGCATTTTCATTCGTCAAATAAACAACCATTTATTTGAAATCACACGACAATCAATTGTCCATTGTCACTTTTGGCGGCTTTTTTATTTCTATTTTGTTCCGTTTCAGTCGGAACTTCAAGTGTCGAAACGAAAATAGGTGACTTACACGACTCAACAAAATAACCCAGTTTGAAAGTAGGTTACCTTGCTTAGGATACCACTAATGTATACACAAGGGATGTATTTTCTAACACTGTATTTTTTTTTCGTTTTCCTGACGACTGTTAACCGTTGGGCCGTCTATTCCCAGAAAAACACGAATGGAATTGAAACACATGAAAAAAAAAGGTTTAGTGATGACAAGAAAAGCTTTGTACAGGACACAAGTGTGCATGTGAAGGATCTTGAAAAAGGAATCTTCCAGAACACCGGAACGACACGAAATGACGTGGAAAGACACCGGAATGCTATAAAAATGATGCGGAATGACATTTATTTTACAAAATACTCGATCCCAGAATGTATTTTGTTTATTAACTAATTAACAAAGTACCTTCCAAGCAACCTTCTTACATTTGGTCCTGTTCACACTTTATTAGCATAGTTGGACTTTGGTGAAAGGCAACCACAGGAGGCTGCTGGGGGGGGGGGGGGGGGAGGAGGTGGGGGGGGGGGGGGTTGTCACGAAGGAGAGGAGAGGAGTCATGAAGGAGAGGGTAGCAGTGGGGGATTTTCAGTCAATAATTACTTTGTGATTTTTTAACCTGGCCTGGCATAGATGCATCATCGACAACTGGACCTGGATTAATCGGATGTTAATGGAGGACCATAAGCTGAAAATATGAAGGGGTGGCAGGGGGTGGTACATAAATATTCTTAATTTTCCCCACTTGCCTACGAAGTCTCCCTACTTGACTCTGCAGTCTCCCTATTTTTTCTGAAGGGAGACATGAGTGGCTGTGGGCACTCTCCAATAATTTTGTAATAAAACAAATTTTATGAACAAAATTAGACCACCAAAACAATCTAGCCCTCGACCATTTAATAACACAAAATTTGGTCTAAAGGGAATTGGTCTCACTGTAAAAATTGAAGAAAATTGAGTAAATTGAAGAAAATTGTGAAATTGAAGTAAAATGGTATATTTGTGTTTTAAATATATATTTTTTGTATTTGGGAAATTGTGAAATTGAAGTAAATGGGTTGAGAAATTGAAGTAAAAAAAGCTGTGCTGAAATGTTATAAACCAATATTTTTTGTATGTTATGCACATAAACATTTTTTTTATCAAATAAAGTTCTTTTCAGTAAATAAATATTTTCCTAATTATCCTTAATCAATAACAGTCAGTAGTTGGTCTTTTGGGAATTGGCCTAGTGGGAGTTGGTCTGAAGGGAATTGATCTAGTGGGAAGACACCGCTTTGGGTTAACTTTTTTTGCATTTTTGTTTTTGTTTAGTGTTCAACTGATGATCGGAATTGGCCACCACAATTGGCCGATTGTGGGCAATTGGATGACAACAGCAACGGCTCCTGGAACATAGATTCAGCCATTGCCAGCTCCTTAACATCATTGCTCCACACTGCAGAACAGGCAGGGTTAGATTGGTTGAAGACATGCGCACCATTGATGTGCAGTACGCCTTAGTATATGGTGTCATCGTGCCCCCATGTGGACAATCAGGGTTAAGTGCTCTACCCAAGGATACAACATGGCAGTCCAAATTGTTCACTCAGACGGTCACCCATCCAAGGATTAACCTTGCTCGATGTTGCTTAACTTCTGTGATCTGACGAAAAACCGGTTACCGCAACACCACCATGCCCCCTGTTTACCACAGGTAATAAAAATCATGATTAGCAAGATTTTAATTAATGAAGCACCGGGTTGTACCTAGTTCTTCATCAATTAATTTTGTGATGCTTATTCCTTTAATTACCCGGTAGTGTATGAACACTAATCTTATTGCATCTGTAGAAATATTGCCCCCCCCCCCCCCCCTCCCCCCCCTGTGAAAAATAACCAGTCCATGGTGGCGTACTGTTTGTCTAACACCATGTGACCTTGACTGTTGAAAATGTTGATAAAACTCCAATAAAGAATCAACAATAAATAAATAAATAAATAAATAAATAAATAAATAAATAGAGTAATTCATTGATAGATTGTAAGATTTTTTATTCAATCACCTGGAGTTTATCCTCTATGCAATTGACTCCTTGCATGCAGCTGGCAGATTGTCCTGCCTGGATAGCAAATCTCATGCCACCAGAAAATGCAAAATTTGGGAATTTTAACAAAACTTCCACTGTACAATAAACCAACTTTTTGATCAGTGATTTCTTGAGTTCAGTTTTGATGAATTTTTCATCAAATCTGGTCAGGGCTGAACATATTGGTGTTTGGAAGTTATACATGTGTGCTGTTAACCCTTTACCCAACGCAGACGATTTCAAAATTTATTATTTTAAATATCATTTTTTAAATTTTTTCAAAAAATTTCAACAAAACCATATCATGTGACCCCACTTTGGAACGAGCTCAGCGAGCTCGTTCCAAAGAGGGGTCACATGATAAGGTCCAAAGAGGGGTCACATGATAAGGTTTTGTTGAAATTTTTCGAAAAATAATATTTTTTCAGCTGCTGAATTAGCATATTACGCAGGTAGATGTGGGCGATTTGTTGGGTAAAGGATTAATAGGCTATTCAGTTGAGAAACATAAATTTTTATACGCCCGTTTTGAAAAAACGGGTCGTATTATGGTATACCGCTGTCCGTCTGTCCGTCTGTCCGTCCATCTGTTCATCCGGTCTCATGTTGTACGATAACTCCAGAACGCTTTGAGAGATTTTCGTGATTTTTGGGTAGGCAGTGTATATCGATGGAGGAAGCTCCCTTTCATTTAGTGTCGCCGTTCGATTAGTCATTCCAGAGTTATGGGACTTTATTACTTGGAAAATTGTTGTTTTTTTACACGTCGTACGATAACTCGAGAATGCTTTGAGAGATTTTTGTGATTTTTGGGTAGGTGGTGTATATCGATGGAGGGAAGCTCCCTTTCGTTTAGTGTTGCCATTCAATTAGTCATTCCAGAGTTATGGGACTTTATTACTTAGAAAATTGTTGATTTTTTACATGTCGTACGATAACTCGAGAACGCTTCGAGAGATTTTCACGATTTTTTGGTAGGTGGTTTATGTTGATGGAAGGAAGCTCCCTTTTGGTTGGTGTCACCGTTCGATTAGTCATTCCAGTGTTATGGGACTTTATTTTTTTTCACATGTTGAATAATAACTTGAAAATGCTTAGAGCAATTTTCATGATTTTTTGGTTGCAAGTATATGTTAATAGAAGGAATCTCCCTTTCGATTTGTTTCGCTGTCCGATTTGTCATTCCAGAGTTATTGGACTTTATTCATCAAAATGTAGGCAATTTTCCACATGTTGGACTTTGAGCAATTTTCATGATTTTTTGGTGGCAAGTATATGTAACCTGACAAGTACACATGTATACTCATATTGTGTGGTTCCCTCTAGTAATTAATAATGGGCATATCATGCGCTCATGGCACAGCTGTTTATTAATAAATTCTTGATTCTAAATTGTCGAGCAGGTGACCATGCAGTCTTTTACACTTTTCATTCAAAGGTGTAAACATTATGCATTTATATACTAAGAAGGATTTACATTTTCAACAAGAACAAAGTAGTCTTTTTTATGTGTTACACAACATTAAATTTAAGATTTTTCTAACACAGACACTCAACAAGAGATATAGAGATCCTGTCCCATTCAAGGTTAGCTTTTGAAACTGGGTCAGCATAAAGTTGCTAATTTTGTAATTGAAAAAGCTCTTGAAGAGTGTCTTGAAATGACAGCCTTCAATTAAAATAGAAGAAAAACAAGCCTCTTTATGGAATAAACAACACTTGACATCCAAGCAATATAACGCTTTGATCATTCAAATGGGCTGATATCTAAAGAATTTGTCAACTCTTCTTAACAGTGTGTGGTAATAAAAGTTGTGTAAAGTTCTTACGTTTGTGACGCTGATTAAGTAAATACAGTTCTCAATGCATACATGTAAATGTTAGACTCTTTCTGCAGAACTTTACATTGATCTGAATGCTTTAATCAATTATAATGTAAAATTACCTAATTTCCATTGTGCTTACTCCTTTATTTTTCTAGAAGGAGCAAACTTGCGAGAAATTATCCAGTGATTTTTAACAGTAGTAGACAAGTGCAGGTTTACTGATAAAATACACAGTGTCATCACTATAAATCCCGTCCCCCTCCACTCCCACTAATTTTTGTCAGTATTAAAGTTTAAGTTATTGATTCTCTTTGCTAGTAATCATGTACATTCTTAGCCCTTTACCTGACACAGCTTTATTAAAAAATAAATTAAATTTCACATTTTTAAAAAAAAATTCTCACCATTTTTCACTAAAACATACAATTATGGATATCATTAGAACCGGCTCAATGAGCTTCACAAAAATGATCAACACGATGAGAGGAAGTGCATGACATAATTTTTTTCCCAATCTGTTTCAAGATGGCCAACTGGTGGCCATATTGGATTTTTTTTTATTAAACTTGTCTAGCACAGTTTTAGCCGCATTTTCATGAAACTTCACAAGAATGATCAACATGATGAGGGAAAGTGAGTGACATAATTTTTTTCCCACTCAGTATCCAGATGGCTGACAGACGGCCATATTGGATTTTTTTTTTACTAAGAAAAATTGAATACCCCTATTCAGTCACCCACACTAGGCAGTATGCCATAGTGAGAGTATACCGGGTGACAGACCATCTCTAGTTTTGTGTCTGATTAATAATCATTAAATAAAATTTTTTCGAGTTGTGATATCACCACAATATCTTGAACAAATATTGTCCACTTTTTATTAAATTTGGTCTGTGAGTTCTATTCTAGAATGTATTGGATGAGTTTGAAAACCAGTGCCGTCTGAATTATGTTTCAGGAGTTATGCCCCTCACGGTTGTTTTCTTGTTTGAATATGCGACTTGCAGATGGTGTCGGCACAACTGGAACAAACATAATATATTTTTTACCAAAATTGGTCTGCGGGTTCTACTTGAGAATACTTTGAATAAGTTTGAAAACCAATCCAACCCAATTTTTTTTTTCAGGAGTTAAGCCTCTTAAATACCAAATAATAACCTCTTTAATTTAGAGCTGTAGGTTTTTAAATTTCTTGTCTTCAGTTTCGGTTTTGGTTTTTCATGTGGAGTAAAACCTCGGTTCGGTTCAGTTTTCGGTTTGTTCATGAGGCCAAGTAAAATTCAATAAAACTCATTCTTATGTCCGGAGTCATAACTGAATGGTAGTGAAATTGAGTGAAACTCAACGAATGCCCGAAATAAGCTATAATACATGAAGAATCAGGAAGGCCAATATAATAATTACCTAATTATACAGAACTTTTATTGTGCTAGGCCATTTTTCGAGGGCTGACACCTACACGCAACTTGAGGAAAGCTGCAAGCACAACTAGACTGAAATGTCGGAAATTCACAGAATGTAGCCTTCCCAGAGTAGTGAGAGTATCCAGACACTGCCATTGGCAGTGTCTGGGTACTCTCACTACTCTGGGATGGCTACATTCTGTAAATTTCTGCAGCAAGAGAGTATTTAATAAAAAAACAAAAAACCTAAGATTAGGATGTCGACGGTTTCGGTTTCGGTTTTTTAAAAAAACTAAAAACCTCGGTTCGGTTTCGGTTAACCTACAGCTCTACTTTAATTAACCCTTTACCCAACGCAGACAGAATCAAAATTTATTATTTTAAATATAATTTATTAAAAATTTAAAAAACATTTCACCACAATATCGCATCATGTGACCCCTCATTGGAACAAGCTCATTTTGTTGAAATTTGTGGAAAAATAGTATTTTTTTCAGCTGCTGAATTTGTATATGACGCGGGTGGATGTGGCTAATTCATTGGGTAAAGGGTCAACCCAGACAAATAATTACAAAATGTTTTCAGATCTGTTAAAGTTTTCTAACAGTGTTATTGTTTCTCACTCTTTTCAAAGAGGATATTTCCTATTTTCATCCTTCATCTTTCCAAACATCTCAGCTTCCTCACTGGGGAAGCTGCAATGTCTGGATAGCTGAATTATCTGTTCTCCCACTTTGCCAAATCTTCACTTACAACTCTGAATCTTAGTTTGTGCTGTTTTTTCTGTTCGACTCTCTTCTTTCTTCTATTCATCCATCTAATCATCACTTATTGCCATCTTCAATTCCTCATCACACAAAAACTCAACCTCAACTCACTCCATTATGCATCGTCAGTGGCGCCCGCATCTGCCCGCGTAATTTACAAATTAAGTACAGTAGAATCCTCTTAATTGAATATCCATTTTGCCAGTGAAAATTATTCAATTAACAGGATTATACAATTAACAGGGATTTGGTCAGTTTCCTGTGTTCTGCAGGTAAACTGAGCATTTATTCTATTATATCTTGTTTGACAGAGCTCATAGAGCTCTGTCAAACAAGATATAATAGAATAAATGTCTGTATTGGATGTATGAGGCCAAAAAGGTTGATAACTTAGGGGAATTTGGTGCATGTCACAGCAATTTTTTCGACATATTTCAAAAATTTATATACAATTAACAGGAGTTAACTCTACAACCCATATGCAATTAACAGATCAAATTTGTACTGAAGGTATGGTAAATGGTTTTGTGTTTGAAAATTATATTCAATTAACAGGGTGATACAATTAAGAGATATCCAATTAAGTGGGCTCCACTGTAGTAAAAATATACATTTTCAAAAAATTTCAATGAAACCATATCATGTGGCCCCCTCATTGGAACGAGCTCATCAAGCTCGTTCCAGTTAGGGGTCACATTATATGGTTTCTTTGAAATTTTTTTTAAAAATTTGAAAAAACAAATATTAAAATAATAAATTTTGATATTGTCTGCATTGGGTAAAGGGTTAACGCTGCTTTTAAGTTCTTGAAAAAATAGGGAAATTTGTGTTGCTCTTAAAAAATATGGAAAAGAGGGCACTTAAGCCTTTGGGGATATTATTTGTTTGCTCTTTCATTGGAGTATAATGACATTTTCAACAGCCAGGGTCATATTATATCAGACAGTTTTATGGTGGAGGAAGCTGGTCGGCAGATTGATATACCACATTTTAAGCTGACATCCCAGCAATCTACTTGTGTAGAAATCAGGGATATGGATGTGCATGTCTGTGTTGAGGTGGATGGGGGCAGTGTGTGAGGGTGTCTACCCCAGTGTGTGTATGCCTGAGTATAGTGGCACCCACCTAACTGGATATCTCTTAATTGAATAACCCAGTGTGCATGGTGGCCCAGTGTCTACAGCATTGGACTTCAAACCAAAAGGTCCATGGTTGGATCCTCGCCAGTTGTAACTGCATTGTGTCCCTGGGCAAGACACTAAATCCCAATTGCCATGTGGTGGCACCGTGGCACTGTGTACTAAGGCCTGTCAATGGTGCACTTGTCTTCAACCAATGCTAACCCCACTTGTGTGGAGTTAGTATATTGGGGAGTCTGTCAGTTGCTCACTGCTGCACAGTGGTTCTCTCCGGGTGCTCTGGCTTCCTTCACCCATAAAACTGTCCGACATGGGGTGACCCTGGCTGTCGAAAGTGTTGGTAAATACCCAAAAATAAATAAATTGAATAACCCCATTAATTGAGTGTAAAAACAATACACCACAGAATTGACCATACCTTCTGTTGAAATTACACCTGTTAATTTCATGGAGGTTATAGAGTAAACACTTTTTAATTGAATAAAAAACTTAGATTGTCTTGAGAAATTACCCTGACAATCACCAGATTCACCTTTCCTATAGACATGCATGGCCTTGGTTCATCGCATCCGCCCACGTAATATGCAAATTCAGCAGTTGAAAAAATAATATTTAAAAAAAAATTTCAACAAAACCATATCATGTGACCCCTCGTTGGAACGAGCTCGTTGAGCTCATTCCAACAAGGTGTCACATGATATGGTTTTGTTGAAATTTTTTGGAAAATTTTAAAAAATGGTATTTAATATAATAAATTTTTATATCGTCTGCGTTGGGTAAAGGGCTAATGTATTGTGTCCTGTTTGACAAAGCTCCATGAACTCTGTCAAACAAGGCCCAATAGAATAAATGCTCATTTATCTCCAGAATTCAAGAAAGTGACCAAATCCCTGTCAATTGAATACTCCTGTTAATTAAATAATTTTCATTGGCAAATTAATTGGCTATTTAATTAACAGGCATACACTGTATCCGAATAAACAGTACGCAAGGAGAGAAGATACAATTTATTTCAATATTGATGTACATTTATCATAAAAACATGTCGTACCGAAGTCTTTTGTTAAGGCAACATTCTGCATGAAACAATTAAATCTATTCAAACAGAGCAAAAGAATTATGTCAAAATTCAGTCCCGATTCTTTTTATACATACAATATTATAAAGAACATTTGTTTAAATCAATATTTGGTTGCAATAATATGAGTTTCAAGTTTTGTTGGTATTTCTATACTCGGACCCCAGAGAGTACACAGATATAATTCCAAATTCACATTATACCCTGTGGCTAACACAAAAAAGTAGGTAAGAAAAATATCCTATCTTTTGATTGTGTCAAACCAATACTCAAGTGTGATATAGTGTCAATAAAAGATAAACATACATGGTATTTACACAAATAGTAATTTGAAATTAGAAGAATGTGTTCTTCTAGTCCAGACCTGTGATTACCAATAGCGGGTTTAAAGAAATTCATAAACTCTACAGTACAGCCACTGTGGACAAGAGATGGGCAATATACTGAAAAACTGAACCGATATCGTGGGGATACCAGAAAACCTAACCGAACCAATCATTGAATACCGAAAATGTCTGAATTTTCCTATTTTCCTACATTCACTATTTATTAGGTCTTGTTGAGGCTTGATAGCAATTGAAGGGTTCATTTTCATGAAAGAAGTGGCTGATTTTATTTTCAGTTTTGCTGACTCAGGGGCATGGGCAGTTGTCACAGGGCTTATATTTCGACGAGAAACCGAGAATCGATTCGCACAAAGATTCGTGAAATAAAACCGGCGAGAATCCATGTAGATTCTCGCTGCACCTCTGTTAGGATTCGCGTGAAACAAATTGAGTCAATTTAACCCTTTAACTAACACAGCGGCAACAAATTAACCAATAGAAGGCTAACATGACCTGAAATATCCTGACACTTTGTCAATAAAACCTTACAAATATGGCTGTCATTGGAACCGGCTCATTGAGCCGGTTCCAATGACAGCCATATTTGTAAGATTTTATTGGTAAATATTGTTCATTTAATTATTTTATCATTTATTTATTATTTTTTGTTTAAAAATTATCAAACTTAGTTTTAAAAATTAAAAAAGTTTGTTGGGTAAAAGGTTAACATGTGTTATGAGTATACAACAGTGGTTCAACCATGGTGGCATCATGGGATCCAGAGACACTCATGGTAGGTATGGATTCTCGCAACCATTTTCACGAGAATCTAAATGGGATTCTCACAAATTTAGACGAAATATAAGCCCTGTGTCATGAATTCTCACTCGACTACAACCTGTACATGCGCAGCTGCTTAATAGTGATTTCTTCCCAAGTCTTGACTGCCTTAGCAGGCAGCTAAGACTTAACTAGAAATCACTACCCAGGTGATTTGTTTATTGCCAGAGGGACCCCCTGAAGATGGCATGGTCAGGTAACATGCTCTAGGCCTTTAACCCTTTATCCAATGTAACTGCCAAAACCGACCAGCGCTATTCTCAAAAATCGCCAATTAATTTTAATTATTTTTTCATTTTTTGTCTCAAAAACATAGATTATGACCCCTCATTGGAACGAGCTTGACGAGCTCGTTCCAATGAGGGGTCATAACCTATGTTTTTGAGACAAAAAAATGAAAAAAATTAGTTATTCAAGAATTTTGTTTGCAAGTGTCGTCTGCTTTTCAGGTTAGGTAAAGGGTTAAAGGTTAAGGTGTGTTTAGAAGAAGTCACAAAATTACTGTAGATATGATTTGTGTTCGTAAAAGAATGCAACTGTTGAGCTCATTGGCAGTGGCATTTGTGGAGCTGTGATAGAATGATACAAGAACGACTTATTCTTTATTTTCCTGATGCGAATTCCCCTTTGGTACTATCAGCAATTCTCATTCAAGTTAGATATCGAATGTTAAACCAATATACCAAGGTACTCCCCCTTAAAAATACTGAAAACCGATACTGAACTCAAAATTCCAATACTGCCCATCTCCACCATGGACAGTGGCATCATGCCAACAATTCATGGGGGGCCCTAACCCCTCCCCCCACCCCCACCCCCCCCCCAATATTTTCGCTGAAGGCCTGGAAAGTGCCATTTACGGCAACCTGGGAGACATTTTTTGCCAAAATTTTTGGGCATGCTACACACCAACCGATGGTGGCGCTCCGCTTAGATGGTGTTACCGATCCTGCCCCCCTCTCCCCCCCCCCCTCCCCCAAAATTTTTCCCAAGCATGATGCCCCTGACTGACCATGAACTGGTCACATGTGGGCAGTGATGTCGATGCATGCATCAACCAGGTAACAAAAATCATCAGCAACAAAATTTTAATTAATGAAACACTGGGTTGTACCCGATGCTTCATTAATTAAATTTTTGGTGATTATTCCTATAATAAGTGTTTGGAATCTATTATTTTTGCATCCCTGGAAATATTGACCACCTGTGGAAAGTGACCAGTCCACGGCAGCCGTACTGTACACAACAGTCTATAAAGGCAAGATGTAATGGCATTACAAATATCAAAGAATATAGTTTGTCACTTGAGTGGAACAAAGTACCATCTGTAATGCTTTAGCTTTCTTGATGGCACCTTCTTCCGCTTTCAGAAATGGTTTAACTGGTAGAGTGCGAAATTATTTTTGGTCCTTAAAATTTGTTTGAGCATCTTTGCCTTGTTACAATTTATGGGAGAGTGCCAGGCAGGCACTCTCCTATAAATTGTAACAAGGCAAATCATAAAAAATAAAGTAATATCACTTCAAAGGTGATACAAAACACATCCACAGAATATGAAGCCTTTAAATTGTGGTACCGGCACTTCAGAATAAAGCTCAAATATGGGCTTCCAGCACTCTACCAGTTAATGATTAACAATGTACCTAATGATTGAAATTCCCAGGACAGTTTCAAAAAGTAATATAATATGTCAAACAGTCAGGGAATAAAAAATGGAAAAGAAAAAATTGACCATGTATCAAAAGGTTCCTTTTACCTAGAACAAGCTATTAATCCTTTGAACTCGTAAGACCGATTTTCGGTCCAGGGCAAAGTTTTATCCCATTTTTCCTTCAAATTATTATAAGAGGTCTATACACAGGGCATTGATGATAAAATAATAACTGCAGTCTGCAGCTGAATGGCTGCAGACTGCAGTTATTATTTTATCCTCCCTGTATATTGATATTGGACTGACCCATCTCACTGTAAGTGTGCACAAAGGCAATACCATTCCGTAAAACAAGGTTTCAAAGGGTTAACTCCTAGCACCCTGGTAGTATTTCATATTTTTCATCATTGACTCCATATTGCACAAGCAGCATGAAAAGTTTAACTAATTATATCTTGTTTGACAGATCTCAGTGAGTTCTGCCAAACAATTAAGATATAATTTGTTTAATTCTGAGTTGCATTGTGGGAAATTTTTTTTATTTTGACATCAGAGTTCAAAGGATTAATTGAAAATAGAATATGTTTTCATTTTTGGAATTTACTAAAAAGAACCTTTTCAAAATGCATTCCTATGAGGGTTCATAAGGCGAGTTTGAAGGTGTACAGAAAATTGTCCTTCCAGAAAGTTACCCTTCGGAAATGTGCCCTTGTTGAAAACTGCCCTTCAATGGAAATGAAAGTTGGAAAAGTGCCCTTCACATTACAAAACATGATTTTTCAACACATTTATTTGACAAATTAATGAGCAGTATCTCGGTTCGAATCCCACCTGCGGCAATCGCGTTGTGTCCTTGGGCAAGACACTTCATCTCCATTGCCCGCATGGGGGCACGATGACGCCGCGTGTACTAAGGCCTACTGCACGTCGATGGTGCCCATGTCTTCAACCAATCTAACCCTGCCTGTGCTGCAGTGCGGTGTTACGATGTTGGGGAGCTGGCAGCTGCTCGTCGTTGCTCGGTGGTTCTCTCCGGGTACTCCGGCTTCCTCCAACCATAAAACTGTCACGGTCATGATTAGCCATTGTGCATAAATATGTGACCTTAAACACCAATGAATAATAATAATAATAATAATGAGCAGTATACATGTACAACGTTAATTTGACATTTTTAACATCTTGTTAACACATAATTATGAGGTAATACAGGTGTACATTTACTGTTAACATTTAAAACACAGTACATAGCACATGTTAGCACATATTTATGAGGTAAATTGAGTAAAAACAGTAAATCTTGTTAGCACATAATTATGAGGTAATACAGGTGTACATTTACTGTTAACATTTAAAACACAGTACATAGCACATGTTAGCACATATTTATGAGGTAAATTGAGTAAAATGAGTAAATCTTGTTAGCACATATTTATGAGGTAATACAGGTGTACATTTACTGTTAACATTTAAAACACAGTACATAGCACATGTTAGCACATATTTATGAGGTAAATTGAGTAAAATGAGTAAATCTTGTTAGCACATATTTATGAGGTAATACAGGTGTACATTTACTGTTAACATTTAAAACACAGTACATAGCACAGATATAAGATGTAAAATGAATAAATTGAGTAGGTTATTTCTTTATAAGCATTCTTTTAACTGGTAGAGTGCTAAATTATTTTTGGTTATCAAAATTTATTCACAAGTCTTTGCCTTGTTACAGTTTATGGGAGAGTGCCTCTTGGCACTCTCCCATAAAATGTAGCAAGTCAAATCCATACAGACTAAGTAATTTCACTTCAAAGATAATATGATCCACATCCACAGAATATGATGCCTTTAAGCTGGGCACCTGCTTTTCATATCAAAGCCCAAATATGGGCTTCCAGCACTCTACCAGTTAACCAAACATAAAAGTGCTCAACAATCATTATAATCAAAGAATTAATCCCTTTGACATACCTGGGTACTTACTAACAGCTTTTGCTAAGGTACCATTTTTTTTAAATCTTTATTTGTATAGAAAATAAAACACGTTTTTATAACATGAAAATAAATAAATCACTGTTCGTGTAATATGTTGATAAATAAATCATGTTTCTGTAATGTGAAGAGCACTTTTCCTCCCCCTTATTTTTATTGAAGCGCAGTTTTCCTGAAGGGCAGACTTCTGGAGGGCAACTTTCCTGAAGGGCACTCTTCAGGGATTCAACATTGAATTATGCTTTTTGAGAATATTACTGGCTGGTTTTGGAGATTACATTGTTTAAAGTGTTGACATTTAGGAGATTTGGGGGTTCATAGGGGTTGCGGTAACCGGTTTTCGTCAGATCGCCGAAGTTAAGCAACATCGAGCCTGGTTAGTCCTTGGATGGGTGACCGTCTGAGCGATCGATTCAGACTCCTGTGTTGTGTCCTTGGGCAAGGCACTTAATCCCGCTTGTCCACATGGGGGTACATTATGGCACCACGTACTAAGGCGTACTACACGTCGATGGTGCACATGTCTTCCACCAATCTAACCCTGCCTGAGCTGCAGTGCGGAGTTACAATGTTGGGGAGCTGGCAGCTGCTTGTTGTTGCTCGATGGTTCTCTCCGGGTACTCCGGCTTCCTCCACCCGTAAAACTGTCACTGACACGATATGACCTTGGCTGTTAATGTGTCGTTAAACCTTAATAAATAATAATAACTGATGAGATTTAGACTAAGGCTGTACAGTGGACAGGGTCAGTTACTCAGTTAATAATGAATTTTTTTATAACCAGAAAGTGTGACTAACCCTGTGCAGTGCACAGGGTTAGTCACACTTTCTGGTTATAAAAAAATCAAACTACCATATCACACACCACATCGCGGTGGCTCAGTAGGTAGAGGTGCAAGCTGCAAGCCGAGAGGTCCTCGTTTCGAATCTCACCTGCGGCAACTGCGTTGTGTCCTTGGGCAAGACACTTCATCTCCATTGCCCGCGTGGGGGCACGGTGGCGTTGTGTACTAAGGCGTACTGCACGTCGATGATGCACTTGTCTTCAACCAATGCTTACCCTGCTTGTGTGGAGTTAGTGTGTTGTGGAGCTGACAGTTGCTCGCCATTGCTCGGTGGTTCTCCCCGGGTACTCCAGCTTCCTCCACCCGTAAAACTGTCGCTGTCATGATTAGCCATTGTGCATATATACAGTTAAAACTAGAAGTCCTGTCTTAAAATGCGCACAAATAGCACGTCCATCTGCGCGTTAATCTACGCGTTATTACCACAGTAAGGCTATCAAAATCTGTACATGTGGCCTGTGCACAAGCAATGTTTCAGCCAACGGACCTCCAGATCCATTGGCAGAAACATTGCCTGTGTTTGCCATGAGTAACCAGGAAAATCCGCCTTGCTTTGGATGCCATTCGATATGGCAATTGCGCGCAATTCCTACGCGCAATTAAGCCTAGATAAGTGCACAGTTCATGACAGGACTTCTAGATTTAACTGTATGTGACCATAAACACAAATAAATAAATAAATAAATAAATAAATAAATAAATAAATAAATAAATAAATAAATAAATACACACACCACATGAACATATGAACATGTACACTCACAAAAGCTATGTAGTATGTATGGGGTCAGTCACATAATAGTGATGATTGTGTTTATAACCAGAGAAAAAAGAGTGACTACTAACCCTGTGCATTGCACAGAGTTGGTTGGTTAAGCTAACAAACACTACCATTGGCATTGCACAGGATTGATTGAAAGGCTGTCATATCACACACAACATGTAAATATACACTAAGACTGTAAAAATGCATAGGGTTAGTTAGTTACATGTTACATAGTGTGCATAATTCAAGGAACAAATGAAAATACTTATACTGGATAGCGGAAATTTGTTTAAAGCGAATTTCAAAATTGAAAACATACCGGAATTCTATTATCAATTAGTAGCTTGTTCGGGACAAATTGTTTATCAAAATCCAAATGAAAAAGCATGTCAGTGGCATTCACACTGGAGATAAAGTCTTGTTTGACAGAGCGTGTTGACCCTTCCTTGTCAAACAAGATTGAATTGTTTCTAGTTACATTATGGAAAAGATTTGCAGTTTGGAATTTTCGTCATTTTGACATCAGTGTTCAGTGGATTAGTCCCCCACAAAGTAGATCTGTTTCTAAGGCCATTTTTTGTAAAACTGCATGTGGGCGGGTGTTTTTTTATTTTGATTTTAGCTCACAAAGTTGTGTAAGCTTATGTCATGACCCAAGGCACGTCGGCATCAACACTTGTTGTTATTGTAAACCACTCTGACTTTCCCACCTTTTACTATGCACCTCATACTGTTTCTGTGGCTTACAATTATGCACAGTCCCTTCCCCAGTGTTTTTCTTTTATTTTTAGATTGTTTTTGCAATGTGAGACTTTTTTGTAAGTGTGGACTGTTTTGCTCTACATGTACATGTCTGGTCAGAGTGGAGGCTACCACTGTTATGCTGTGGCTTATATATTTCATATATGTGTTAATGCATCAATGTGAGATCACCTTAACCCTTGGTCGGACATTTTTCAGAGATTTTGGACCTTTTTAATGCAATGTTATACATTTTTGTAAATGTGGACTTCTGACTTGTTTTGCAATACATGTACATGAGAGGAGGCTTCCACCAGTCTGTGGTGGCTTTTATATTTCTGACTTTTTATATTTCATATATGTGTTAAATGCATAAATTAAAGTCAACATGTACATCAGTGGAGGCTACCATTGGTATGCTGTGGCTTTTATATTTCATATACCGGGGTATGTGTTAAATGCATGAATATAAGTCAACATTAACCCTTGACCGGACATTTTTTGCAGATTTGTAATAAGAATAGGTTTATTGCATGCCATGCAATGGTGAGCTAATGGGCACCCCCCTCTTGTTTAATTTTGTAATTATTTATGTGCCATCAATAGTTCATGCTCTTGTTTTGTTTTATGTTTTAGGTCTCATAATCTACGGAATAGCATGGGTGATAGTGTATTTCGTCTCTCGAGTGCAAGAAGGCTTTGCAATGTTAACCTCCTGCACACTGATGTCGAAATATCTAAAGTTCAAGGTGCAAATTTTTCCCATAATGCAACTAGAAATTTAACCGATTCAATCTTGTTTGACAGAGCTCATTGAGCTCTGTCAAACAAGATTGAATTGGTTAAATTACCAGTTGCATTATGGGAAAAATTGCTACTTGAAATTTGGATATTTTGACATCACAGTGAAGGGAGTTAAAGCATTGCAAAAGCCTTCTTGCACTCAAGGGACAAATTTATCAGTTTTATTAACTTGGGTAAAATGTCAGACATGAACCATTTAATTATTATTTTTAAAATTTGCATTGGTTATAAAAAGAGAGCATGCGGCAGCCAAATGGATCATGTGGGAGGGCCTGAGAAACAGATTTTTAACTTTTTTAGGCCTTAAGTAATTACATTATGAGAGAAAATACTGTCTATGTTCCGACCTGTTGGAACCCCTGGGAAGTGAAGCAGTGCTTATTTACAGCAGCATACAAGTTTTGCTTTACTGGTAAAATAAGACCTGGTACCAACGCCTGGATTGGAAGTCCTCTAAAGTGGACAACTCAGGTATAAATGATTGGCTAAACTTGACTTCATACCTATGTGGAAGTCATGAAATAGCACAAGATGCTGAAAATTAACTTAACTTTTTTGGCGCGACTAAAGTCGACAGATGGCAGACTGCATAAAGGTACTACAGTAGTCATTTTAGCCAACTGTGTGTGTCCATTTCCAAGTGCTTTTAACCCTTTACCCAATGCAGACGATATCAAAATTTATTATTTTAAATATCATTTTTTCAAATTTTTCAAACAAATTCAACAAAACCATATCATGCGACCCCTCGTTGGAACGAGCTCGTTCCAACGAGGGGTCATGTGATATGGTTTTGTTGAATTTTTTTGAAAAATAATATTTTTTCAACTGCTGAAGTTGCATATTACGTGGGGGGATGCGGCCGATTCGTTGGGTAAAGGGTTGAACAAACATACTTATTCCTATGTTCATGCACCATTTTTGTCCTATCCATGAACGATATCATCCCTTGAAAGTATGAAGGTGCCATTTAAATATATACAGGAAATCATTTGAAAAACTGTCAATGCGATCATTAGAACATCTTTTAAAATAATAACGCTTAGTCTAACAACTTATGCTTTTTGTAAAATTCCTGATGAATATTAGGCGCTAAGAATTCTGTTTCTCAGATTATTCCGCACCAAAAGAGTTAAACAGCAAATAAATAAATAAAATAAATAAATATTTATTTATTTATTTGTTGGGGTTTAACACCTTCAACAGCCAGGGTCACCTCGAGTCGGACAGTTTTATGGGTGGAGGAAGTCGGACTACCAGGAGAGAACTACCAAGCAATGGTGAGCAACTGTCAGGCTCCCTAACATACTAACTCCACCCAAGCAGGGTTGGCATTGGTTGAAGAGTGCACTGTCGACATGCAGTACGCCTTAGTAAATAATGCCACCGTGCCCCCAAGGGGGCAATGGGAAATAAATAAATACTGTCTGTGTTGAAAATACAACTATATCTTGCTGATTGAAGGTTAACAGACGTCTTAAATGTCATACAGTGTACTCACAAGTGTATTTCTTTGAGTATTTTATAAGTATAGGGGGCATTGAGGGTAATGTTTTTATTATTGCCCTTATGACTGTTAAAATTATTGTCTCTTTTGTTGGTTACATTATACTGCAGGTTTTAAAGCAATTATGTATGTAGACAGTAAATTGTAAGACAACTTTGCTACTAAATGGCCTGTCTCTGTTTTACCATTGTTAATTTGAAAAGGTGTTGGTTGATCTCAGGGCCTGCAAATGTTACAGAACATTTACCTCTTACCTGCATTGTTAACCCTTTGAAGCCTTGATGGTAATATTCCATGCCAGTTCAGAGTCGTCACCTGGTAGGGTCTATATTTGTTACTTGGGGGAGGACCAATCAATATTTTCAATGTGTAGCCTTTGGGCTGCACGTTGAAAATCTTGACTGCTCTACCACACAAATTTGTTGGGCAACTATCTACTTTGTGAATTCTGGTTGTATCATGATCCTGGATTGGAAAGTGCGGGCCTGAAAATAAGCAGTCTGACAATTGCAGAATGAGGTGCCCAGAGGGTGAATTTGATGATGCTATCTCATACAGTGCAGGCCAATTTATCCTCTGGATACCTCTTTCTATTTATTCTTGAGACTCTGATTCAGATTGAGGTTCACAGAGGGTAAATTTAGTGATGCTACCCTGCTATAGCAGGGTAGCATCACTAAATTCACCCTCTGGGGACCTCATTTTGCAGATGTCAGTCTGCTTATTTTCAGGCTTGGAAAAGTGGCTGCTCAGTTTCAAAGGGTTAACAAGTAGCGTGCTGAAGTATTGTTTTAGCTGCGATGAGCTGCTCTATATGTGGCAATGTCAGTTTGTCGATCGGTCTGTCACCAACGAATTTAAAAAACATCATAATTCCTAAAATACTTGATGGAATGACACCATACTTGGTATGCAAGTGTATCTTCATGATGTCTACACCCTCTCAATAGTGCATGTCATTGGGATAATTTCTGTCACATTTATGGACTTGTCGCCAGCAAATTTTTTTTGTCACTAACAAGTTTTTTTGTCACCAACGAGTTTTAAAACACTATTGGCGTTGCACGAATCGTCGCAACTTTGGCACTGTGACAGTGCTTCTAGTTCCCACTGTGGGAACCTTGAGAAGTGAAGCAGTGCTTGTTTACTATGGTAAACAATCTCTGTTTTTGGTATTTGTTGATAAATAGGACCCTGTCACCAATGCTTGGGGTGGAAGTTCTCTAAAAGGGGCAACATGGGTATAAATGATTGACTGACCTTGACTTTATCTCCATGTTGTGGTATGATAAGCCATTGTGCAGAAATATATGAACTTAAACACTGATAAATAATTAAATAAATAAATAAATAAATAAATAAATAAATAAATAAATCATTTTTGTTCACATGTCTTTGCCTTGAAACAATTGATGGGAGAGTGTCTATTAACACTCGAATAGGCACTTGCCCATAAACTGTAACAAGGCAAATTATATTTATTTATTTATTGGTGTTTAAGGTCACATATTTCTGCACAATGGCTAATCATGACCCTGGCAGTTTTACTGGTGGAGGAAGCCAGAGTACCCGGCGAGAAACACCTAGCAACGGCGAGCAACTGTCAACTCCCCAACATACGAACTCCACACAAACAGGGTTAGCATTGGTTGAAGACAGGTGCACCATCGACGTGCAGTACGCCTTAGTACGCAACGTCACCGTGCCCCCACGTAGGCAATGGGGGTAAAGTGTCTTGCCCAAGAACACAACGCGGTTGCCGCAGGTGGGATTCAAACCGAGGACCTCTCGGCTTGCAGCCTGCACCTCTACCTACTGAGCCACTGCGCCCCCTAACAAGTCAAATGCTTAAACTAAATAATTCTATTTAAAAAATTAGATTAAGCACATCCTCAGAATTACTGAAGCATTGAAGTTGCAGTTTGTTTGTTTGTTTGTTCATTGAAGTTTAATGACGCTTTCAACAGTTGGGGTCAGAATTTAACCGTTTACCTAACATAAAAAGCAGACGACACTTGCAAACAAAATTCTGGAATAACTCATTTTTTGTCTCAAAATGATAGGTTATGACCCCTCATTGGAATGAGCTCGATGAGCTCATTCCAAAGAGAGGTCATAACCTATGTTTTTGAGAAAAAATTGAAAAAAATAATAAAAATTAAGTGGCATTTTTTGTGAATAGTGCTGGCCAGTTTTGGCCGTTACATTGGGTAAAGGGTTTAGTTACAGTACCTGCACTTAATAAAGCATGAGCTTCTGGCATGCAGACTATTTAGGAGAGTAAAATGCACAAGGAAGTCTGAAGATTTGATTAGGAACGTTTGTAGGGGAACTAAAAACATAACACTACCATATACGTGTATGAATTAGCTTCTTGGAATCTGGGCTCCTTTTTCCAATGTTTGACAGGTCATGTTTAACTCACTGTGTTCATTAAGGGCTAACAGGAGGGGGCGCGGTGGCTCAGTAGGTAGAGGTGCAGGCTGCAAGCCGAGGGGTCCTCGGTTCGAATCCCACCTGCGGCAATCACATTGTGTTCTTGGACAAGACACTTCACCCCCATTGCCCATTTGGGGGCACGGTGACGCTGTGCACTAAAGCGTACTGCATGTCAATGGTGCACCTGTCTTCAACCAATGCTAACCCTGCTTGTGTGGAGTTAGTGTGTTGGGGAGCTGACAGTTGTTTGCCATTGCTCAGTGGTTCTCTCTGGGCACTCCGGCTTCCTCCACCCGTAAAACTGTCATGGTCATAATTAGCCATTGTGCAAACATATGTGACCTTAAACACCAATAAATAAATAATAGGGCTAACAGGAGTTTAATCTCATCCTATCGCTGTTGAACAATGTTCAGAATCAACAGATTTTTCCCTGGGAACCTTGGGAAGTGAAGCAGTGCATGTTTACTGTGGTAAACTAGCTCTTTTTTACTGGTAGAATAGGACCCTGCAACCAATGCCTTGGGTGGAAGTCTTCTAAAATGGGCAACATGGGCATTGGGTATAAATGATTGGTTGGACTTTACTTTATATCCTTATACAGTGGAGCCCATTTAATTGGATATCTCTTAATTGAATATTTCTGTTAATTGAATATAATTTCCCAACACAAAACCATTTACCATACCCCTAGTACAAATTTTACCTGTTAATTGAATATAGGTTATAAAGTAAACTCCTGTTAATTGAATAAAAAATCTTGTAACATATCAAGAAATTACCCTGACTGTCTCCAGTTTTCCTTTGGTTATACACCTATTTGGCCTCAGTATATCCAATATGGGCATTTAATCTATTATATCTTGTTTGACAGAGCTCATGGAGCTCTGTCAAACAAGATATAATAGAATAAATACTAAGTTTATCTCTAGAATACAGGAAAGTGAGACAATCCCTGTTAATTGAATACTCCTGTTAATTGAATAATTTTCATTGGCAAAGTGGCTATTCAATTAACAGGGTTCCACTGTATTGCGGTCACAATTAGCAGAAATATGTGCAGAAATATGTGACCTTAAACACCAATGAATAAAATAACACAGATTTATCTTATTCAGGTTATATATATACATTGTCACAGCTAGGTCAGGAAGTGTTGGGTAATACATGGACCTTACAAAGATTTGCATTTTGATATTTCCGGAGTTAGTCTTTTATACCCCCCGCAAACAAAGTTTGGCGGGGGGGAGGTATATAGGAATCACTCTGTCCATCCGTCCATCTGTCCGTCTGTCCATCCTTATAAGCGCAACTCCTCCTAACCGTTTGAAGAATTATTACACAATGGAAGAACTCCATATGAAGATGTGCATGAAGCAATATAATTCCGTTCTGACTGGCGTGGGGGGTATCACTTTGTGAGCTTGCTCACAGTACCTCTAGTTTAGTATGTTTCTTGCTAAAATTCCCTCGCAGGAACCCCAGGAAGTGAAGCAGTGCTTATTTTCTGTGGTAAACAAGCTCTTTTTATCCATAACTGGAAAATACAATTATTGAAAATACAATTGTAAATGTTTTATGGTATTGGCTCCTGGTTGCTTGCAATACACTCAGCATAATTAAATCCTGTTGGTGCTCTTGCATATCTTGTTGTGAAATATAGAACATTGAAGACAGGTTCTATTTTTCCATTAGTAAACAGTGTTGACTACTCAAATCATTAGAGACACAGATACGTTTGTATTGAGAGTTTTAGTGTACGAATGAACTCTCATAGCCCTACAGATAGTTTCAGTATTCAATGAATGGTTTGGTTCATTCTTTCTGTATCGCCATGATATGAGAATCGGTTTGATTTTTCGGTATATTGTAGTGCATGATTAAACGATGTTCGGCTATCGCATCTAACAATGGTCCCCTGTGGGAACCCCGGGAAGTGAAGCAGTGCCTGTTTACTGTGGTAAACAAGCTCTGTTTCACTGGTAAAATAGGACCCAGTCACTAATGCTTGGGGTGCAAGTCCTCTAAAATAGGCAACATGGGGTATAAACGATTGACTGACCTTGACTTTATCTCCATGTTGTTGTCATGATTAGCCATTGTGCAGAAGTATGTGACCTTAAACAACAATAAATAAATAAATCTAACAACGGTCAATTTTAAGCCATTGGTTGACCATTGGTAGAGGTGTTTGAACATCGGTCCATGCCGATGGTTACATGGGACACCACTAGATCACAATTGTTTGTATTTACATTTGATTAACAATCTCATACAAGTAGTAACAAACTTAATAAGTTGCCACAATGATTGGCAGGAATCAAGATTGGCCTAATCTCATTGATTGGTCTGATCTTCCCCTTGATTGCTGCTCATGACACACATGCCACATGTTGTGTGATGACTCAATGAAATGCGACATCAAAAGAAACAAGTTAACAGTGCAGTGTTTTTGATCGTTGATCAAAGACGCTGCGCTGTTAACTTGTTTCCACTGATGTTGTATTTTTGTTTTAATACACACACTGACATACTCTTGAGGCCAACAAACCAATCAACCTGACTGTACTGTAAAACTAACCCTGTTCTATGCATTCTTAAACATACTACTCCTTTTGGTTGTTACTGTCTGACATCGGCACTCACAATCGGCAGATTGCAGGCCTGACCGTCTAGAAAATCAAGGAGTGCAAAACAATTGCCTTCCTCAGATTGCTTGGGAGTGCAATTGCACCTGGAATTTTTTCAATACATGTACTTCTATGCTGTTTTTGTTACAGTCCATTGGGGGTGGATTGTCACCCAATCACCCATGGACGGGAGGTATCACCCAAGTTCCTACTCTTAAATTTTTACCGAAACACAAGCCAGGTTTCAACCAATGGACACCGGCTTTAACCCAGAGGTCCATTGGCTGAAACTTTGCTTATGCTAGTTACGATTTGCATCAAATTAGCATGTATTGCTTGAGAGAAATCATCTCTCCACAGGTGATTTATTGACAATACACTCTCTGTGTACTGTATATTCACTTCAAGGTATTACTGTTGTGACAGAAAAATTGTACTACATTCAGCGACATAGTGGAAAAATTGGGATACACATATTCTCATTATTCAAAATGTTGTATTCAATTCTTATGTGACAGTCTTCTACACTCAAAATGTATCGAATTGCTAAAGAATGGGTCATGAATTATTGCAAATCAATGCAACCCTGACAAATGATAATAGATTTGAAAGGCAATCCCAAACAGGTATGGTATTCCAGAAAATCAAAGGGTGCACTCCTGCACTCCTAAAGAATGCCAGGCCTGAGATTGTGTGCTCAACTAATCGGCAAGCAGATGATGGTCGCAAATCCTTACCGGTTAATCCCTAGTATATTGCCATTCTCTAATTTCGTGCTTTGGAAGTGTTAAGTATTGTTCACCAGAATAATTTTTTATTAAAGGATTCTTTTAAAACTCTGTTGGCTCATCATTTATTTACGTTCCATTTATGGTATATTTTTTCTTTTGTCTTCCACAATGTTTTGTTATGTATTTAGGTTGCCTTCATAGCTACACTGCAGCATTAATTATCTGGAATTTAATTCATTGGTTGATCTTATAGATTATTCACTTTGTTAAGAAATTAGTCATTAAAATTTCTATGCTACAGTGTTGTCAGAAAAAGGTTACCTTATAACCCTTGGAGACTTTTAATTATCCTGACATTCAGACGTAACTGGGAATTCAGATATTTTTCACATCAGTGATTATCTGGTTGAGGGCTAGATTATTTTTGGTGGTCTAAATTTGTTATTCAAAACTTGTTTTATTACAAATTATTGGAGAGTGCCCACAGGCACTCTCCAATAATTTGTAGTAAAACAAATTTATATAAACAAAATATTATTTGTGTTTATCGGACTGAATATGAAATATAAGCAAGTAAAGTGTTGGCCTTTGCTCTGATATCCTCATTTTTTGAAAGCTATGATAGTGGCTTTTTGCAATCAATCAGTTAAGAAGTCTTGACAGCAGGATTATATTAGTATTTTAAGCTGCAATAACATTTGGCTCAACGGTTGTCACTGAGCACTATTTGGGAGAAAATAGCAATTGAGGTTAAACCTTCAAAAAAATCGAAAAATAATAACAAAACAAATGACCACAAAGTATCAACATGCTGTTTGATTTCGTACGTCATAAGACGTACAAAAGTGTCAAAGGGTTAATATTCAATTTCTTTCATTCTTAATTACAAAACAGTGATTCTATGTGCTTCAGCTCCTTACATGCTGAAGGTGGATATTTCTGCCCAGGACAGGATTTGTTTTTCCACGGAAATAAATATATTGGCAAAAAATGTCCAGACTATAAGGGACAATAAACTTTTATAAGGGACAATAAACTTTATATAACATCATAATAGCTCTTTACCAAGCTTTCGGCTCTAGGCCTTCATCAGGACACTACAGATAACACAGCCACACTATCACAGCTTAGTCTCAAAACAACACAATTACAAATGAATCAGTTAGCATTGCTGTTCCACGTCAGGTTTATTATGCACAGTTGTGACAGCATCAAAATACAAATCAGACCCCTGGTGACTGTCTTCCTTGTGAGGTTAGGAACAAGGGGCGACAAAGGAGCAAACACGAAATTCAACCACATGTCGTCAAGGGGTCTGATTTGTATTTTGACGTTCTCACAACTGTGCATAATAAACCTGATGTGGAACGGTGACACTGATTCATTTGTAATTGTATTGTTTTGAGACTAAGCTGTGATGGTGTAGCTGTGTTGTCTGTAGTGTCCTCAGAAGGGCTAGTGCCGAAAGCTTGGTGAAGAGTTATTACGATGTTATATAAAGAAATAATTTATAATTTGGGAACAATAATCAAATTTCTCCCTTGTAATATTTATTTATTTATTGGGGTTTAATGCCATTTTTGACAGACAGGATCACCTTGTGTCCGACAATTTTATGGGTAGAGGAAGCCAGAGTACCTAGAGAACCACCATGCAATGGCAAGCAACTGTCAGCCTCCCCAAACTCTCTTGTAAATTGAATGGACTTTTTATGCCCCCAAAAATTTGCAAGTAGTGTTTGTCATTTCCATCTGTCTGTCTGTCCGTCGAAAGATTTTCATGTCATTTCTGTCTGTCTATCCATCAAGAAGTTTTTGTGTCTGCTCTATGCATCTGAGATGCTTTGTGGCATACATGTTGCTTATGGGGAGATGATGTGTCATGCACCAAATGTTTTTTTTTTGTTCGATGGAGGTCAGGGTCACAGATCAAGGTCATAGTTTGGGGGCATCTGTGGCTGGGTGGTCACTGTTAGTCTTGTTGACCAGTGATTTCTTAAGTTTAAATAAACATCAATTTTTCATCAAATCTGGTCATGGCTGCTTCATAGCAGCCATGACCAGATTTGATGAAATATATTTTGAAAATACTGAGCGGGTTAAGAGGTAACCCTTTACCCAATGCACATGAGATCAAAAATTGTTATTTTAATTATTGTTTTTTCAAATTTTTCAACAAATCCATATCATGTGACCCCTCATTGGAATGAGCTTGTTTTAATGAAGGGACACATGATATCATTTTATTGAAATTTTTTAAAAATAATTTTTTTCAACTTCCGTATTTAGTCTATGTATTGGGACAGCTAAAAATAAATGTTTTTACAGATGTCCCGCATCTTAGAAAATGGGGAAAAAACACAACCTGGTCTTGTTTTGATGCTGAATCAAGTTGTGTGTGATTCGTTTTCCATCACTATATACGAAAATCGCCATCAAATTTTTTTTAGATTTTCAATGAAAATTTTTAATTACACAAGAATTCTTTTTATGAGTGTCATCTGCCACTAGCGTTCGGTAAAGGGTTGAAGACTGTCACAATGTAATATTAAATAGTCTTCCTCATGTCAGTCCGGACTGTAAATATTAAAACTTAGGAACAGATTTAAATAAAAACAACACAAATCAGTATGTATTATCAATTTTTTATTGTTTAAAAAGGAAAATTAAACACAAACTTAGCTTTAATATTGAGCATTTTGCACCATTTTCAGGTGACTGGGCCAACAGGAAGCAAGTCTCCTGAGTGTCCCAAACATTGAAGCATAAAAAAAAAAATTTTTTCTGGAAAAAATGTGTGTCCCAATTTATAGAGTGTCCCAATATATAGAGTAAATACGGTACTTAATTTGTAAATTACGCCAACAGAAATGGCTGATTCATTAGGTATGGGGTAAACATTATACATGTACAAATGTGGCATTCTAAATACCATACAGCAAGTGTAGTGAACTCAGAGATTATTTCTTCCTGTGGTAATCACAGAAAGTCAAGCAGTGCTTGTTTACTGTGGGAAACAGGTTTGGTTTTACTTGTACATTGGGAACTGGTTACCAATGCCTAAGGTGGAAGGAAGTCTTCCAACATGGGCAGCACATGCAGGCAGCAGGATGAGGTTTAAACGAACTTGACTTCATACCTGTGCAGTCATGAGATAGCCATAGATTCTAAAAGTTACCTTTAACACAAATAAATAAATGAATAAATGGAATGAATTATCTGAGTGGCGAACAGAGGATTTTAGGTGCAGGGGGGGGGGGGGGGGGGGGAGGGGGGTAGGAGTTCTAAGTACCACATTTCAATCATAGGTTGTGATGTGAAACATTTTCTGACATGTGCAGCAGGGAGTTGGGGAAAGCACAAGAGGGAAAACCACTCTAATGGGACCTACCCGGAGAATAATTTGGAAAATGGAAGCTCAGTGTGTTCCTCCATTTTATTTTCACATGTTCACAATGTTCTCCAGTGAAAATATTCCCACAATTTTCTGTAGTCTCATTCAAATTTTGAAGAGGAGAGGCCAATGTATAACAGCTCCCTGCAGACCCATGCAGCAGCAACTATAGCTGTATGCAATGGTAAACTCATTCAGATTTTGAAAAGAAGAAATCAGTTTTTAAGAGCTCACAGCAGACATGTGCAGGAGCTGTTGTTGCATGTACAGGTTCGGAGGAAACACGTTTCCTTGATATTTTGTTATAATTTGAGTTAATCTGTTGTCATATCTATTAGTTGTTTCTGTTTGTAATGACATGCCCTATCTCCTTAGCCGTTACAGGCCTGATCGACTTCTAACTCGGCAGGTGTGTATTTTTAGTCGAGTTGTGACGAAGTCAAACTCGACTTTTTGTTTGATGAATGGTGGGCGGACGGGCGTAAATAATTGGTTGCCGGAAGATAACTTGATAATGGTTTAACCCACATTCATGAAACTTTATAGGTAGGATGGCCTCGGTGAGAGGAAGAACCCTATTTATTTTGGACTCACTAGGTCAACGGTGAAGGTCACAGTGACCTTGAACATACTAAATCATAAACAATTGGTTTCCGGATGATAACTTGACTATGGTTGAATCCACATTCATGAAACTTCATACATAGGTTGGTCTTCATGAGAGGAAGAACCCTATTTATTTTGAACTCGCTAGATCAAAGGTCAAGGTCACAGTGATCCTGAACATAGTAAATCCTAACAATTGGTTTCCGGATAACTTGATAATGGTTCAACCCACGTTCATGAAACTTCATTAGATAGGTTGGCATCAGTGAGAGAAAGAACACTTGTATTTTGGACTCGCTAGGTGAAAGGTCAAGGTCACAGTGACCTTCAACATAGTAAATCCATAAACCATTGGTTTCCGGAAGATAACTTGATAATGGTGTGACCCACATACATGAAACTTCATAGGTAGGTTGGCATCAGTGAGAGGAAGAACCCTATTTATTTTGGACTCGCTAGGTCAAAGGTCAAGGTTGCATTGACCTTGAACATTGTAAATCGTAAACAATTGTTTCTGAATGGTAACTTGACCATTGTTCAACCCAAATTCATGAAACTTCATAAGAAGAGAGGAAGAACCCTATTTATTTTGGACTCACTAGGTCAACGATGAAGGTCACAGTGACCTTGAACATACTAAATCATAAACAATTGGTTTCCGTATGATAACTTGACTATGATTGAATCCACATTCATGAAACTTCATACGTAGGTTGGCCTTCTTAAGAGGAAGAACCCTATTTATTTTGGACTCACTAGGTCAAAGGTCAAGGTCACAGTGACCCTGAATATAGTAAATCCTAACAATTGGTTTCCGGATGATAACTTGATAATGGTTTGACCCACATTCATGAACCTTCATTGGTAGGTTGGCATCAGTGAGAGGAAGAAACCTTTTTATTGTGGACTCGCTAGGTGAAAGGTCAAGGTCACAGTGACCTTCAACATAGTAAATTGTAAACAATTGGTTTCTGGATGGTAACTTGATAATGGTTTGACCCACATTCATGAAACTTCATAGGTATGTTGACCTAGGTGAGTAGAAGACCCTTATTTATTTTGGGCTCGTGAGGTCAAAAGTCAAGGTCACAGTGACCTTGAACATAATAAAACGTAAACAATTGGTTTCCAGATGATAATTTGACAATGGTTCCACCCATATTCATGAACCTTCATAGGTAGGTTGGCATTGGTGCAAGAAAGAGCCCTATTTATTTTGGAATCTCTAGGTTGATGGTCAAGGTCACAGTGACCCTTCATATAGTAAATTGTAAACACTTGTCCGGACGATAAGTTGATAATGATTAAACTCACTTTTGTGCTGTCACAACTCGACTTTGGATCGGCGATCCTATCGGCATTTTTATCAGATATAACTAAATTGACATGTTTGGTGTCAGCATTTTGGATTATTTACCAAAAATCGGCAATTGTGTCGCAAGATAGGTGCAGGTAAAACACTTTGTCATTCAGAGAATTCTATAGTATAAGGGAGGTAACTTGAAATGTCACCTATCAAAACTAATATTTGATGACTAATTATAGAATACTAGTTTATGATGTGCCATCGAAGTGGGAAGGTAAATACATTTCAGTCGGTTGTCCAAACTTTGCAAAACTATTACAGTGGAACCCTGTTAACTGAGCAGCCACTTTGTCAATGAAAATTATTCAATTAACAGGAGTATTCAATTAACAGGGATTGTGTCACTTTCCTGTATTTTAGAGATAAACTAAGCATTTATTCTATTATATCTTGTTTGACAGAGCTCCATGACCTCTGTCCAACAAGATATAATAGATTAAATGCCTGTGTTGGATGTCCTGAGGTCAAATGGGTCTATAAACAAAGGAAAATTAGGGAGAGTCAGGGTAATTTCTTGACGGGTTACAATATTTTTTATTCAATTAACAGGAGTTTACTCTATAACCTATATTCAATTAACAGGTCAAATTTGTACTGGAGGTATGGTAAATGATTTTGTGTTGGGGAATTATATTCAATTAACAGGGTTATTCAATTAAGAGATATCCAATTAAGTGGGCTCCACTGTATTTGTATTTGAATAAGTATCTAGGTTGATTAAGTAATTTTACTCAAAGTTGGTTGATAGCCATATCGCTGACTCAAATTTATTATCCCCCAGCAAGGGAGGGATATAGCGAAGACCTCTGTTCATCTGGCCATCCATCCATCCTTCTGTCTTAGCATCCATCCAGTTGGCCATCATCCATCCATTCACCCACCCATCTGTCCATCCATCCATCCATCCATCCATCCATCCATCCATCCATCAGATGAACTTTGTTTATGGCATAACTTTAACCATAGTTAATAGATTTCAATTCTTTTTGGGATATGTCTCTATAGCAACAATGTCTACGTCAAGTTCGATGGCAACCAATATCTCTAGAAAATTATGGTAATTTTGTTCCTTTGAGCTCATCATAGTTTTGCTGAAATTTTGGGGACAAATTTGGAAAAATGTTAAGTAAAATAAGAAATTTGGATACAGTAAAACCTGTCTTGAGAGACCACTGTCTTGAGAGACCACATGTCTTGAGAGACCACATCTACCAGGCACCGATTGGTTTTACTTTATAATGGACCTGCTATGGGAGACCACATGTCTTGAGAGACCACTGTGACCTGGTACCAACTTGTATTTTTAGGCCATAATGGACCTATCTTGAGAGACCGCCCTTTGAAGACTGAAATCATGACAAAAACTTTTTACCTTTTCTGGAATTGGAAAATCCATTGTGGTTATACTAACATAATTAAAAGTATTAAATGCTCTTAATTGGGTTTCAATTGCTAACTCCCCTTAAAGATTGAGATGTTTTTATAAGACCCCCGTGAAAAGATTAGGATTATTGCTGAATAAACAATTTCATACATACCTGAAATGTGACAGATAGGAATAAAAATAAATTTGTGTTGAAAATCTTTTTGTAACAAATTGAAATGGACTGTTATAAAAATTATAAAAATAAATTAGTGTTGAAAATCTTCAATGAAGATTTTCAACACTAATTTATTTTTATAATTTTTATAACAGTCCATTTCAATTTGTTACAAAAACTTCATAAAAAAGAACAACTACAAAGTAATTACAAAAATCCATTCTTCTCCATTTCTGAATTTGTGGTTGGTTATTCACTGAATTGAGAAATCCTGAAACCTCTTATGAGAGACCACCTGTCTTGAGAGACCACTTTTGTGTGGCCCAAAGGACGGTCTCTCAAGACAGGTTCTACTGTATTGTGAATTGGTTTATAAGGGTTAATTGGAAATTATCCAATCTTCAGTGACTGTTCAAATATGTCAAATTTTCTGTGATAAAACATCATCCATATAAATTTTTACATGGCCTGACTGTGATTGGTTTCGAAAATATTTGTTTGCGGGGGATTGGAATCGCTTTGCAAAGCTTTTCTTGTTGTTATAATTTTTAATGGAACAATATCTCATATTGTTAGAAGACTTTTCCTTGTATTAGGTCCATACTAAGTGGGTTAAATATTTTTACTGGTATATTATGGGTTCTGTAAACTTTTGGGATTAGTGCATTAACCATTTACGACACGAATCTGCCACATCTGTCCACGTAATTTGCAAATTGAGTAGTCGAAAAAAAAAAAAAATTCAAACATTTCCTCAAATCTGTATCATGTAACCCCTCATCATGTTCATTCCAATGAGGGGATCACATGACATGGTTTTATTATACCCCCTGCCTTTTTGAGAAGGGGCATTATGTTATCAACATGTCCGGCATCTGTCCATTAACTTTTTGCGGCATCTGTCCATTATCAATTAACTAAAGTTCTACCAACCAGATCTTTACCAAACTTCATATGTGGGTTAAGTATGATGAGTGGCAGAAGCCTATTTATTTTGACTATGATGTGCCAAAGGTGAAGGTCACAGTGACCTCCAGTGTTAACAACACTTGAAATTGGTTTCTGTGCTATAATTAAAGTTCTACCAACCAGATCTATACCAGACTTCATATGCAAGTTAGGTATGATGAGTGGAAGAAGCCTATTTATTTTGACGATAAAATTCCAAAGGTCAAGATCACAGTGACCTCCAATGTAAAATACGCTTGAAATTGGTTTCCGCTCAATAACTAAAGTTCTGCAAGACTGATCTTGTGTTTTTTTTGTAATTCTATCCATGGTATTACAGGAGGGGGGCATATGCCACGCTTCGCATTGCTCTTGTTGAATTTTTGTTTAAATTTGAAAAGAAAAACAAATAACAAATTTTGATATCTTGGACATTGGTTAAAGGGTCTACGCCAGTTCTCTTTTAAAAGCCAAAAACAAACTTCAAAATTTCAAAACCATCAATCTCTATACTTGAGGGTGTTCTAAATTGTGCAGCATAAGTATAAATTATTGGCTAAACCTGACCTTCACTCTATGGGAAAGTGAAGCAGTGCTTGTTTACTGTGGTAGACAACCTCTGTTTTACTTGTCGAATAGGACCCAATCACCACTGCTTGGAGTAGAAGTCCTATGAAATAGGCAACATGAGGTATAAACGATTGACTAAACTTGACTTTATCTCAATGTTGCAGTCATGATAAGCCATAGTGCAGAAATATGTGACCTTAAACACCAATAAATAAATAAATAAGCAGGAATTTCAATGAATACTTGGAGTTAGCCCTTAACCCACTAAGTATTTTCAAGATATTTTTCAGGGGGCATGGTGGCGTTGCGGTAACCGGTTCTCATCAGATCACCAAAGTTAAGCAACATCGAGCCGGGTTAGTCCTTGGATGGGTGACCGTCTGAGCGATCGATTTGGACTCCCGCATTGTGTCCTTGGGCAAGAAAAGCACTTAACCCTGATTGTCCAAATGGGGACACAATGACACTGTGTACTAGGATATACTGCACGTCAATGGTGTGAATGTCTTCAACCAATCTAACCCTGCCTGTGCTGCAGTGCAGAGTTACGATGTTGGGGAGCTGGCAGCAGCTCAACTTTGCAAGGTGGTTCTCTCTGGGTACTCCGGCTTCCACCACCTGTAAAACTGTCACTGACACAATATGACCTTGGCTGTTAAAGTGTCATCAAACCTTAATAAATAAATAAATAAATAAATAAATAAATATTTTTCATTAAATCTAGTCATGGCTGCTATATAGCAGCTATGACTAGATTTGATGAAAAACTCATCAAAATTTATAATTAGAAATCTTTGAAGAAATGGCGTTGCCACGGAGGGGGGGGGGGGAAGGGGGGGATAGGTCCATGGGGGTAAGGTTGTAGATTTGTAGATTGCTTGTCCTAATATCTGATGCTTGTCCTAATATTTGATTCTGATATCTGGGGGGATAGGTCCATGGGGGTAAGGTTGTAGATTTGTAGATTGCTTGTCCTAATATCTGATGCGGTGAAAAAGAAGACAGTCATCAGTACATGAAAAACCTTAAAATACCCACTCAAAGTTGGCCCTTGAACTATGTCCAAAACTGGCATAAAAATCGAGGGGGGGGGGGGGGGGGGGAGGGGGTTAGGTTCATGGGGGTAAGGTTGTAGATTTGTAGATTGCTTGTCCTAATATCTGATGTGGTGAAAAAGAAGACAGTCATCAATACTTGAAAAACCTCAAAATATCCGCTCAGATGCAAGGAGATGGGGGTTTTAGAACCCTGGAATTCAAAATTTTTCAACCACAGGCCGAACCATGGTCGGTCCGTGGTACCAACAACCCTTGGCCACCCCATATCAGACACATTTCGTCCCCTGAGTTCCAATGTGTTTAATGTGGCACATAGAACACATTGGAACTCCGGGGAGGATTTATTTACCTCTGGTGGAAACCATGATTATTGTTACCTAGCTCAAATTTTAGGGACGCAAAATTATGAAATGTGAAGGCCTGGACAGCTTTTACCGCCCCCTCCCCCCCCCCCCCCCCCCCCCCCACACACACACACACCAGTTACAAATTCAAAAGGGGCTCACCCCCCTCCCTCCCTATTAAAATGGCTCTAAGCCAGGCTGTGCGAGTTTGTCCACCCCACTTGCTTTGGGCTGGCTACGCCACTGAAGAAATCCATTCAATTTACGAGGGTAAAATCTGGTTAAAAGTGCAGAAATAATACTTATTTCAGTGGCAAAAGAAATCTGTCCCTGGTAGGAATATCTGCCATTGGTAGGAATATCCACCAGCAGCATGCAAGGAGTTGAAGATGGTTTTTGAACTTTTGAAAAAATGTCTCAGAAGATTTTAGAATCATCAGAAACTGAAGTGTCATGATAAGATATTTACACTGGGTGACCGAGTATATAAATCAGTAGGTATTGTAAGGCGCGTAATGTTATACAAGTCTTCTCTTGTAATATTGACATTTCTAAAGACAAACACTTACTTAGCTGTTAAAGGTAGATGTAGGAGTGTTGTTTCTGTTCATTATAATTATTTATGGAAACATCCAATGGATCAAGACATTGGACACTTTCACAAGCAGAAATTATCATTTTAATGCAGCAATCCTTTGAAATCTATGATGTTAGAGTGGTGTTTATCTACTCTGAAAGTATAGTGGTGCTGCTCAACCTATAACTCTTTACCGTACAAGTCAGCTAAATCTTTCCTGTATCAAATACAAAGATAGTCAAATCAGATTTTATTATTTTGATCTTGCTTCCAAACATTGCCTATGATGTCTCACTAGAATCCAAGCTCATTCCAAGTTATGTGTTGGAAGAAAAGATTTGAATTTTTCGTTATTTTTGGAGAAATAAGGCAGATGACGAGGCCTGAATATGGTTCATTCCCACTAGACCAATTCCCTTTAGACCAACTCATGCCTTCTGCTTTAAAAATAATTCTGTATCAATAATTTGATATATTTATAAATATTTATAAATGTATTTAATGTTATTGATATTCAAGTCTGAAAATAAGCAGTCTGTAATTTGCAGAATGGGGTCCCCAGAGGGGGAATTTGCTGTTGCTATCCCATACAGTGGGTCAGTTTATCCTCTGGGTACCTCCTTCTGTTTATGTTTGAAACCTTAATTCAGTTTGAGGTTCACAGATGGTAAATTTAGTGATGCTACCCTGCTGTGCAGTGTAGCATCACCAAATTCCCCCTCTGGGGACCTCATTTATCAGATGATAGTCTGCTCATTGGTCTAGTGGGAATTGGTCTAGTGGGAAGACAACCTGAATATAAGCAACCTGTCATTTGCAAAATGAGGTCCCCAGAGGTTGAATTTGCTGATGCTATCCCATACAGTGGGCCAATTTATCCTCTAGGTACATCTTTCTGTTTTGGCTTGCAACATTGATTCAGACTGAGGTTCACAGAATTCACCTTCCGGGGACCTCTTTTTGCAGTTGACATTCTGCTTATTTTCAAGCTTGCAGATGACAAACACAAATGCACTAAGGTAATTAACTTGTAGAGTACTATCTATTTTGTTCATCTGTAACTGTTATGTTACTATTTATTTCGCCCCTTGTATCTCAGCCACTGCTAATCCGATTTGAATGATATTTAGTGTTGGGATAGAGCATCTTGGGGGAACGATACCTGTGTAGCGTGAATTTCTTCCACACATTTGTAGCTCAACTTTGACATAGTCAAATTTGAGGTTTTGTCATGCTCTGTCGTCCGTCTGGACATCTGTCCATCCGTCAACAATTCAGTATGGCTCGGGCTAGAGGCCGTATTTATGAAGCAATCTTTACGATACTTCTTGGGTACCTTTGCTATCACCGTGGGACGAGAACGAGTGTTTTTGGGTGCGGTCCAAAATTCAAGATGGCCACTGGCAGCCATTTTGTACCGAAATTAGTGTAATCAGTGTTTTTTACAGAACTACTGTATGAAAATTCTGATTTCAATAAATTTTTGTTTGAATGTTTGGTAACATGTAGTACATTACATATAATACAGGTTTTTATCTCGTGTGGAAATTATGAAAATTAGATGAACTTTGATTTATTCAGTGCTACTTGTACACAGTAAGTGCACATGTTCATCCGACTTGGGCTAGAGGCTGTATTTATGAACTGATCTTCACGAAACTTCTTGGGTACCTTTGTTATCACCATAGGACGAGAACAAGTGTTTTTGGGTGCGGTCCAAAATTCAAGACAGCTGCCTGCGGCCGTTTTATACCAAAATTAGATGCAATCAGTTTTTTGTACAAAACTTCTATATGAATAAATGTTTGTAAGTAATGTTTAGGAACATGGAATACATCACATTGGCACATGCTTTACATTACTCCTCTTGTTGGTGTGTGTCTGTTGGCAATAAATTGTAACAAAACATTTTATATAAGCATTTCTTTATTGCTGCACAGATGACAAGCTAATACTCACAGTGTAAAACCACTAAAGTGGCTTTCAGCACTTTTCAGTAGAGCCTTGATAGAGCCTCCAGATCTCTACCAGTTATAAGGTAAAGGGTAACCCTCAAAACCGTTTGTTACCTTATATATATGTACACTCCTGCAGGTGACTAAACAGTGATTCTTCATCATTGTTGGCTGCCTGTTAACAGTGCTCAAAATAACTTTTTTACTGTGCGTAGCAAAATGCTACACATTTCCAAAACATGAATAGCATTTTATAAAAATTACATTGCTGTTTTTGTATACCAGAGTTATGTTATGCTGTTTTGTATTGAATTCTTCTAAGTAGATAGAATAGTTTCCATCCATTTCTGGATATTTCCAAATGATCTGCAACACATGAAACATTAACTATGTTTTTTTAACTGAACTGCCTTTAAGGGTTGCATGGACTTGGATATTTTCAAATGGCGTCTTGGTTGTTTAATAGAGTTCTCAAAATGGAAGTTGGGATTTTTAATTTGATGGGCTTGAAGTTATTTTTAATGGACATTTTATACAAAATGTTGTAAAAACAGGAAGAATTTTAACCAATAGACTTCATCTTACATATGAAGTTGTTAATGATGCTTGATGGAGAGTTAATCTGGAGTTATGCCTGGAATGTTCCACAATCAGAAGTAAAGCATCAGTAAACTAGTTTTCAAATTTATTTGCAAATTTTCATTTACATTTTGCGATACAAGATAATCAACTGCAGCCTAATAGGTTAATCCTTAATGAATTGACCGTCTCCGCTGTATAATTTACAAATTAAGCAGTTGAAAAACCTTCTCTTTTTTAAAATTCCACCCAAACCATCTCATGTGATCCCTCCCCCCCCTCCTCCCATTTGGACAAACTCATTCCAATGAGTGGGTCACATGATATAGTTTTGTTAACCCTTTACCCAATGCAGACGATATCAAAATTTATTATTTTAAATATCATTTTTTCAAATTTTTCAAAAAATTTCAACAAAACCATATCATGTGACCCCTTGTTGGAAAGAGCTTGACATGCTCGTTCCAACGAGGGGTCACATGATATGGTTTTGTTGAAATTTTTTGAAAAATAATATTTTTTCAACTGCTGAATTTGCATATTACGCGGACGGATGTGGCCGATTCGTTGGGTAAAGGGTTAAAATATTTTGCAAAATTGGAGAAAAAAACAATAATTGAAATAATAAATTTTGAGATCGTGCGCATTGAACAAATGGTTAATACCCTGCATTGGGAACTGTTAAACCATTACCTAATGACCCAACCACATCCACCTGTGTATTTTTGTAAATTGAGCAGTTGAAAAAACAATTTATTTTTAAAAAAAAATCAACACAACCATATGATCCTTCGTCGGCACAAGCTTGTCAAGCTCATTCCATTGAGCGTTTATATGATATGGTTTTCTTGAAATGTTTTAAAAAATAACCCACTAAAATAAGAAATCTCAATATCATATGCATTGGGTAAAGGGAGGGGATGGGGGCCAGTGGCTTAGGAGGTAGAGGTGCAGGCTGCAAGCCGAGAGGTCCTCAGTTTCGAATTCCCCCTGCGGCAACTGCATTGTGTCCTTAGGTAAGACACTCCCCCCCCCCCCCCCATTGCCCATGTGGGGGCATGGTGGCATTGTGTACTAAGCCGTACTGCGCGTCGATGGTGCACTTGTCTTCAACCAATGCTAACCCTGCTTGTGTGGAGTTAGTATGCTGGGGAGCCTGACAGTTGCTCACCATTGCTCGGCGGTTCTCTCCATGTACGCCAGTTTCCTCCACCCGTAAAACTGTCTGACATGAGGTGTGACCCTGGCTGTTGAAAGTGTCATTAAACCCTAATAAATAAAGAAATAACTGGGTAAAGGGTTGAAGGGCTCCTGCACACTAGAGCAATCAAGTTTAGCTACAGTGCTTGTTAACAATTTGGGTCAAGTGGATGGTGTGTTTCTCTGAGGCAGATAGCTCAGTATTGTCACCTGCATGGTTGGAGGAAAAGCGCCGGTATTTTCTACTTCTTGGTGTCTGTTTTAGGTTTCAGGTCCCCCTCTTAAAATGATAGTTTCCATCCCCTTGTTATAAGTCTTCACCATTAAGTAAAATCTGTCTTGAGAGACCACTGTCTTGAGAGACCACCTGTCTTGAGAGACCACATCTACCAGGCACCGATTGGTTTTACTCTATAATGGACCTGCTATGGGAGACCACCTGTCTTGAGAGACCACTGTGACCTGGTACCAACTTGTATTTTTATGCCACAATAGACCTGTCTTGAGAGACCGCCCCTTTGAAGACTGAAACCATGACAAAAACTTTTTACCTGTTCTGGAATTGGAAAATCCATTGTGGTTATACTAACATAATTAAAAGTATTAAGAGCTCTTAATTGGGTTTCAATTGCTAACTCATTACAGATTGAGATGTTTTTATAAGACCCCTGTGAAAAGATTAGGATTATTGCTGAATAAACAATTTCATACATACCTTAAATGCAACAGATAGGAATAAAAATAAACTTGTGTTGAAAATCTTTTGGTAACAAAATGAAATGGACTGTTATAAAAATTATAAAAATAAACTAGTGTTGAAAATCTTCAATGAAGATTTTCAACACTAATTTATTTTTATAATTTTCATAACAGTCCATTTCAATTTGTTACAAAAACTTCATAAAAAAGAACAACTACAAAGTAATTACAAAAATCCATTCTTCTCCATTTCTGAATTGGTTATTCACTGACTTGAGAAAACCTGAAACCTATTATGAGAGACCACTTTTGTGTGGCCCAAAGGGCGGTCTTTCAAGACAGGTTCTACTGTATCACCGGTTCCCACCACCCCTTGATGTAAGTTTACTCCAGAAGGCTTCTTAGTTTCCCAGTGTCGAGCCAAAGTCTTATTTGAATGTAAATTATGCATGGCGTTCAATAGGAAATGCCACAAACATGAATATAATAGCAGTGCTCAAAATAACTTTTTTTCTATAGCAAAATGCTACACATTTCCCCAAAATGAATAGCATTTTGTAAAAATTGCATAGCTATTTTTGTATACCGGAGTTATGTTATGCTGTTTTGTATTGAATCCTTCTATGTAGATAGAATAGTTTCCATCCTTTTCTGGGCATTTCCAAATGATCTGCAACACATGAAACACTTATATGTTTTTTTAACTGAACTGCCTTTAAGGGTTGCATGGACTTGGATATTTTCAAATGACGTTGTGGTTGTTTAACAGAGTTCTCAAAATGGAAGTTGGGATTTTTAATTTGATGGGCTTGAAGTTATTTTTAATGGACATTTTATGCAAAATGTTGTAAAAACAGGAAGAATTTAAACCAATAGAATTCATCTTACATATGAAGTTGCTGATGATGCTTGATGGAGAGTTAATCTGAGTTATGCCTGGAATGTTTCACAATCAGAAGTAAAGCATCAGCGAACTAGTTTTCAAATTTGTTTGCAAATTTTCATTTACATTTTGCGATGCAAGATAATCAACTGCAGCCTAATAGGCTGCAGTTGATTATCTTGTATCGCAAAATGCTACACATAATTGAACATTGTGTAGCTTTTTGCAAGTTTTGCATAGCAAAAAGTGACGCGACACCGCTTATTTTGAGCCCTGTATAATAGATCTCCAGCTTCAAGATAATCATATAGAATTTTGCCAAAGAAAAGCAATTGGCGCCGACAATGTCATATACGACACTGTCGACAGTGATTGCTTTTCTATGGCGAACACTGTGAGTTGTCTTTTTTAAAATTATTTATCTGTTGCATAGATTGCTTCGAAGGTAAGCTCTTAGCTATATTGCAAGCATCAGGGAAACTTGGCCAAACGATATATTGCTGAAAAACTGCAAAACTTTGGAAAAAGTTTCAAACTCCGCATAATTTGGGCGCAATTATCTTATTTGGGCACAGCGTTTACCGTTGTTATTTAGGAAGAATTTAAAGGCCTGACAGACGCAATAATATTAAAATCCAACCACTAATTATAGGAATAATCATCAAACATGTAATTAATGAAGCCCTGATTTCCAACAGTCCACAGCGGCTGTACTGTACAACTTAAAACGCCCTCTGTCTCAACATATTTTAGTTTATTTACTGAGTCGTTGTATAACCTGTAAGTTATTTTTTAAACTAAAACAGGTCCAAAAACAAAAACCTGAATATCATGGATGTTTGCAAGCCTGCAAATAATAATTTATTTGGTGCCTGTCATTGTGACAGGTACCAACAGTTTTGTGCCAGTCATTGAAGACTTTGTACCTGTCATAACGTTTAAATACAGTCGGCACTTGATAACTCGAACTCGGATATCTCAAATATATGAGGTAACCCTAAGTTGGCTATCAGTCCCAGCAATTTGGGCCTTGCAACCCTCCTTCAACCCTCCCAGGAAATATTGACCGTCCTTGACAATGTCAGTGACGGCCTATATTTTCTGGGATCTGTGGAGGTGTTTTCCCTTGTCCAATTTCCAAGTTTCTGTGTTCTTGTGTTCAAGGCTTTCAAATACCTCAAATACTTACAAAGTGCATAACTCGAAGACCGAGATAAGTTGAAGTTATTGGTTGGTCCGGTAAACATTGAGTTTACGAGTTTCGACAGTATTTGTGGTTCTTGACATTTTGTTACAAAATTTCAGGGGTTAGCATGTTATTAGTTCAAAGTATCATGGTGGTGTGTATTGTATATACAGATCTGACAATAATCTTGGCTTATTATCATTTATTGGAAAGCTCTCTTTCAGAGAGCTTTCCAATAAATGATAATAAGTCAAGAATTTGGTTCTGTTAAATTCTACACAAATTGAACCCGACTTCTACTTAGTTCTAATAAATTGTACTGGGCATTATGACAGGCACAATTGAATTGGTGCCTGTCAAACATGCAAATTGTGCCTGTCAGTGACCATGACAGGCTGCTTATTTGCTGGCTTGGATGTTTGTTTTATTCAATTAAGAAAGTGAATGTGGTGCTCGGGGGATGTTTTCTCATCATTGACAAGAAAACTCTCATGAGTACCACATTCATTTGTATTGTAATTTGAATTGGAATAAACTTCAGTGATGCACACATTTAAAAATCTAATATATTGCTCTGATAAAAAAAAAAAACAGATTGAAATGGTATATAAAGAATGTAAAATGTTGAAATGGTGTTTACATAGAGTTGTGGAGGTTTGTTTGTTGAAGTTCTTTACTTATTGTAGTACAAAAAATTTATTTAACTCCCAGTTATTGTCTATAGAATAAGAAAATTGTGTATTCAGTCTAAAGAATTTTTTATGCCATTGCCATAAATGCCTGGGGGCATATAGTGTTACCCTTGTCTATCCGTCATTGCAAAATAACAGTTTTCAGGGTGTTTTATCACCATACATTGAGATAATTTTTTGGCTGAATTCTGGTATGTGACTTTGTCATGGGTACCTACAAATCAAGTTCTAGTTTTGTCTCGGTCAAATGATCCATCTTTCAGAGAATTATGGACCTTAAACTTAGTTTTTCCATCATTTTGAAATAATAGTTTTCCAGACTTTTTTTCACCAAACATTGAGATAATTGGCTGATTTCTGATATGTGAATTTGTCATGGGTACCTACAAAGCAAGTTCAAGGTTGGTACTGGTAGGACGATTTTTTCGTGGCGCTACAGCCCTTGAACTTTAATGGAGATGTTGTTACAGACCTTGTCTTTGATAGACATATTGTTACTGACCTTGAACACAGATGGAGATACTGCAAACAGACAACCATGTGGCAGGCGTGTAAAGCCAATGTGTAATCATGGTACCTCGCGGAGGCATATGCATCAGACAGACACATCTAGTTTGTGACTATTATGGATTTGGAAGGTCAAATTTCTATTTAAATCTTTGCACACTGAAGTTAAAATGTCAAACTTCAAAACTGCAAATTTTTCCCATATAATAAATAATACAGTGGAGTTCTGTTAATTGAATAGCCACGTTGCCAATGAAAATTGTTCAATTAACAGGAGTATTCAGTTAACAGGGATTGTGTTTCCTGTATTCTAAAGATAAACTTACATTTGTTCTATTATATCTTATTTGACAGAGCTCCATGGCAATGTTGGTCTGTCTGTCGGTCGTTCTGTCACCAACGAGTTTCAAAAACGCCATAACTCCTAAAATACTTGATGGAATGAAACCATACTTGGTATGCAGGTTATCTTCATGATGTCTACACCCTCGCAATAGAGCATGTCATTCGGATAATTTCTGTCACATTTATGGACTTGTCACCAACAAATTTTTTGTCACCAACGAGTTTTGTTTGTCGCCGAGTTTTAAAACATCATTGGCATTGCGTGAATCGTCACAGCTTCAGCACTTAAAACATCATTGGCATTGCGTGAATCGTCACAGCTTCGGCACTGTGACAGTGCGTCTTGTTTATTCAATTAACAGGAGTTTTCTTTATAACCTATATTCAATTTACTGGTCAAATTTGTACTGGGGTATGGTAAATGGTTTTGTGATGGAAAATTATATTCAATTACCAGGGTTATTCCATTAAGAGATATCCAATTAAGTGGGCTCCACTGTATTATGCATCTGGAAGGTCAAATTTCTGTTTAAGTCTACACATGGAAGTTAAAATGTCAAAATTTCTGAACTGAAAATGTTTCCCATATACATGTAATAATAATACAGCTAGGAATTTAACCAATTCAGTCAGGTTTGACAGAGCTCAATGAGACTGTAAAAGAAGGATGTTTTGTTCTCAGAAAATCGGTAGGTGAACATCCACTTATACATTTTCTTGCATGTCCAATACAAACTGGAGACCCAGCAAGCAAAATAGCTCAAGCAACTTGCTGGGAAAAAATATCTTTTTAACATGAACAGAATTTACCATAGGTTGGGATTGATTGTGGGCATGGTCAGATATTTTATGGCAGAGTTATGGCCCTTTTTCATCTTAGAAGGCATGTTGATATTGGTTTCCAGATGATTTAGTTGACTGAATGAAATGAAACAAAATTTTATACACAGGTTTATAACCGCATAATACAGGTTGGGGTTGACAGTGGGCTTGGTCTAATATTTTTGGCAGAGTTATGGCACTTTTCCGACTTTGAGCATAAAGCGGGGGCATTTGTGTCCCATGGACACATTTTTCTTGTTTAAAAATTTTTTTCCACAAAATTCCACCAAAACCATATCATGTTTCCCCTTAGTAGAACAAGCTCAACAAGCTTGTTCAAATATGAGGCGGTCACATGATATAGTTTTGTTGAAAATTTTTTACCTTTTTTTTTTACATCTGCTGAATTTGTAAATACTGCAAGTGGATGTGACTGATTTATTAGGTAAAGGGTTAACCCTTTACCTAGCATAATAGCCAAAAACGGCCAGAAAATTAACCAGAATAAGCCTACAACAGCCTAAAATATCTTGGAAGTTTCTCAATAAAAGCATACAAATATGGATATCATTAGAATCAGCTCATCGAGCTGATTCTAATGATATCCATATTTGTATGGTTTTATTGAAAAATTGTGATTTTTGTTTTCGAAAAAATGTGAAATTTAATTTATTTTTTAAAAATACTGTGTTAGGCAAAGGGTTAAAGAGTAAAATTAAAAAAACAATTAATCAACCTCATTATGATAATTCTCTTGCACTCAATGTTTAAAGAGTCACACAAAATGTTTGGAAGTCAATAACAAACTATCTATATGAATCATTTTTAATTTGAAAGAATGACAATTTGGTCGATTTTTTCTCTGAATGCTTCACTACCATTCATCAGGAGGTATTCTTTGAACATATTCTCCAATACAATTAAATGCTATTATTGAGAAAATTGTTTGAATACAGCTCTGGGCTGTGTAAGCTCATTATAATAAAAATGTTTACAGATTATTAAACATGGCGTATAATTCCATAAATGGCTTAATTAACTCAATATCAGTATTTAATATAAGTTGCTATCAGAAAACTGATCTCGGCAAGCTATATTGACTGGTATTCATAAACTAACTTTTGAGATAAATATATGGTGTTGAGATTAAAGCAAACGATGCATGCCTGAACATGGTGTGTATTTTCTCTTGACAAGTGAAATTTATAAGCTAAATTGCACTCACTTGGTTTCATTTAGAGTGGTTGTTATTTCATGGTGGGGATTCCTGTAAAGTTGTTGGAATTTGTTCAACCAAGTAATTTAATTTTGTTCAATGGATTTCCAAATTGAAAATTGTACTGGATTTTAAATGAAGAGTTATTGGATGTTGCGATATAAAATATGTGTGTGTTCATTGAGAGGGCAGGTTTTGAGTTTTTCAAAATTTAGTGATAATTCGAAGAGATTTGATTGGTACCTGCAAAAACACTGTGAATTTGATTTTTATCCAATTAATATTTACAATTTTTGAGAAAAATTCAAGCTGCGCTTGCAAATTTTCAGGTTATGAACTACTGGGTTATACATGGTGGTTCAGGACTTAAAATTCATGCGAGAATCAGAATCGATTCTCACAAATGATTCTCGCAGGGAAAACAACGAGAATCAACATTGATTCTCGCAAAATGTTCATTTGATTCTCGTCATAGATTCTAAAAGTGTCCTTAAATGCCTGGAGGATTCTACTTATTTTATTGCTTCCTGTAATAAGGTAACACTTTGACTTAGTAGTGGTGTCTAGTGAAGTCTTGGCTGCCTATGCAGGCAGCCAAGACTTCACCAGAAACCACTGCCAAGGTATTGTAACTTCTATCAGCAAATACACGATCTGTATGTTGGAACACATGTTCTACAGTACACACAAGTACTGTATAAGAGTCATACAAAAATTGGAAATAGGCTCTTTGGGGTTAAACTGCAGTGAATATTTTTATATGTAAATATGAGGTTTGATTTTATTAGGAGTTATGGGTGGACTGGCTGTGTACTCACAAGAACCAGAGTATAACAGTACTATCAAACTGAAAATTGATCCTCGTGCAGTATTTTGTGAGAATCCAAACTGATTCTCGAAAATCGGGACGAATTTTAAGGCCTGTGGTTGATGAGCTAAAATGTGTAAGTGCCTGGACTGGTGTTTGTATCTCAAGAGTGTTGAATAACTCTTAGATAGAAACACTACACGACAGTGGTTTAGTAAGTAGTGCAATGGATCTGAGTTAATTATACCCCCGACTTGGTCGGAGGGGGGTATCTAGTGGAGAGCTGCGTACGTTCGTACATTCGTGCGTAACGCAAATGTGTCCGTCTAACATATTTGCTGCTTCAGCAAAGTCATTATTTGTCGGATTCAAATAATTTTTGCCATGCTTGCCCGCCAACATGGGGGAACGGACCCTACAGCAGAATTAACATCGTCGCATAAACATTTACAGAGTTATTTCCCTTGTTTAACTTAGGGGATTATTATTGAAAAATGTGTCCGTCCAACACATTTGCTGCTCTATCTCTGTCATCATACATTGAATTCAAATAATTTTTACCCTGCTTGTTTCTCAGCATTGGGGAACGGCATGAGCATTTACAGTGTTATTTGCCCTTGTTTAACTTAGGGGATGATTGAAAAATGTGTCCGTCCAACATATTTGCTGCTCTTGCTCTGTCATCATACATTGGATTGAAATAATTTTTGCCATGCTTGTTTATATTAGTACAGATTGCTGCAGGCACATGTCATGCTTTTGATGGCATAATGCTATCCATGGTGTTGCAGGAGGGGGCATATGCCACGCTTCGCATTGCTCTTGTTGGATATATGGGAGCATGGTGGCTCAGTGGTTATGGCATTGAATTTTTACCAAAAGGTCCATGGTTTGATCCCCGCCAGGAGTAACAGCATTGTGTCCATGTGCAAGGCACTTCATCCAGATCGCCCATGTATGCATGTTGATGGTGCACTTGTCTTCAACCAATGCTAACCCTGCTTGTGTGGAGTTAGTACGCTGGGGAGGCTGACAGTTGTTCGCCGTTGCTTGGTGGTTCTCTCTGGGTACTCTGACTTCCTTTGCCTGTAAAACTGTCTGACACAAGGTGACTCAGGCTGCCGAAAGTGTCATTAAACCCAGTGAATAAATAAATTGGATATATACTCATTGAATATCTGTTAATTGCATATAGCTTCTAAGCACCAAACCATTTAACATACCTTTACAAATTTGATCTTCTAGTTTCAAACAGGTTATAGAGTAACCTCCTGCTAACCATTTACCTAACATAGAAAGCAGATGACACTTGCAAAAAAAAATTCTTGAATAACTAATTTTTTTCATTTTTTGTCTCAAAAACATAGGATATGACCCCTTGTTGGAATGAGCTTGACGAGCTCGTTCCAATGAGAGGTCATAACCTATGTTTTTGAGACAAAAAATGAAAAAATAATGAAAATTATTGGCGATTTTTTAGAATAGTGCTGGCCAGTTTTGGCCGTTACGTAGCTGGTAAAGAGTTAATTGAATATAAAATCTTGAAATATTTAGCGGAATTACTCTGACTCTGGCTGAGTTCCTCATTTTTATAGACCAATCAAGCCTCTGTACATCCAATAGAAACATTTAATCTATTATACCTCCATGAGCTCTGTCAAACAAGATATAATAGGATAAATACCTGGTTTTTCGCTAGAATACATCAAAATGCTCAAATGCAATTAATTGCATATTTTTCATTGACTATTCACTTAATCCTTTATCCAATGAATCAGGAACATCCACCTGCGTAATATGCAAAATCAGCAGCTGAAAAAACACTATTAACGTCAAGCGCGTTCCAATGAGGGGTCACATGAAATGGTTTTGTTGAAATTTTTGGAAAAATTAAAAAAAATGATGTTTAAAATAATAAATATTGATATTGTGTGTGTTGGGTAAAGGGTTAACAAGATTCAACTCTAATTCACTGGAAATTGGAGAAATATGCTTGTTTACTGTGGTATGCTAGTTTCTTTTCACTCATAAAATAGAACCTGTTACTCAATGCCTGAAGTTGAAGTCCTTTTAAGTGGGCAGCATCAGACCTGAAAATTAGCAGTCTGACATTTGCAGAATGAGGTCCCCAGAGGGTGAATTTGATGATGCTATCCCATACAGTGGGCCAATTTATTCTCTGGGTACCTCTTTCTGTTTAGTTTTGAGACCCTGATTCAGACTGAGGTTCACAGAGGGTAAATTTAGTGATGCTACCCTGCTCTGCACTAAATTCACTCTCTGGGGACCTCATTTGCAGATGACAGTTTGCTTATTTTCGGGCTTGGGCAGCATAGGTATAAACAATTGACTAAACTTGGCTTTATACATGTGTTGTGCACATGATACACATGTAGCCATAAATGTTGAAAGTCGCCATGTACATATAAATAAAATAATAATATTATAACTTTATTTCAGACACTTTGTCCGTATAAATAAATGAATATACAGATTATTTAGACATGATAGAAAGGTCAACTAAATAAATAAATAAATAAATAAATAAATAAATAAATAAATAAATAAATAAATAAATAAATAAATAAATGGGTCCACTGTGAATTAATAATTAAAAAAAGAAACACATGTAGATATTACCAATCAGTATCATGACCTGCTCCACACTGAAAGGTCAGAGTACAAAAATCTCAAGTAGTAAATTTTACTCATAATGCATTTGGAAATTTAACCAGTTCAGTCTTGTTTGATGATGCTCAATAAGTTCACTATCCAACAAGAATTCAATTGGTTAACTCCTTGCATGCTGTTGATGGTTATTCCTGTCTCAACTTTTTGACCAATGATTTCTTGATTTGAAATTTCTTGAAGTTTTCATAACATCTAGCCATGGCTGACTGGATTTAATGAAAAATATTTTAAAATTACTCTGCTGGTTAACCCTTTACCCAACGTAACGACCAAAACCAGCCAGCGTTATTCACAAAAATCACCAAACAAATTTCATTATTTTTTTCACTTTTTGTCTTAAAAACATAGCTTATGACCCCTCATTGGAACGAGCTCAACGAGCTCGTTCCTCTGAGGGGTCAAAAGCTATGTTTTTAAAGCAAAAAATGAAAAAAATTAGTTATTCAAGAATTTCATTTGCAAGAGTCATCTGCCTTTCTTGTTAGGTAAAGGGTTAAGACGAGCTCGTTCCTACGAGGGGTCAAAAGCTATGTTTTTTAAGCAAAAAATGAAAAAAATTAGTTATTCAAGAATTTCATTTGCAAGTGTCGTCTGCCTTTCTTGTTAGGTGAAGGGTTAAGAGTTAAATCCTAATTGCATTATAGTTAAAATTTGCAACATGAAAGTTTGATATTTCAACATCAGTGGGCCGGGGTTAATCATTTGTTGCTAGTTGATATCAGAACAGATAAAATACACAAAGTTCTAGATTATATCACTGGACCTGACAAGCTTTTGATCAGATTCTTGTTATAATCTTCATACTGATGTCTAGATATAAAAATGTGTCAAGCTGCAAAATCTTTCTCCACAATGCAACTGAATAGGTTAAATTCCTAGTTGCATTATGGGACAAAATTTGGTGCTTGAAATTTTAGTATTTGACATCAGTGTGCAGAGGGTTCAGTGTTGGAATATTATAGGAGTGGACCACTGAAACACTGAATTCCTGAAAAAAGAAGATCTGCCTGTCTCTAATACACCTTGATTTATCAGTCACTTCACTTCAAAAATTTCCATAAGGCCTATAAAAAACAATTATTGTTTCTCTGGCAATATTTATTTATTAGGATTTATTGACACTTTAACAGCCAAGGTCATATCGTGTTGGTGACAGTTTTATGGGTGGAGGAAGCCAGAGTACCCTGAGAGAACCACCGAGCTGGAGCAACGACGAGCAGCTGCCAGCCCCCAAACACCATAACTCTACACTGCAGCACAGGCAGGGTTAGATTGGTTGAAGACCAGTGCACCATCGATGTGCAGTATGCCTTAGTACACAGTGTCATCATGCCCCATGTGGACAATTTGGGTTAAGCATCTTGCCTTTGGACACAATGTGGGAGTCTGAATCAATCACTCAGACGGTCACCCATCCAAGGACTAACCAGACTCGACGTTGCTTAACTTTGGTGATCTGACAAGAGCCAGTTGGGGAGGGAGGGAGGGAGGCTTTTTTTTTAAGTTTGGGTTTCTTTTTTCACAAAACAGTTCTGAAAATAGTTGGAATCAGAAATTTAACTACTTACACCCTTACGTGGCAAACCACTGTTTTCAGCAGTGAAAATTTCCCATAATGTAGTTGAAAATTTAACAAACTATATCTTGTTTGACAGAGCTCTTTGAGCTCTGTCAAACAAGGTATAGTTGGTTTAATATTTTTGTCCTACAAAAATGGTGTAATCGAAGAGATTTCCAGGTAAAAAAAAGGTGATAAGGTAGATTTTCTATGACGAGGGAGGTGCCTGAGGATTAAAATTTTATTTTTTTTAATAATCTAAGTTTGATTTTTTTAATTCTTATTTAAAATTAGGCTTGGGAAGAAAAAATAACATGTAATATAATTTTGACATGCGATTATTGAAGCAAGAACAGTACCTCATTGTGTTTGTGGATTTATTATGGATGTTTTGTGTGTACACCATGATACAGCAATAGTGATATAAGCAAGACTTGTTTGAACTAATGCAGAGATTATCTTTAAAACCTTGAATCAATATTGCTTTAAAAAGATACAGAGGATCGAACCCTTCAGTATGCATCACAGCATCGGATGAACAATATTTTCATGAGTGATATCTCTTATCTGTTATGTGGTCATATCCACACACACATATCTATGAGAGTGTCCACATCAAGGATGATGCATGCAGTTTATTTTAGTTCAGGGTAGAAAAATCAATGCAACAAGTACTGTTATTGTGGTCATATTGACAACTTCCACTTAGTGAGAAAGGACTTGTACAATTATGCGAGGTGCATATGCAGTCACTTCAACAGAGGTAAGAATTGAGTGGAGGAATGTATTTACTGAATGTTTTACCTGAATCTTTTACCATTTGAGATGGGCAGTATTGGAATTTTGAGTTCGGTATTGGTTTCGGTATTTTTAGGGGGTAAACTGGTTCGAATTCGGTAGCTGAACATAACTGAGATTTACTGATACATGTACCGAAGGGGAATTCACATTAGGAAAATTCATAAGTTGTTCTTGGACCATTCTACCACAGTGCTACAAATACCACTGCCAATGAGTTGCATATTGGAATTGTTATGCCAACTCAAATCATATCAACAGTAATTTTGTGACTTGTTCTAAACACACCTTATCCTTTAAAGGCCTATTTCAGGCATTAGCATGCCTTTCAGGAGGTCCTGCTGACAATAGACATATTATTACATGGGCAGTGATTTCTTGCGAAGTCTTGGCAGCCAAGACTTTGCTAGAAATCACTGCTAAGCAACTGGACATGTACAGTTTGTAGTCTAGTGGGAATTCAGAAGATTGCCCAGGCTCTTCTTTCATGAAAATGAACACTTCAACTGCTGTGAAACATCAACAAGGCCTTATAAAGAGTGACTGTAGGAAAATTTGAAAGTTCCATATTCAGTGATTGGCTCGGTTCGGTTTTTCGGTATCCCCATATCAGTATCGGCTTTTTGGTGTATTGCTGAGAGTTGGACTTCTATGCCAGAGGTCCTGAGTTCGATCCCCGTCCAGGACGACCCTCATTGTGTCCTTGGGCAAGGCACTTTATCCTGGTTGCCTACATAGGGGCACGATGATGCTGTGTACTAAGGCATGCTACAGTTGAAACTAGAAGTCCTGTCATGAAATGCGCACAAATAGCACATTGATCTGCGCGTTAATCTACTCGTTATGACCACAGTAAGGCTAGCACATTTTGTACATTTGGCCTGTGCACAAGCAATGTTTCAGCCAACGGACCTCCGGGTAACCCGGAGGTCCATTGGCAGAAACATTGGCTGTGTTTGCTATGAGTAACCAGGAGAACCCACCGTGCTTTGGATGCCATTTGATATGGCAATTGTGCACAATTCCTACGCACAATTAAGCCTAGATAAGCGCACAGTTCGTGACAGGACTTCTAGTTTTAACTGTACACATTGATGGTGCTCATGTCTTCACCCGCTGTAACCCTGCTTGAGTGAAGCTTGAACAGAGTTAGAATGTATTGCTGAGAGACCAGTTTGAATTTCAGTTTCTAAGAAGAAATTTTCTTTTTACTATTCTATCTCTTTATCAAAATATATCTTCCTCACAAAGATTTATTAATTAGTCCCCTACGGGAACCGTAAGGGCACTATAGGATTGCACTCCGTCCGTCCGTCCATCCGTCCGTCCGTCCGTCCATCCGTCCGTCCGTCCGTCCGTCCGTCCGTCTGTCTGTCTGTTTTTTATGTTACCACCTCTCCCTCCAACATGCTTTAAGCTACATCTTTCATATTTGGTACGTGGATAAATGGTTCTGAGGGGATGATGCATGCTGAAAATTTTTTTTTCAAAATCCAAGATGGCAGAATGGCGGCCATTTTTGTTGTGTTTTTTAAGCTTTTTTTCTCTATTTTCATGTTACCACCCCTCCCACCAACATGGTTCAAGCTACACCTTTCATATTTGGTACATGGATAAATGGTTCTGAGGGGATGATGCACACTCAAAATTTTTTTTTCAAAATCCAAGATGGCAGAATGGCAGCCATTTTTGTTGTGTTTTTTAAGCCTTTTTTCTCTATTTTCATGTTACCACCCCTCCCTCCAACATGGTTCAAGCTACACTTTGCATATTTGGCACATGGATAGAGGGTTGGGAGGGGATGATGCACGTTCAATATTTTTTCTTCAAAATCCAAGATGGCAGCATGGCGGCCATTTTTGTTGTGTTTTTTAAGCTTTTTTTCTCTATTTTATGTTACCACCCCTCACTCCAACATGGTTCAAGCTGCACTTTTTATATATGGTACATGGATAAAGGGGTTGTGAGGGGATTATGCACGCTCAATATTTTTTTTTCAAAATCTAACATCTGTCTGTCTGTCCGTCTGTCTGTCTTTCTGTTTGTTTTTATGTTACCGCCTCTCCCTCTAATATGCTTCAAGCTACACCTTTCATATTTGGTACATGGATAAATGGTTCCGAGGGGATGATGCACAGTCAATATTTATTTTTCAAAATTCAAGATGGCAGAATGGTGGCCATTTTTGTTGTGTTTTTTAAGCTTTTTTCTCTATTTTATGTTACCACCCCTCCCTTCAACATGGTTCAAGCTACGCCTTTCATATATGGTACATGGATAAAGGGTTGTGAGGGGATTATGCACGCTCAATATTTTTTTTTTTCAAAATCCAAGATGCTTATATACTCTAATGTCTTCTGTGACAAAAACACCTTTTGTCACAAAAGCGCCGTAGGGGACTAATACCACCTTGGTGGTCAAACACTTGTTGAAAATAGAATGTGGTTTTCATTTTTGGAATTCACTTAAAAAAAACAATGAGGGGGTCTAAAGCAGAGTTTGATATGCTTTTTGAGAATAATACTGGCTGATTTTGGCCATACGTTGGGTAAAGAGTTGATGTACATGAGATTTACACTAAGGCTATAGAGTGCACATGATTAGTTACTCTCTAATTAAAATTCTTTATAACTGGAAAGTAGGGCTGAAACGGTTGGCTCATTTTCACAACCGACTAACTGAGAGCTGTAAGCGGATAATATCTGGTTAACCGTAGCCATTATTTCACTGAAGCTGGGATCAAAACTATAGGAATTGGAAAGCAGTATTCTCAGAAACTATTCCGTAGTGTGTATACAAACGAACGTTGTCGAGTACTCGACAACGTTTGTTTGAATACATACTACGGAATAGTTTCTGCGGTTACTCAGTACTCACGGAAATTGCCGATCATTAACAAAGTCTTGAATGCCAAAGTCGATTACCGGTAGTTCTCAATATATACAGCGCTGCTTAGAGGTGTAATCTATCCCAAAGGAGAAGCGGCAGATTTACTACGTTTTAACCGTGGAATGACGATCACTATTGATATTTCAGATAACCGGTTGACGTTTTTTTTAATCGGTTAAGTAGGTAACCGGTTTTAAACCAGTTTGGTTAACCATTTCATTACTACCAGAAAAGTGTGACTTACCCTGTGCAATATTGTAATTTTTTGAAAAACTCAACTTACACCACTCAAATTCCCAGCAATTAATTTTCAGACCTATTTGAGCTCATTACTTTCAATATATGCATTTATTCTGTTTCCCCTTTGGGAACCCTGGGAAGCGAATCAGTACTTGTTTACTGTGGTAAACAAACTCTCAGTGTTTTACTGGTAAAATAGTATCCAGTCACTATAATGCCTGGGGTGGATATCCTCTAAAATGGGCAACCTGAGAACATTGATTCTTGTGATGATGATGAAGTTTGGAGCCTCTTTTCAACTAAGTGGTCACCAGCTTCACATAAATAAAACAATACATATATATACATACAAGAAATAAATATCTGTCCAGTTTGGTGCTATTCCTGGGTGTTTTGGTGGTTGTGTGATCTTTCAATCGGGTGAGTTTTCAGATATGTTTTGAAAATGTTGAAAGGTTGTGGCATCTGCTCGTCGCTGCTCGGTAGTTCTCACTGGGTACTCCAGCTTCCTCCACCCATAAAACTGTCACGACACGATATGACCTTGGCTGTTAATGTGTCATTAAACCTTAATAAATAAATGATTTCCAACGGCTCATTTTGTAAACTATGTGGGCAGATGTGGCTGATTCTTTAGGTAAAGGGTTAAATATTTAAATGAGGATGGTCATGATGGGGTGGGTAAGATAGATGGGTCTCAAGCAGATATCTCACCCAAGACACGCACATCTCAATAAGTAGGTGGTGGGAGAAAATTTTAATACCCAAACCTACAGCACAATTAAATTCACGAACATGCATTAATATTCTTCTGTATTGATATGATATAGTCATAAACCTGGAAAAACTATTTAAACCCAAATCAATCGATTTTCTATATCCCCGGAGCAAATATTTGTTTTAGATTCAACGATGCATGTTTTCATTTTTATCCTGATAAAAGTTCAGCTGACTCAAGGTACAGTTGTTTTGGATTCCCTCTTTTGTATTGAATCATTTTTTATAGATAATACATTCTCAAAAGAATTCATAGTGAAATGGTTATATGGTGTAAAGCACAGTACTATCTATTGGTTTATGGTATATATATTATTTATACAGTTCTTATCATATGAATGGTTGCTTTAAATGGCAGAAGCTCATGTAAATTGATCTTCAATATGGGCATATTGATATTTTGAACATGCATTCTGCATAATATATCAGAAGGCAATTATAAATACTTTACTGACATGCTATGTTTGTCCTAATATGATATAGATCACATTTTTTAGCTCCCCAATGAAGTTGTTTGTGTGAGCTTATGTCATGACCCGAGATGCGTGGACTTTGAAAAATTCCGACCTGTTATGCTGTACAGTTAAAACTGGAAGTCCTGTCACGAACTGTGCCCTCATCTCGGCTTAACTACGTGTAGGAATTGCGTGCAGTTGCCATGTCGAATGGCATCCAAAGCACGGCAGGCTCTCCTGGTTATTTATAGCAAACACAGGCAATGTTTCTGCCAATGGACCTCCAGGTTACCCAGAGGCCCATTGGCAGAAACATTGCTTGTGCGCAGGCCATATGTACAGAATTTCATACCCTTACTATGGTCATAACGCATATATTAATGTGCAGATTGACATGCTATTTGTGTGCATTTCATGACAGGACTTCAAGTTTTAACTGTACATGAACATGAGTGGAGGCTATCACCAGTATGCTGTGGATTTTATATTACAAATAATAGTCTTAAATGCATGAATATAAGACAACATTAACCCTTGGCCAGACATTTTTTGCAGATTTGGAATAAGCGTAGGTTTATTTCTTGCCATGCATTGGTGATCTAGCTAATGGGGATGGACACCCCCCTCTTGTTAATATTTTACAGTACACACTGGTGGAAAGGACAGTGGCTCAAGGGTTAGACCATTGGACTTCAAACCTAAAGGTCAAAAGTTGATCCTGACCAGCAGTAACTGCATTGTTATTTGTTTATTTATTGGGGTTTAATGACACTTTCCACAGGAAGGGTCACCTCATGTTGAACAGTTTTATGGGTGGAGGAAGATTGAGTACCTGGAGAGAATCACTGAACAATGGTGAGCAACTGTCTAGACACCCCAATATATGAACTACATACTAGAAGGGTTAGCATTGGTTGAAGACAGGTACACCATTGACATGCAGTATGCCTTAGTACACAGCGCCACCATGCCCACCCCCACCCCACCCCCACCCTCTGTAACTGCGTTGTGTCCTTCGGTGAAACAGTTAATCCAGATTGGGCCACAGTAATGCTGTGTACTGCAGTATGGCTACCGTGGACTGGTCACTTTCCACATGTGGACAATATTTCACAGACTCAATAATATTAGATTCCAATTACTAATTATAGGAATGATCATCAAAAATTTAATTAATGAAGCCCTGGGGGCAACCCGGTGCTTCAGTAATTAAAATTTTGGTGATGATGATTTTTATTACCTGGTAAATTCATGTATGGACATCACTGCCCACACGTGAATTACGACCACTCCACGGTGACTGTATTGTAAGGTGCCCCTACTGTACAACCCAGGAAATAAGCAGACTGTCATCTGCAAATTGAGGTCCCCAGAGGGTGAATTTGGTGATGCTTCCCTGCACAGCAGGGTAGCATCACTAAAGTTATCCTCTGTGAACCTCAATTTGAATCAAGGTCTCTAGTCTGAACAGAAAGAAGTACCCACAGGGTAAATTGGCCCACTTTGTGAGATAGCAGCAGCAAATTCACCCTCTTGGGACCTCATTCTACATATGACAGATTGCTTATTTTCAGGCTTGCGTAAGACCTAAAAAAGTCAGTTTTCAGGCCATCCTGCAGGGTCATTTAGGCTACCGCATTCTCTTCTTTTATTATCAATGCAAAGTAACCAGTTCTCGTCAGATCACCGAAGTTAAGCAACGTCAAGCCCGGTTAGTCCTCGGATGGGTGTCCATCTGAGCGATCGATTCGGACTCCCACGTTGTGTCCTTGGGCAATGTACTTAACCCTGATTGTCCACATGGGGGCACGATGACGTTGTGTACTAAGGTGTACTGCACGTCAATGGTGCGCATATATGTCTTCAACCAATCTAACCCTGCCTGTGCTGCAGTGCAGAGTTACGATGTTGGGGAGCTGGCAGCTGCTTGTCGTTGCTCATTCAATGACAATTTACCCGGCGTGCGCTGAATTAGTAAGTAGGCGAGTCTGATAGTTGATAGCTGCTGCATGGTCAGATTCCCTCTGCCTTCTGTCACCTGTAAACTCTTTTGGTGCGGAATAATCTGAGAAACAGAATTCTTAGCACATAATATTCATCAGGAATTTTACAAAAAGTATAGGTTGTTAGACTAAAGCATTATTATTTTAAAAGATGTTCTAATGATCTCATTGACAGTTTTTCAAATGATTTCCTGTATATATTTAAATGGCACCTTTATACTTTCAAGGGACGATATCATTGTTCATGGATAGGACATAAATGGTGCATGAAACATAGGAATACGTATGTTTGTTCAACCCTTTACCCAATGAGTTGGCCGCACTCCCCCTCCCCCGCCGCGTAATATACAACTTCAGCAGTTGAAAAAATATTTTTCAAAAAATTTCAACAAAACCATATAATGTGACCCCACGTTGGAACGAGCTCATCAAGCTCGTTCCAAAGAGGGGTCACATGATATGGTTTTGTTTAATTTTTTTGAAAAATTTGAAAAATTGTTATTTAAAATAATAAATTTTGATATCATCTGCGTTGGGTAAAGGGTTAAAAGCATTTGGAAATGGACACACAATGTTGCCTGAAATGACTACTGCAGTACCTTTCTGCGGTCTGCCGTCTGTCGACTTTAGTCGCCTGTCATGCCAAAAGAGTTACATGTAAACTGTTTGACATTCTGTGACCCAGACAGTTGGAAGTGTTATTAAACTGCAATAAAGCAATAAACAAACAAAGACTTGGGTGAATTGGTATGTCATCATCTGATGGATGGATATCATCTTGTTCCCTTACCATAGTATTTGCTCGACCAGTGGAAAATTGTACAGTCAACAGATTAGTTGTACTGCATGTATGAACAATCCAGGGACATACAATTAAGGCTGGGGTGTGGGTTCGAGGTGGTGGTGGGTTGGCAGGGGTGCTCCTATCAATCTATCTGACCAATGATTGATCCAAAGTCATTCACTTGTGACAGCTTCACCATTAGTTCACGAATTGTAATGAAGTTTAGTGCAGGGAGTCCACTTAATTGAATATCTCTTAATTAAAGAACCCTGTTAATTGAATATTACTTCCAAATGCAAACCCACTTACCATATCTTTAGTACAAATTTTGCCTGTTAATTGCATATCAGAGTTATAGAGTAAACTCTTGTTAATTGAATGAAAACTCTTGTAATATGGCGAGAAATTACACTAGCAGTTACGACATTTTCCTTGTATCATAGACCTGTTTGGCCTCAATAAATCTGATACAGGCATTTATTCGATTATATCATGGTTGACAAGCTCATGCATCCATGTTAATTGAATGCTTAGGACTGTTACTTGAATAATTTTCATTGCCAAAGTGGCTATTCAATTAGCAGGGTTCCACTTTATATATCTTGCTCCATCATATTTTGACTACTCACAATAACAATGCAAAATTATAAAGCCAGAGAATTTCATCCAGGAGTTATGCTTCTTTGATTATTGAAAATAGTACATGTTGAACATAATATTTGCACTCTTTCACTAATAGTTGACCTATTGTAATTAGCGTTAGTATATTTATTTCATGCCTGTTTTATGTAATCCCCATCAACAGCAACTGTAAACCAACTGCACATATGTGCGGAACAGAAATCATTGACAGACTATGTTTAAATAGAAGCAAAATTTCACTGGAAGTTTCTACAAATCATGCAACAGAATTACAATTTGAATCACAAGTGAGAGCTGAAAATCGTCCCCTGAGTTCCAATGTGTTCTATTTGCCAGTAGGCACATAAAACACATACACTACTGTGCAAGCGACCATTACATGAATATCCTTGGTCCGAGGTGAGACAAAAGTATTAAACCCACCCGATATTATGCAGTCAATGAAAGCAATAATTAAATTGGACAAGACATTTGGAGTGAAAGGGATTAACTCCAGGGAGCGTAATCTCAGCATTAATTGTGAAATAGATTAGACCAAATAAACTACTGCATGCTGATGTCACAAAATGTTAGATTGATAACCAGCCATCAATAATTTTCCAAAATCCGAATCAAATTTATGTACATTTGTGTCGTAATGTTTCAATTTGTTGCAATTTGAAAAAAAATATTCTTTTAGATTAAAAACATAAATATTTTATGAGTGTTGATAATGGTAAGGCCAACGTCATTTCGTCGAGTTGAGTTTGTTGCGTTATACATGTATTTCGACCACAAAATTGTGAGAGTCGTGCAAAATATGACAATAAGTACATCCCTCTAGTTTAGATGCCCTAGAAATTAATTACTAGTACAGCTGTAATCTGTTTGACTGTGAATCACGACGATTTTAATATCGTGTCGGATATTGACTCGAGAAACAATCTCCAATATTAGTCGGCGACTTCTCTTAGATCTTGAATGAAGATATCGTGGACCTGGGATATTCATGTCATGGTCGCTCGCGCAGTAGTGTAGGAACTCAGGGGACAAAACAGTAACACAGGTTTCCCCAAATTTGATTGGTGATAAAATGTGTTGTTTTTGTTGATACAATGGAGCCCACTAAATTGGATATCTCTTAACTAAATAACCCTGATAATTGAATATAATTTTGCAACACAAAAGCATTTACCATACCTCCAGTACAAATTTGACCTGTTAATTGAATATAGGTTATAGAGTAAACTCCTGTTAATTGTATAAAAAATTGTGTAACCTGTCGAGAAATTACAGTGACTCTCCCCAGTTTTCCTTTGTTTATAGACCTATTTGACCTCAGTACATCCAATACAGACATTTAGTCTATTATATCTTGTTTGACAGAGCTTGTGGAGCTCTGTCAAACAAGATATAATAGAATAAATGCTAAGTTTATTTCTAGAATACATGAAAGTGGCACACTCCCTGTTAATTGAATACTCCATTAATTGAATAATTTTCATTGGCAAAGTGGCAATTCATTTAACAGTGTTCCACTTTAGTTTTCAAATGAATTGCTCAGTGTCCTTCTTATAATTGTTTTTATAGCTGTGAAGGCATGTAATAAACACAGAACGACAGGCTTGTGAATGTGTTAATCGATATGTCACTTGTGCCATCGCAGAAGGATAAAATGAGAGGCCTGTGGCCTTTCGTTTTATCCTTTTGCACTGGCACTCGTGCCATATTGATTAACACATTTACATGCATGTGTCGTTATGTGTATGTATTGTCACCATCATATGCCAAAATACGCACAGTGCAAAATTACAATGCTAAGAGAGTTTATCCAAGAAGGATCAGTGGAGTTATAGCCCTTTATTGAAATATGAACATTTTTGACTTCCAAATTTTTGCACATCTAAGTTGGGGTAAAACTAATAGATCGTATGTGCAGTCTTTTTTATAAGATTTCATCTAAACATATTATAGAACTTCTCCTGTTTCTTTTCCAGGTGTACCTACACTGGGCTAATTCCATACTGTCTGATATTAAACATGAGATAGAAGGAATCAAGAGCATTCAAGAAGGAAAGGTGTTGTGTCAGATTGTTGATATACTTCATCCCGATGCAGGGCTACTGAGAAAAGTTAATGTAAGACATTCATATTGTTTATAGACTTTTAATTATTCTCCTCGCTTTGTTCGTCTGTCCATCCGAAACACATGGTTTCCGGATGATACAGTTAAACCTAGAAGTCCTGTCACAAATAGTGCGCTTATCTAGGCTTAATTGCACGTTGGAATTGCACGCAATTGCCATATCGAATGGCATCCAAAGCACGGCAGGTTCTCTTGGTTACTCATAGCAAACACATGCAATGTTTCTGCCAATGGACCTCCGGGTTACCCAGAGGTCCATTGGCTGAAACATTGCTTGTGCACAGGCCATATGTACATAATTTGATAGCTTTACTTGGGCTATAACGCGTACATTAACGCGCATATCAACGTGCTATTTGTGCTCATTTCATGACAGAACTTCTAGTTTTAACTGTAACTCTAGTTTGCTGTGATGTATGACCTTATTATTTTGCAACATTACTACTTACCATGAAATGCAGATAGATTTTCACCATTATGGCATTTAACGTTCCAGATTTATGCCCCTTGAAAAGTCACAAAATGGTGAAATCAGTGGTTCTGGATGATAACTCTCATTTACTTCGATGTACGACCTTATTCTTTTGCAGCATTACTACCTACTGTAAAATGCAGGTCAAGTTTGATTGTCATCGTTATGGCATTTTCCATTCCAGTGTTATGCCCCTTGAAAAGTCACAGAAAGCGTAAAATCAATGGTTTCCGTAATATATATTAACTCTAGTTCACTTTGATGTATGACCTTATAATTTTGCATCCTTAGGTCAAGTTCGATTTTCACCGTTACAGCATTTATGTGGCAAAATAAGTGATAAAACATTTCTAAGGATATCTTATTAAATGCCCAGGGCTTGTATAATCAAACCTGCTTATACATTCACCCTAATTAGTCCCCTACGGGAACCGTAAGGGGACTATAGGATTGCACTCTGTCCATCCGTCCGTCCGTCCGTCCATCTGTCCGTCCATCCATCCATCCGTCCATCTGTCCGTCCGTCCGTCCATCCGTCCATCCATCCGTCCGTCCGTCCATCTGTCTGTCTGTCTGTTTTTCATGTTACCACCTCTCCCTCCAACATGCTTTAAGCTACACCTTTCATATTTGGTACATGGATAAATGGTTCTAAGGGGATGATGCACACTCAAAATTTTTTTTTCAAAATCCAAGATGGCGGAATGGCGGCCATTTTTGTTGTGTTTTTTAAGCTTTTTTCTCTATTTTCATGTTACTACCCATCCCACCAACATGGTTCAAGCTACACCTTTCATATTTGGTACATGGATAAATGGTTCTGAGGGGATGATGCACGCTCAAAATTTTTTTTTCAAAGTCCAGGATGGAGGAATGGCGGCCATTTTTGTTGTGTTTTTTAAGCTTTTTTTCTCTATTTTCATGTTACCATCCCTCCCACCAACATGGTTCAAGCTACACCTTTCATATTTGGTACATGTATAGAGGGTTGGGAGGGGATGATGCACGTTCAACATTTTTTCTTCAAAATCCAAGATGGCGGCATGGCGGCCATTTTTGTTGTGTTTTTTAAGCTTTTTTCTCTATTTTATGTTACCACCCCTCACTCCAACATGGTTCAAGCTACACTTTTTATATCTGGCACATGGATAGAGGGTTGTAATGGGATGTTGCACGTTCAATATTTGTTTTCCAAAATTCAAGATGGCGCCATGGCAACCATTTCTGTTGTGTTTTTTAAGCTTTTTTCTCTATTTTATGTTACCACCCCTCACTCCAACATGGTTCAAGCTACACTTTTTATATCTGGCACATGGATAGAGGGTTGTAATGGGATGTTGCACGTTCAATATTTGTTTTCCAAAATTCAAGATGGCACCATGGCAACCATTTCTGTTGTGTTTTTTAAGCTTTTTTCTCTATTTTATGTTACCACCCCTCACTCCAACATGGTTCAAGCTACACTTTTTATATCTGGCACATGGATAGAGGGTTGTAATGGGATGTTGTACGTTCAATATTTGTTTTCCAAAATTCAAGATGACGCCATGGCAACCATTTCTGTTGTGTTTTTTAAGCTTTTTTCTCTATTTTTTGTTACCACTGCTCCCTCCAACATGGTTCAAGCTGCACTTTTCATATATGGTACATGGATAAAGGGGTTGTGAGGGGATTATACACGCTCAGTATTTTTTTTTTCAAAATCTAACATCTGTCTGTCTGTCCATCTGTCTGTCTGTCTGTCTGTTTTTATGTTACAACCTCTCCATCTAATATGCTTCAAGCTATACCTTTCATATTTGGTACATGGATAAATGGTTCTGAGGGGATGATGCACAGTCAATATTTATTTTTCAAAATCCAAGATGGCAGAATGGCGGCCATTATTGTTGTGTTTTTTAAGCTTTTTTCTCTATTTTATGTTACCACCCCTCCCTCCAACATGGTTCAAGCTACGCCATTCATATATGGTACATAGATAAAGGGTTGTGAGGGGATTATGCACGCTCAATATTTTTTTTTCAAAATCCAATCTTGATGCTTATATACTTTGTCTTCTGTGACAAAAACACCTTATGTCACAAAAGCGCCATAGGGGACTAATACCACCTCGGTGGTCAAACACTTGTTAAGCAGTGACCTGTCTTCAAATGCCAGTTTATCTCTTTCCCCAGGAGCTTTTAATATAGGTTTACTGTGTATTGTTACCCTTGTCCTTCCACCCACACATTTTTGTTTTTTCTTTTTTTTTATTTGGCTTAAACCATTTCACAGTTCATTTGAAAAAATCAGTATGTTGTTTTCATCAATTTGCATTATGGGCAGCATCTGTTGTTACTTGTTTCTGTTTTCTCCCAAAAGTCATTTTGCAATTTTGTACAGCTTGTGTGGATTTCCGGGTATAAAATTATTGTGTTACTGGTACAGTTAAAACTAGAAGTCCTGTCACGAATAGTGCACTTATCTAGGATTAATTGCGCGATGGAGTTGCACGCAATTGCCATATCGAATGACATCCAAAAGCATGACAGATTCTCTTGGTTACTCATAGCAAACACATGCAATGTTTCTGCCAATGGAGCTCTGGGTTACCCGGAGGTCCATTGGCTGAAATATTGCTTGTGCACAGGCCATATGTACAGAATTTGACATATTTACTTGGCCATAACGCATACATTAACGCGCATATCAACATGCTATTTGTGCGCATTTCATGACAGGACTTCTAGTTTTAACTGTAGATGGATCCATAGTTGGGCCCTGAGAAGCTTCAAGGTTCGATTCAATTTTGAATCCTAAGTTGCTACCGTATTTACTTTAAATATTGGGACACTCTATAATTTGGGACACACATTTTTTCCAGAAATATATTTTTTTTTATGCACCAACGTTTGGGACACTCAGGAGACTTGTTTCCAGTTGGCCCAGTCACCTGAAAATGGTGCAAAATGCTCAATATTAAAGCTAAGTTTGTGTTTAATTTTCCTTTTTAAACAATAAAAAATTGATAATACATACTGATTTGTGTTTTTATTTAAATCTGTTCCTAAGTTTTAATATTTACAGTCCGGACTGACATGAGGAAGACTATTTAATATTACATTGTGACAGTCTTCAACCCTTTATCGAACGCTAGTGGCAGATGAAACTCATAAAAAGAATTCTTGTGTAACTAAAAATTTTCATTTTTTGCTTCCAAATCATAGCTTATGACCCTTCATTAGAATGATCGCAATGCGCTCGTTCCAATGAGGGGCATAAGCTATGATTTGGAAGCAAAAAATGAAAATCTAAAAAAAAATTGGATGGCGATTTTCGTATATAGTGATGGAAAACGAATCACACACAACTTGATTCAGCATCAAAACAAGACCAGGTTGTGTTTTTTCCTCATTTTCTAAAATGTGGGACATCTGCGAAAATATTTATTTTTAGCTGTCCCAATACATAGAGTAAATACTGTATTTGGTTCAATTCTAAATTGGTTATCCAATTCATTTCCTTTTGAATCTTTTCACTGGACTATAGCTTGGTATTAGCCATCTTTGTCGTCTCACAAAACGTAGAGTTTTGATGGAATTGGTTCATAAATAACATCGAAAATAAAGACTGAGTGTAACTTAAGCTATATTAACATGGACAGTATCGGCAGCCATGCTAATTGAAGTCTCACTAGGCATTACCACTGTTGAAAACAAATTTAAAGTTTCCAGGTAATGTCAATGAAGAGCTGTTGCTGGAAGCTAGCTCTGTGCAGTGCAGAGTACCAATAATTCTCGCACCATTTCTGTTTTTGTATTATATCCCTCATTGGGTAATATTCCAGTTACATTACCAAGGCATACCTTTGATGAAGGCATGCCTTGATGATGTGGTCAGAATATTTTTATCAGTTGGCACTTGAGCCATCACAGTAAGAACAGATGAGGTTTACAGCACCTCCTTCACCACTCAGTAATCTTCAAGATGCCCCTGATTCGATTTGAGGTTTGATTCGATTTCAAATAATAGATTCGATTTGATTTTAGATTCGATTCAAATCAAAAATGTGCGATTTGCAGGCCCCTATTTGATAGGTGACATTTCAAGTTACTTCCCTTATACCATAAATGCTGCAAATTATAAAGTGTTTTACCAACACCTATCTTAAAACACAATTGCTTTGGATGCCATTTGATATGGCAATTCCGCGTAATTCCGATTAAGTCTAGATAAGCGCACAGTTCGTGACAGTACTTCTAGTTTTAACTGTACGTCATGACAAACAGAATAGTTCAAATTATTGTAAGATATAGAGATTATTACCATTATGTGGATGTACAAAATATGTATCCAAGTCTCGCTCCAGGTTCTAAAGGAAGATCATGACTCTTATTATGTGGATGTACAAAATATGTATCCGAGTCTCGCTCCAGGTTCTTAGGGCAGATCACGACTCTTATTATGTGGATGTACAAAATATGTATCCGAGTCTCGCTCTGGGTTCTAAGGGCAGATCACGACGAGTTGTGATCTACCCTTAGAACCCGGAGCGAGACTCAGATACATATTTTGTACATCCACATAATGGTAATAATCATTTTATCTTACAATATATTAGGGATTAGTCAAGAATGTAGACGAATATATAACGAACTATTTATTCGTACGGATTAACAAAAAGAAAAAAAAATGGAACTCATGCGAAAGGAACGTGCTTGTATCCGACCCCTCATACAAACATCTGTATCAGGGGGCCGGATACACAACAGTTGTGGAGTTAATACAAACAAAATACATGTTGATTGTAACAGGAGGAGGTTATCCAAGATATTCCTGTTGAGGTACTTTTCAGATCCCTTAAGGCTGACAAACAAAGAAAACAATTAAATTCAATTTCATAGAGTTTTATTTTAATAAGTAGCAATTTGGTCTGAGAAGGGGGTGTGAACTAGCACTCTGGTGGACCGAGCATGATGCAATAAAAGGCAGACAGGGACAAACTCAACAGAGCCAGGACTGATAGGGACAAAATTCGGATATTTTTAGAGAAGGGACGAATTTAAATAATCCAAAAGTAAAGGTACAAATTTTCCTGATGTGGGGCAATTTTTAATGGAGCCAAAAAGGTAGGGTACGCATACATGGGGAAAATTTGCATACACCTCGAAAATGGATGATTTGATCCCGTTTTACCGGGAGTTTCTAACCTAAATGGATTAGAGAGAATTCAGTGAAATGTTTCACCTTTGAGAGAAAATGACATTCTCCAAGTGAGCTGTCGGATGCCAGCTGATATACCTTAGCTGGCAGCCGACAGCCAACCAGAATGCTGCAACAAAAGTCTGTGCAGCACAATCGTGAACCAAATGTATGATTGTTAAATCTAACTAAAACAGGGAATTAATATTATTTGTTATTTAATATTGAAATTAAAATCCTTAAGAAGAAAACATCTTTTAGTGTAACTGGAATTCAAAAAAAAATGTAACTTTATAAGTTTTAAAATGAAAATTCCGGAAATGATAAAAACGGACACCGGGTCATCTAAAATGACTCCCGTTACATGATTGTAAGATAATATTCATTTATTCATGTTGCCCACTAACAACTATAACCCGGTGAGAATTCTTCATAAATATTACCGTTCGATTTTTTTTCATCTTTTTCAATTTTGACCAGAAACATAGCTTATTACCTCCTATTCACAAAAATTGCTTTTGAAATTTTGTTTTTTTCAATTTTTGTCTCAGAAACGTAGCTTATGACAACTCATCGAGCTTGTTTTAATGAAGGTCATAGGCTGTGTTTGTAGGTTAAAAATGGGAATTTTTATTGATCTGTAAAACTTTTGTCTTCTTGTAGTGTTAGGTAACAGGTTAAAACATGGTGCTTGAAGCCGTTCAGGGTAGTAACACAAATAATTACCAGCTCAAAATCAATACTATTTGCAGTATAGTGTTGAATTTTTAAAGAATGCTATATTGCCTATGAGGCATATATTGTGACCAAGTGAAATGCAGTTAATTATGTCATCTGTAAGACTTTACCTGAACTTGGAGGAGCCAAAGTAAACCTGGGCGAAGCTGAGTTTTACAGAAACTTATAATAATATTGTAATGTGCTAAGCTTGTATATTAAATTTACAGTGTGATGGATGTTCTGCAACATTGAATTTTGTTTTAAAGAGCATGGCACATTAAAACAGAGTTTAGTAAATGTCATTTTGATTAATGCCCTGCACCCTGATGTCGAAAAATCAAAATTGAAAGCTGCATATTTTTCCCATGATGCAACTTGCAATTTAACCAATTCGTTTTTTTTTGACAGAGCTCAAAGAGCTCTGTCAAAACAAGACTGAATTTGTTAAATTCCCAGTTGCATTATTGGAAAAAATTGATACTTGAAATTTCAATATTTTGCCATTAATGTGAAGAGGTTTAATTGAATGGGGGGGGGGGGGGAGGGGGAGGGGGCAGGTGGCTCAGTAGGTAGAGATGCAGGCTGCAAACCGAGAGGTTCTTGGTTTGAATCCCACCTGCAGCAACCGCTTTGTGGCCTTGGGTAAGACACTTCACCCCATTGCCCATGTGGGGGGATGGTGGCATTGTGTACTAAGGCATACTGCACGTTGATGGTGCATCTGTCTTCAACAAATGCTAACCCTGCTTGTGTGGAGTTAGTATGTTGGGGGCTGATAATTGCACGCTGTTGCTTGGTGGTTCTCTCTGGGTACTCCAGCTTCCTCCACCTGTAAAACTGTCATTGTCGTGACTAGCCACTGTGCAGAAATATGTGTCCTTAACCCTTTACCCAACGAATCGGCCACATCCGCCTGCATAATATGCAAATTCAGTAGTTGAAAAAATATTATTTTTCAAAATATTTCAACAAAACTATATTATGTGACCCCTCGTTGGAACGAGCTCGTTAAGCTCGTTCCAACGAGGGGTCACATGATATGGTTTTGTTGAAATGTTTTGAAAAATTTAAAAAAATGATATTTAAAATAAAAAATTTTGATATCGCCTGCATTGGGTAAAGGGTTAACCATTTACCTAACGAATCACGCGAATCCGCCCACGTAATTTGCAAACTGAGAAGTTGAAAAAATAAATTTTTAAAAATATTTCAACAAAACCATATCATGTGACCCCCTCATTGGAACGAGCTCGATAAGCTCGTTCCAATGAGTGGTCACATGATATGGTTTTGTTGAAATTTTTTGAAAAAATTAAAAAAATAGTTTTTAAAATAATAAATTTTGATATTCTCTGCGTTGGGTAAAGGGTTAAACACCAATAAATAAATATTTGAACCCTTTTCCCAACACAGAATATCAAAATTTATTATTTTAATTATTTTTTTTTTTCAACAAAACCATATCATATGACCTCCTCATTGGAACAAAGTCAACAAGCTTGTACCAATAAGAGGTCACATGATATGGTTTTGTTGACTTTTTTTTGTCATGGACACATAGTAACACACCCAACTGTGGGGGACTATTGTCTGATAATGAACGATCGACATTGAATTTGTTTTATTTATTGTTCTTGGGAGCGCGGTGGCTCAGTAGGCAGAGGTGCAGGCTACAAGCCGAGCGGTCCTCGGTTCGAATCCCACCTGCAACAACCGCGTTGTGTCCTTGGGCAAGACACTTCATCTCCATTGCCCGCGTGGGGGCACGATGATGCCGTGTACTAAGGCGTACTGCACGTCGATGGTACGCATCATATCTTCAACCAATCTAACCCTGCCTGTACAGCAGTGCGGAGTTACGATGTGGGGAGCTGGCAGCTGCTAGTCATTGCTCGGTGGTTCTCTCCGGGTACTCTGGCTTTCTCCACCCGTAAAAAACTGTCACGGTCATGATTAGCCATTGTGCATAAATATGTGACCTTAAACAATAATGAATAAATAACAATAAATAAATTTATTGTTCTTACAAATGTTTCGAAAAAGTTTAACAAAACCTTATCAGGTGACTCCTCATTGGAACAAGCTCGATGAGCTCGTTCCAATGGGGGTCCCATGATATGATTTTGTTTAAATTTTTTGAAGTTTTTTTTTTCAACTGTTCAGTTTGTAAATTACATGGGTGGATGTGGCCGATTCGTTATGCAAAGGGATAACACAGAAGGAACATGTATTGTTTGTGACCCTCTCACCCTGGTAATTATCCTGTTACGTCAAAGTCTTTGGCACTGCTTGGTTGAGTGAAATTTAACAAGGATGATGATGTTGCCTCAGGGGAACCCTGCATTCCAGGTGGAAACACTGCTTTTAAACAAAGAAAGTCATTGAAATTTACTCAAATATATTTTGAAAGGTTAGGAATTTAGAGTCGTGCAGTATACAATATATTGATTTTGGTATTGGTATGATTGCAGTATCACTGTATCCTGCTGAAGGAATCGCCAAATACAAAAAAATATATCAGACAACAGAACGTGACTGGAAAGAAAAGCCTGTGGACTGCATATTTCCACAGACACTCATTACCGGTTATTTAATGAAATAAAAAATACTAGAGAAATTACCCATGGGAGATATTTTCTCTCATCCTTTTTATTGCTTCGTTAATGATCCATGATATGTATGTGCTATTTCTGATGTTTTGACAGATAATACATTTATTATTTGTTGAATGTACCATATCTTATTTTAATGAGCTGATTGTGGAATTATTCCCTGTAGGAATGCCAGGAAGTGAAGCACTGCTTGTTTACTGTGGTAAACAAGTCTGTTTTACTGCCTGGTAAAATAGGACCCGGACACCAATGCTTGGGGTGAAAGTTCTCTAAAATTAGCAATATGGGTTTAAATGATTTCCTAAACTTGACTTTTCCTCCATGTTATGGTCTGGCCACAGAAATAAGTGATCCTATAAATAAATAAATAAATAAATAAATAAATAAATAAATAAATAAATAAATAAATATTCTGAGTCCCTGACTACTAGAGAATGGTAACCTGTGCAGCTGAGTAGCATACCTAAAATACATAGACAATAGTTCACTACTCGGACTCAAGTACGATTTTTATCCTTGAGTGGGGCGTGTGGGGGATTATTTCACGAGTTGTTAGCCAAGTTGAATAATCCACTCGGCCCAAACGAGGATAAAATCATACTCGAATCCGAGCAGTGAACTTTTGTATTTCTTTTATTTTCTCCTTATTAATTTTCCCCAAACAATCCTTTATAATTGATTCTGTGGTTACTTTCAAAACATGTAAAAAAAATAAAAATAGTCTGTCATCGCTGATAGTGTAATATGATGCTGGGAGTGGAATACCATTTTCAGCGAGCGTGAGCAGGCGTGAGTGGGAATATAATTTGTTTTATGGGAAGAAAAACAAAAGAAAATAAAATAAAATTCAGTATCCATTTTGCTATTGGCATCGTGTCAGTGTCGTGAATACCGTACCGATAGTATGGTAAATCACCCCTAAAATACTGATACTGACACTGAACCTTGATTTTAATTCTGCCCAGTATACATTGATTCCTGTCCAGCAATTTTAGCAGGATTTCTGAATCAGATGTTTCAGCTTTTGCAACACAAAAATCAAGGTAATTCCCTCGGGTGATGAAGGCAATTCTCACCTCTGAAACTTGTGATATGATTGATTCAATCAGGAAAGCATTCAAGTGTATTGGGCAGTGTTCCTGCTTTTGTATGGAAGTAATGAGTGAATTCATCAAGTTTCTTCTGTACTACACATGTCTGAGAATGATTAGTGCACACCATATTGAGATGTATTGATCGCTTTGATTATTGACATCTGGCAGACAGGTTATATCTTGTGTGCAGTTGCCTGCTAAAAAGCTTTGTAACAAGAATCAGGTGCTGAATGTCATCAGCATCAATTAGAAATACACCCTTTTTGTCCCAGAAAAAATCTTTATGAAATGCTTAACTCTTTCAATGTCATAAGTATAAATTTTTGCATCAGACCAAGCCAGAAAATAATCAGACTGTCATCTGCACAATGAGGTCCCCAGAGGGTGAATTTGGTGATGCTACCTTGCACAGCAGGGTAGCATCACTACATTTACTCTCTGTGAACCTCAATCTGAATCAAGGTCTCAAACATAAACAGAAAGAGTTACCCAGAGGACAAACTGTATGGGATAGCATCAGCATATTCACCCTCTTGGGACCTCATTCTGTAAATGACTGACTGCTTATTTTCAGGCTTGCGTAAGACCTAAAAAAGTCAGTTTTCAGGCCATCCTACAGGGTCATTTAGACTACCACATTCTGTTCTTTTATTATCAATGCAAAGTAACCTGTTCTCGTCAGATCACTGAAGTTAAGCAACGTCGAGCCCGGTTAGTCCTCGGATGGGTGCCCATCTGAGCGATCGATTTGGACTCCCGCGTAGTGTCCTTGGGCAATGCACTTAACCCTGATTGTCCACATGGGGGCACGATGACACCGTGTACTAAGGCGTACTGCACGTCGATGGTGCACATGTCTTCAACCAATCTAACCCTGCTTGTGCTGCAGTACAGAGTTACGATGTTGGGGAGCTGGCAGTTGCTTGTCGTTGCTCAGTGGTTCTCACCGGGTACTCCGGCTTCCTCCACCCATAAAACTGTCACGGTCATGATTAGCCATTTTGCATAAATATGTGACCTTAAATACCAATAAATAAATAAATTATCAATGCAAACATTAAAATAATAAAAAATAATTGGTTCATGTCATATTAATTACTCAAGTAAATAAATTGGATAAAATAAACTGCCACCCATGTTATATAGATTAGGTCTAAAACATAAAACAAACCAAGTATATGAATCTTTCTGAGTTTAAAGATATAATAACTGGAAAAATAAAAAATAAAATACGAAAAATGCCCGCCTGCATGCATTTTTATAAAAAATGTTTCATGAAACACAAGATCTACTTTGTGTGGCCTAAAAGGAAATTTGTGCTTGAATGATAAATCAATAAGACAATGCACGAAATGGTAAGGAGATTCAAGAATAATTTAATCCCACAGCCCTATAGGGCTGTGGGATTAAATTACTACTGAAACTGACCTAGAATATAAAACAGATTTGCTCATTTTGTTGTAAATAATCTTCTGTTGAACAATTCCCAAACCCAGACGAAAGGGTTACAACAATGTTTAATTATTAATAATTAACTCTCATCCCCATGGGAACCCCGGGAAGTGAAGCTGTATTTGTTTATTATGGTAAATAAGCTCAGTTTACTGGTGAAATAGGACCCTGTAACCAGTGCCTGAGGTGGAATTCCAAAAGTAAAGGTACAAATTTTCCTGATGTGGGGCGATTTTTAATGGAGCCAAAAAGGTAGGGTACAAAAGTCTGACATTTTTAGAGAAGGGACGAATTTAAATAATCCAAAAGTAGAGGTACAAATTTTCCTGATGTGGGGCGATTTTTAAAGGAGCCAAAAAGGTAGGGTACGCATACATGGGGGAAAATTTGCATACACCTCGAAAATGGATGATTTGATCCCGTTTTACCGGGAGTTTCTAACCTAAAAAGATTAGAGAGAATTCAGTGAAATGTTTCACCTTTGAGAAAAAATGACATTCTCCCAGTGAGCTGTCGGATGCCAGCTAATATACCTTAACTGGCAGCCGACAGCCAACCAGAATGCTGCAACGAAAGTCCGTGCAGCACAATCGTGAACCAAATGTATGATTGTTAAATCTAACTTAAACAGGGAATTAATATTATTTGTTATTTAATATTGAAATTAAAATCCTTAAGAAGAAAACATCTTTTAGTGTAACTGGAATTAAAAAAAAATATAACTTTATAAGATTTAAAATGAAAATTCCGGAAATGATAAAAACGGACACCGGGTCATCTAAAATGACTCCCGTTACATGATTGTAAGATAATATTCATTTATTCATGTTGCCCACTAACAACTATAACCCGGTGAGAATTCTTCATAAATATTACCGTCCGATTTTTTTTCATTTTTTTCAATTTTGACCAGAAACAAAGCTTATTACCTCCTATTCACAAAAATTGCTTTTGAAATTTTTTTTTTTTCAATTTTTGTCTCAGAAACATAGCTTATGACAACTCATCGAGCTTGTTTTAATGAAGGTCATAGGCTGTGTTTGTGGGTTAAAAATGGGAATTTTTATTGATCTATAAAACTTTTGTCTTCTTGTAGTGTTAGGTAACAGGTTAAAACATGGTGCTTGAAGCAGTTCAGGGTAGTAACACAAATAATTACCAGCTCAAAATCAATACTATTTGCAGTATACTGTTGAATTTTTAAAGAATGCTATATTGCCTATGAGGCATATATTGTGACCAAGTGAAATGCAGTTAATTATGTCATCTGTAAGACTTTACCTGAACTTGGAGGAGCCAAAATAAACCTGGGTGAAGCCGAGTTTTACAGAAACTTATAATAATATTGCAATGTGCTAAGCTTGTATATTAAATTTACAGTGTGATGGATGTTCTGCAACATTGACTTTTGTTTTAAAGAGCATTGCACGTTAAAACAATGTTTAGTAAATGTCATTCTGATTAACCCTTTACCCAACAAATCGGCCGCATCCGCCCACGTAATATGCAAATTCAGCAGTTGAAAAAATATTATTTTTCAAAAAATTTCAACAAAACCATATCATGTGAACCCTCGTTGGAACGAGCTCATCAGTAGGTAGAGATACAGGCTGCAAGCCGAGAGGTCCTCGGTTCAAATCCCACCTGCAGCAACCGCGTTGTGGCCTTGGGCAACACACTTCACCCCATTGCCCATGTGGGGGCACGGTGGCATTGTGTACTAAGCCATACTGCACGTTGATGGTGCACCTGTCTTCAACCAATGCTAACCCTGCTTGTGTGGAGTTAGTATGTTGGGGAGCTGACAATTGCTTGCTGTTGCTTGGTGGTTCTCTCTGGGTACTCCAGCTTCCTCCACCCGTAAACCTGTCCTAGTCTTGATTAGCCATTGTGCAGAAATATGTGTCCTTAACCCTTTACCTAACAAATCCTCGAATCCGCCCACGTAATTTGCAAACTGAGAAGTTGAAAAAATAAATTTTTAAAAATATTTCAACAAAACCATATCATGTGACCCCTCATTGGAACAAGCTCGATGAGCTCGTTCCAATGAGTGGTCACATGATATGGTTTTGTTGAAATTTTTTTTAAAAATTTAAAAAATAGTTTTTAAAATAATAAATTTTGATATTCTCTGCATTGGGTAAAGGGTTAAACACCAATAAATAAATATTTGAACCCTTTTCCCAACACAGAATATCAAAATTTATTATTTTAATTATTTTTTTTTTTCAACAAAACCATATCATATGACCTCCTCATTGGAACAAAGTCAACAAGCTTGTACCAATAAGAGGTCACATGATATGGTTTTGTTGACATTTTTTTGTCATGGACACATAGTAACACACCCAACTGTGGGGGACTATTGTTTGATCGTGAACGATCGGCATTGAATTTGTTTTATTTATTGTTCTTGGGATCGCGGTGGCTCAGTAGACAGAGGTGCAGGCTGCAAGCCGAGCGGTCCTCGGTTCGAATCCCACCTGCGGCAACCGTGTTGTGTCCTTGGGCAAGACACTTCATCTCCATTACCGTGTACTAAGGCGTGCTGCACGTCAATGGTACGCATATCTTCAACCAATCTAACCATGCCTGTACTGCAGTGCAGAGTTACGATGTTGGGGAGCTGGCAGCTGCGCGTCATTGCTTGGTGGTTCTCTCCGGGTACTCCGGCTTCCTCCACCCGTAAAACTGTCACGGTCATGATTATCCATTGTGCATAAATATGTGACCTTAAACATCAATAAATAAATAGCAATAAATAAATTTATTGTTCTTATAAATGTTTCGAAAAAGTTTAACAAAACCTTATCAGGTGACTCCTCACTGGAACGAGCTCGATGAGCTCATTCCAATGGGGGTCCCATGATATGATTTTGTTTAAATTTTTGGAAGTTTTTTTTTTCAACTGTTCAGTTTGTAAATTACGTGGGTGGATGTGGCTGATTCGTTATGCAAAGGGTTAACACAGAAGGAACATGCATTGTTTGTGACCCTCTCACCCTGGTAATTGTCCTGTTACTTCAAAGTCTTTGGCACAGCTTGGTTGAGTGAAATTTAACAAGGATGATGATGTTGTCTCAGGGGAACCCTGCATGCCAGGTGGAAACACTGCTTTTAAACAAAGAAAGTCATTGAAATTTACTCAAATATATTTTGAAAGGTTAAGTATTTAGAGTCATGTAGTATACAATATATTGATTTTGGTATTGGTATGATTGCAGTATCAATGTATCCTGCTGAAGGAATCTCTAAATACCAAAAATATATCAGACAACAGAACGTGACTGGAAAGAAAAGCCTGTGGACTGCATATTTCCACAGACACTCGTCACTGGTCATTTAATGAAATAAAAATGCTAGAGAAATTACCCACGAGAGATATTTTCTCTCATCCTTTTTATTGCTTCGTTAATGATCCATGATATGTATGTGCTATTTCTGATGTTTTGACAGATAATACATTTATTATTTGTTGAATGTACCATATCTTAATTTAATGAGCTGATTGTAGAATTATTCCCTGTAGGAATGCCAGGAAGTGAATCACTGCTTGTTTACTGTGGTAAACAAGCTCTGTTTTACTGCCTGGTTAAATAGGACCTGGACACCAATGCTTGGGGTAGAAGTCCTCTAAAATGAGCAATATGGGTTTAAATGATTTCCTAAATTTGACTTTTCCTCCATGTTGTGGTCTGGCCACAGAAACAAGTGATCTTAAAAACCTATAAATAAATAAATAAATAAATAAATAAATAAATAAATAAATAAATAAATAAATAAATAAATATTCTGAGTCCCTGACTACTAGAGAATGGTAACCTGTGCAGCTGAATAGCATACCTAAAATACATAGACAATAGTTCACTACTCGGACTCAAGTACGATTTTTATCCTTGAATGGGGCGTGTGGGGGATTATTTCACGAGTTGTTAGCCAAGTGAAATAATCCACATGGCCCTAATGAGGATAAAATCATACTCGAATCCGAGCAGTGAACTTCTGTATTTCTTTTATTTTCTCCTTATTAATTTTCCCAAAACAATCCTTTATAATTGATTCTGTGGTTACTTTGAAAACATGTAAAAAAAATAAAAATAGTCTGTCATTGCTGATAGTGTAATATGATGCTGGGAGTGGAATACCATTTTCAGCGAGCGTGACTGGGAATATACAGTTAAAACTAGAAGTCCTGTCATGAAATGTGCACAAATAGCACGTCGATCTGCGCGTTAATCTACGCGTTATGACCATAGTAAGGCTATCAAATTCTGTATGTGCGCAAGCATGGTTTCAGCCAATGGACCTCCGGGTAACCCGGAGGTCCATTGGCAGAAAACTTGCCTGTGTTTGCTATGGGTAACCAGGAGGACCTGCCGTGCTATGGGTGACATTCGATATGGCAATTGCGCACAATTCCTATGCGCAATTAAGCGTAGATAAGCGCACAGTTTGTGACAGGACTTCTAGTTTTAACTGTAATTTTTTGTTTTATGGGAAGAAAAACGAAAGAAAATAAAATAAAGTTCAGTGTCCGTATTACTATTGGCATCGTGTCAGTTCTGAATACCATACCGATAGCATGGTAAATCACCCCCAAAATACTGATACTGACACTGAACCTTAATTTTAATTCTGCCCAGTATACATGGATTCCTGTCCAGCAATTTTAGCAGGATTTCTGAATCGGATGTTTCAGCTTTTGCAACACAAAAATCAAGGTAATTCCCTCGGGTGATGAAGGCAATTCTCACCTCTGAAACTTGTGATATGATTGATTCAATCAGGAAAGCATTCAAGTGTATTGGGCAGTGTTCCTGCTTTTGTATGGAAGTAATGAGTGAATTCATCAAGTTTCTTCTGTACTACACATGTCTGAGAATGATTAGTGCACACCATATTGAGATATATTGATCGCTTTGATTATTGACATCTGGCAGACAGGTTATATCTTGTGTGCAGTTGCCTGCTAAAAAGCTTTGTAACAAGAATCAGGTGCTGAATGTCATCAGCATCAATTAGAAATACACCCTTTTTGTCCCTGAAAAAAAAATCTTTATGAAATGCTTAACTCTTTCAATGTCATAAGTATAAATTTTTGCATCAGACCAAGCCAGAAAATAATCAGACTGTCATCTGCAAAATGAGGTCCCCAGAGGGTGAATTTGGTTATGCTACCTTGCACAGCAGGGTAGCATCACTACATTTACTCTCTGTCTGTGAACCTCAATTTGAATCAAGGTCTCAAATATAAACAGAAAGAGGTACTCAGAGGACAAACTGTATGGGATAGCATCAGCATATTCACCCTCTTGGGACCTCATTCTGCAAATGACTGACTGCTTATTTTCAGGCTTGCGTAAGATCTAAAAAAGTCAGTTTTCAGGCCATCCTGCAGGGTTATTTAGGCTACCGCATTCTCTTCTTTTATTATCAATGCAAGGTAACCAGTTCTCGTCAGATCACTGAAGTTAAGCAACGTCGAGCCCAGTTAGTCCTCGGACGGGTGACCATCTGAGCGATCGATTCGGACTCCCGCGTAGTGTCCTTGTGCAATGTACTTAACCCTGATTGTCCACATGGGGGCATGATGACGCCGTGTACTAAGGCGTACTGAACGTCAGTGGTGCGCATCTCTTCAACCAATCTAACCCTACCTGTGCTGCAGCGCGGAGTTATGATGTTGGGAGCTGGCAGTTGCTTGCCGTTGCTCAGTGGTTCTCACCGGGTACTCTGGCTTCCTCCACCCATAAAACTGTCATGGTCATGATTAGCCATTTCGCATAAGTATGTGACCTTAAATACCAATAAATAAATAAATTATCAATGCAAACTTTAAAATAATAAAAATTAATTGGTTCATGTCTGATTAATTACTCAAGTAAATAAATTGGATAAAATAAACTGGCACCCATGTTATATATATTAGGTCTAAAACATAAAAACAAACCAAGTATATGAATCTCTCTGAGTTTAAAGATATAACTGGAAAAATAAAAAATAAAATACGAAAAATGCCCACCTGCATGCATTTTTATAAAAAATGTTTCATGAAACACAAGATCTACTTTGTGTGGCCTAAAAGGAAATTTGTGCTTGAATGATAAATCAATAAGACAATGCACGAAATGGTAAGGAGATTCAGTAATAATTTAATCCCACAGCCCGGCCCTGTAGGGCTGTGTGATTAAATTACTACTGAAACTGACCAAGAAAATAAAATAGATTTGCTCATTTTGTTGTAAATAATCTTCTGTTGAACAATTCCCAAACCCAGACGAAAGGGTTACAACAATGTTTAATTATTAATAATTAACTCTCATCCCCATGGGAACCCTCGGAAGTGAAGCTGTATTTGTTTACTGTGGTAAATAAGCTCAGTTTACTGGTGAAATAGGACCCTGTCACCAGTGCTTGAGGTGGAATTCTCTAAAATTGGCAATATTGGTAAAATCAATTTACTAAACTTGGCTTTATTATGCGGTTATGATTAGTCATTCTGCAGAAATATATTACCTTAAACACCAATAAGTAAATGAATAAATTAAATCTAAGAGGGAGGGGAATGTTTTTGTCCCCTGACCCTTCGGGGGACTATTGTAATCAGCAGTGTCTGTCCATCCGTCCGTCCGTCTGTCCGTGCGTGCATCCATGCGTCCGTCTGTCCGTCCGTCCGTCACACCCTTGTCCAGATGATAACTTTAGTTTGGATGATTTTACTGAAACTAAATTTGGTATGTGTCTTACTTGGGTGGAAATGCAGGTCAAGTTCGAAAATGGGCACGCTCCACTGATTTCTACTGGATTTATTCCCCTTTTTCGACTTAAAAAATACAGTTTTTGTGTTGTCCGGATGATAACTTTAGTTAGGATCATATGATTGAAACGAAATTTAGTATGCCGCTTATTTGGGTGGAAATGCAGGTCAAGTTCGAAAATGGGCACGCTCCACTGATTTTTACTGGATTTATTCCCCTTTTTCGACTTAGAAAATACGGTTTTTGTGTTGTCCGGATGATAACTTTACTTTGGATCATTTGATTGAAACGAAACTAAGTATGTGGTTTAATTGGTTGGAAATACAGGTCAAGTTAAAAAATGGCCATGCTCTGCGAACAAATTGCATCCTAACAGCTCCCTTGAATTTGCCATCTTGGTCGGGGGACCGGGGGCGTTGCCCTTGTTTCACATGGGTTGAAATTCAGATGAAATTTATTGAAAGATAATTATTATGTTGAAAAATTTTTAATTCTCAAGTTTTTAAACATGATGTTGGGGTAGGGAGGAACGGGAAGCATCTCTTGAACAGACCACATGCCTTGCCAGCATGATATCAGTCTGCCTGCAAGACTTAAACCACAACCTACTAATTTTGAACTTTTTAGTTTATCGGTCCTATTGGGCCCTGCGAGGTTTTGAGATTCAATTCAATTTCAAATCTTTAGTTGGCATTCAGTTCAATTCAAAATTGGCTGTCCGATTCGTTTTCCTTTTGAATCTTTTCAATGGAATTTCACTTGATATCAGCCATCTTAGGCATCTCACAAAATGTATAGCTGAGAGAGAAATTGCACAGAAATACTGTTCAAAAAAATACGGAGTGTAATTTCTACTGTATTAACATAAAAAGCCTCTGTAACCATGCCACCATCCATGATAATTCCAGTCCACTAGTCACTACCACTGCCGAAAGCAAATTTAAAGTTTCCAAGCAATATTGATGATGATCTCACATTTGATGTCGGCCAGCTCCATGCTGTGCTCAGTACAGAATTCTTGCACCCATTTCTCTTCTTGAACAGAAATGTTTATTGGGTAATATTCCAACTGCATCATGTAGATGCAGGGCTTATATTTCGTCTAAATTTGTGAGAATCCATTTGGATTCTCGTGAAAATGGTTGCGAGAATCCATACCTACCACGAGTGTCCCAGGATCCCATGACGCCACTGTTGTATACTGATAACACATGTTAACCTTTTACCCAACACACTTTTTTAATTTTTAAAACTAAGTTTGATAATTTTTAAACGATAAATAATAAATAAATGATAAAATAATTAAATGAACAACATTTACCAACAAAATCTTACAAATATGGCTGTCGTTGTCCAATGACAGCCATATTTGTAATGTTTTATTGAAAAAGTGTCAGGATATTTCAGGTCATGTTAGCCTTCTATTTGTTAATTTGTTGCCGCTGTGTTAGTTAAAGGGTTAAATTGACTCAGTTTTTTTCACGAGAATCCTAGCAGAGGTGCTGCGAGAATCTACATGGATTCTCGCCAGTTTTATTGCGCGAATCTTTGTGCAAATCGATTCTCGGATTCTCGTTGAAATATAAGCCCCGAGATGGAATATTTATCAGTCGAGACTTCAAGACACCTGTATTCAATTCGAGGCTCTATTCGATTTTGAATATTAGACTCAATTCAATTTGAGATTTGATTCAAATTAAAAGTATGTGATTCGCAGGGCCCTACTGTCGTACCTCACATCACATGGAAACCTTGAGAAGTGAAGCAGTTCTTTTTTACTGTGGTAAACAAGTTCTGTTTTGCTGGTAAAGTAGGACTCAGTCCCCAATGCTTGGGTTGGTAGTCCTCAAAAATGGGCAACATTGGTACAGTGGAGCCCACTTAATTGGATATCTCTTAATTGTATATCCCTGTTAATTGAATATAATTTTCAAACACAAAACCATTTACCATATCTTCAGTACAAATTTGATCTGTTCACCCCCTGCACACTGAAGTCAAAATCTCAAAATTTCAGGCTGCTAATTTTTCCCATGATGCAACTAGAAATTTAATCAATTCAGTCTTGTTTGACAGAGTCCATTGAACTTCAGTGTGCAGGGAGTTAATTGCATATGGGTTGCAAAGTAAACTTCTGTTAATTGTATATAAATTTTTGTAATATGTCGAAAAAATTACTGTGACACACACCAAATTCCCCTTATTTATCAACCTTTTTGGCCTCACTACATCCAATACAGGCATTTATTCTTTTATATCTTGTTTGACAGAGTTCTATGAGCTCTGTCAAACAAGATATAATAGAATAAATGCTCAGTTTACCCCCAGAACACAGGAAACTGACCAAATCCCTATTAATTGTATACTCCTGTTAATTGAATAATTTTCACTGGCAAAATGTATATTCAATTAAGAGGATTCTACTGTATAAACGATTGACTAAAGTTGACTTTCATCTCCGTGCTGTGGTCACGATTAGCCATTGTGCAGAAATTTATGACCTTACACACCAACAAATAAATACATAATTAATTAATAAACATCTTAAACATAAATATTATATCTTGTTTGACAGAATTCTTGTCACATCGTAACCTTGTTTTTTTTATTACAGCTCTCAGGATCACCAACTGCACAGAGTTACATACAGGCAGTATTGAATCATATGAGAAACAATGGAATTAAAATAAACTTCAAGGCTCAAGGTTTGTTGGATAAAATGTAGCGGCGCGCATTGGATTGTTTGGTTAGAATAACCTCGTAGTTACATATAATCAATAGGGGGCACGGTGGCTCAGTTGGTAGAGGTGCAGGCTGCAAGCCGAGAGGTCCTTGGTTCGAATCCCACCTGCGGCAACCGCGTTGTGTCCTTGGGCAAGACACTTCACCCCGATTGCCTACATGGGGGCACGATGACGCTGTGTACTGAGGCGTACTGCACGTCGATGGTGCGGATGTCTTCAGCCAATCTAACCCTGCTGACAGCTGCTCGTCGATGCTCGGTGGTTCTCTCTGGGTACTCCGGCTTCCTCCACCCGTAAAACTGTCACAGTCACGATTAGCCATTGTGCATAAGTATGTGACCTTAAACACCAATAAATAAATACATATAATCAATAAATACCAAATCATGTACTATATCTTTTTGAGAGACCTGGTCTAACAGCATGTAGGTTTACAGAACATATTCCTGTTTTATGTTTTCAGTTGTTACCTGTTAACTGAATATCCACTGTACTAATGGAAATTATTCAATTAACAGTGACATTCAATTAACAGTATTTCCTGTATTCAATTAAGAGGGAGTTGATCCTCTTCCTGTATTCGAAAGATAAAGTGAGTATTTATTCCACAGTACGGGCACTGTGGACTGGTCACTTTCAGTGGGCGGGCAGTACTTCCGCGGACGCAATAATAGTAGATTCTAAACACTAATTATAGGAACAATCATCCAAAATTTAATTGATGAAGCACCGGGTACAACCTGGTGCTTCATTAATTAAAATTTTGCTGCTTATGATCAGTGCTCAAAATAACTTTTTTTCTTTGCGTAGCAAAATGCTACAAATTTCCAAAAAATGAATAGCATTTTGTAAAAATTACATAGCTATTTTTGTATACCAGAGTTATGTTATACTGTTTTGTATTGAATTCTTCTAAGTAGATAGAATAGTTTACATCCATTTCTGGGCATTTCCAAATGATCTGCAACACATGAAACATTTACTATGTTTTTTTTTAACTGAACTGCCTCTAAGGGTTGCATGGACTTGGATATTTTCAAGTAGCGTCTTGGTTGATCAATAGAGTTCTCAAAATGGAAGTTGGAATTTTTAATTTGATGGGCTTGAAGTTATTTTTAATGTACATTTTATGCAAAATGTTGTAAAAACAGGAAGAATTTAAACTAATAGAATTCATCTTACATATGAAGTTGCTAATGATGCTTGATGGAGAGTTAATCTGAGTTATGCCTGGAATGTTCCACAATCAGAAGTAAAGCATCAGTGAACTAGTTTTCAAATTTGTTTGCAAATTTTCATTTACATTTTGCGATACAAGATAATCAACTGCAGCCTAATAGGCTGCAGTTGATTATCTTGTATCGCAAAATGCTATAGATAATTGAACATTGTGTAGCTTTTTGCAAGTTTTGCCTAGCAAAAAGCGACGCGACACCGCTTATTTTGAGCCCTGCTTATGATCTACCGGTGACTACTGTCTCATATTTCAATAAGACTAAAATCTCGTCCTCTGATTGGACGAGAGCTTGCTTATTTTTTTCTTTGCTTATGGCTTACATACCATATTGTTACCATTTGACATCTCCACACAAAATATTTGAAATTACCTTGCCCATTTTGTAATTATTTCGTCAACAGAGTGAACTGCAAGCTGCTTCATTTCTTATCAACCTACTCACAATTGTTTACTACAGGCTTGCACTACAGTGGAAGTCCCTAACTCGGATAAAATACTCTCTATTTTTGTCGTTCCCAAGCAAGTTGGGAAAGAAAAGTGGTGCAAAAGCACCAATAAAAATAAGCCAAAACTGGGTCGAGTGCAACCGGCGCAGACCCAGTACAGGACGCTCTCTCCCAAGTACAACTCCACGACTTCCGTTGCCAGTGCGCATACCGTCTCTAAAGACTCATTCTTTTTAAAATCCGCTTCGTGTCGAGATGTTTTTGCACGCTTATCAGTGTTCCACCAACTCGATGTTTGATGATTCCTGATTCATTATACCACAGTGTATCCTTTGTATTCTCAGGAACAGTGTTTTATATTCTCTTTTTTCTCTTATATGTCCATCATGTATATTTATTTGCTCTCTCTCGAGTCGCGCGCGAATTTCGCGGGCCACGCGGTTCGGACTTAGATTATTTCACAATTATTGTTAATGCTTTTTTTGCAAAATTTTTTAATTGTGTTAGAGTTAGGTGTCAGCGGGGTACCACTCCTACAGTGTTTCTTCTTTCTGTTGAGAGTAGTCTTCCTGTTGGGTGGTTCCCGGTCGGCCGTCTGGGGTCTTTGTTTCTGTCACCTTTCTCTCTTTGGGGGTGTTCTGTTTTCTGATCTCACCTTCTCTGCTCCTCTCACCTCTTTCATGCCTAGGACAATTCCTTGTGGGCAGTGTCTGCTGCCTAAGCATGTGGACGATGTACATTCGTCGTGTTCCTCCTGTAATGGGTGTTCGGCCGAGGGGCCGTGTGGTGTCTGTGGAACATGGTCTTCCACCTTTTGGGCGTCTGTAAATCGTGTCGTTCGTTCTCGTGGCCGTGCCTCCCGCTCCCGCGGGAAAGGAGAACGTGGTCGTTCGGGGCCTCCCGAGCCGACTCTGTCTGGTGAGAGTTATTCCTCCTCCGTGGGGGATGTGCAGTCTTTTCCTGTGGTGGATACTGCGGGAGCCGTTGAGTGTTCTGGTGTAGAGATGCCTGGTTCCGGGACTACGGTCCCCCTCCAGTCGACATCTGAGGCTGTCACTAGGGTTGTGACTCCTCCTTCGGAGCCGAGCCGGTGTGCTCTCTCCATTTTTTCACCAGCCTCAACGACTCTCGACGTATCTACTACTGCTGCTGGTCCGTCTGCTTTGTTGTCTGTTTCAGCCGGCCTCGGCTTTTCGCTGCAGGGGACTGCAGAACTGTCCGATACTGTAGACGTGGGATATCGGCCCCAGCCTTCCCTGACTCAACTCGGCGAAGTCGGAAGGGGCTGCCGGCCGAGCCCATCGCTGTGGTCTCGTCGCCGTCGAGTACCACAGTTGTGTCTTTGGATTCGGATGTTCATAGTGGAAACACTATGAACTCCGTGGCGTTTCCGTCCGCTCACTCTGGTCACACGACCAGTTTTGGGGGACCAACGCCTTTTGTGCAGCCTGGACCTTCTGCCCCGCAGAGGTCCGCGGTGACTCTCATGAGTTCTCGCAATATTGATCCTCGGGGTGCATCGTACCCCTATACACGTCTGCCTTCAGATGTTTCGGCTGCCGCCCGTCGTCCCGCGTCGGGTGTTTTGGAGGATCGTGACCCTTCGCTGGTTAAGAGGGTCAGAGGTGAAGCCACTTTGCCGGTTCGCTCCCTTGTCGAACCGGTCGGTACAGGCAGTGAGCTTAGGGAGGCCCTCTCCTTACTCACTCAAGTTCTCTCAAAGAGCCTTCCTGTTGCTTCCAGCGAGGCTATGGGTGGTTTCCAGGCGCCTCCTATGGCGCCGCCTCCCGGGATTGGAAACAGGCCGGTTTCCGATTCCTCTGGTGTCCCGACACCATGGGAGGCGTCGGCTGGTTTGCCCACGATGGGCTATGTGTCTTCCGACTCTGGGGAGGAGTCCGACATGCTTGAGGTCGAGGGCCAGCAGTCTTCGGACTTGGGGGCGGCTCTTGACTTTGTGTTTGGGTTTCTGCCTGAGCTCAAACCTGCTAACCAGCCGACAGTGTCAGCCTGGCCGCGATCTTCGGTCGCGCGCCAACAGCCTATGGAGCAACCTGCTTCTGGGCGCCTTCGACCGTGCCAGTCGGTACAGGTGGTTGAAGCTTTTTCAGCATTGGATGCCAAGCTGAATTCCAAGGCTTTGAAGACTTCGTTCTTCACCAGGGTTGACACCTTTTTGCCTCCTGTGCGTTATCGTTCCTACGATTCCGCCAATCCGTCAGTCTGCCAGACTTTGACGGTTCTGGATCAGGACTCCACTTCCCTCGGGCTTTCCAAGCCCAAGTCTGCCGTCATTCCAATGACGACTCTGGAGTCCACGTTGGGCTTATCTAGAGAGATGCTTGGCATGCTTTCTCTCTCAGATCACGTCGTCTCAGCTTTGGCTGCTTATCTGCCTCCAGATAAGTTTGACGAGGTACAGGCTCCTTTGCGTGTGCTGTCTAAGGCGCTTATGCACCTTACTCACACGCATGCCTGTAACACGGCCAATTTGGAATTAGTTCGAAGGGACGCTGTGCTGGACACAGGTCGATCCCTTCCCGAGGAGCAGCGTGCTACTCTTCGATCTGCTTCTTTGGCAGGTCGCAACTTTTCCATGGTTCCGTGTCGACGGTCCGGGATGATGTCCTACGTCATTCCAAAGATCAGCTGCTGTTTCGTCAGCTTGATCAGCCTTCTCGGGGAGGCAAGGGCCGTTCCAAGCCTAACAAGTACCCTTCTGCTTCCTCTGTGAAGCAAAAGGCTGGTCCTTCTGCCGCCGCCTCTGCTTCTTACTCACGGGGTAAAGGTAGGGGTCGGCAGAATCGAGGGAAGTCTCAGGATTCTTCATTTAGCAGAGGAGGTGGTTTCTCCTCTCGCGGGCCTCGTCGGGGCTCGAAATGAAGGTCCTCACCTCGACTCGTCCCAGGTTGGAGGAAGGATAGCAGAGTTTGTAGACCATTGGACCACCATCACATCCGATCCATGGGTGTTAGATGTTGTTCGGTCCGGGCTGCGCATATCCTTCCGACGGCACCCCACTCTGTCAAGGGTGCCTCTTCCAACCACAGTTCCTTCAGACGTTTTACGTCGGGAACTTTTGTCCACGGAGATTGCCAATCTCCTGGCAAAGGGGGCGATCGAGGTCGTCAAGAACGTTCAGTCAGTGGGTTTCTATTCCCGCCTGTTCTTGGTGCCGAAGAAGGACGGCCGACTCCGACCGGTTATCGATCTGAGCATCCTGAACCAGTCTATCATTGCTCCCAAGTTCAGCATGGAGACTTTCAGGTCGGTCCGCCATTCAATTCACCAGGGAGATTTCGCCGCCAGCATCGACCTGCGAGACGCTTACTTCCACGTTCCGATGCATCGGGCGTCACGGAAGTATCTCAGGTTCGCTTTTCTGGGGCGAGTTTACCAGTTCAAGGCCATGCCTTTCGGCCTCAACCTGGCTCCTTGGGCGTTCACCAGACTGATGTCGCATGTGATAGCGTTCCATCGCACACAGTCCAGGGTGACTACTTCGGCATATCTGGACGATATCCTCCAGAGGCATTCCAATGCTGCCTTACTGGAATCGGATGTCGCCACTCTGTTGAGCTTGCTCACGTCGCTAGGATTCAGAGTCAACGAGGAGAAGTCGGACCTGGTCCCTTCTCAGTCGTTTTGTCATCTGGGGATGTCTTTCCAAACCAAATTCAATTTGGTGGCTGTTCCCCAGGCCAAGGCTGTGATTCTCTCAGCTTTTGCTCTGACTCTGTCCCAGTCCAGGTCCGCGACCGCTCGGAGTTTTCTCCGGCTGATCGGTCTCTGCGGTTCGGTGACGGATCTCATTCCTCTAGGTCGGCTGCGTGTCAGACCTCTCCAACACTTTCTGCTCAGTCGTTGGAGACCGAATGTAGATTCTCTGGATCAGGTGCTTCCGTTTCCGGACTCTCTGTATCCTCACCTTCTTCCCTGGACAGATGTTCAGTGGATTACGCAGGGTGTTCCGCTGGACTTACCCACGTCCGATCGCGTCCTGACGGCAGATGCCAGCGATCTCGGATGGGGTGCGACGTTGGATCCTCTCGGTCTTTCCCTACACGGGATGTGGGACCAGGATCAAGCAGCTCTACACATCAACCAGAAGGAGCTTCTTGCTCTTCTTCTGAGTTTCAGGCAGTGGATCCCTCACTTGTCGAATCGCCAGGTCCTTCTACTATCCGACAATTCGACAGTGGTTGCTTACATTTGGAACCAGGGCGGCACGCACTCACTTCCGATGTACGAGTTAGCTCGGGATCTTTTACTGCTCGCTCAGGAGGTTCACGCCGGGGTGGTTGTTCGTCACATTCCCGGTCGTCTGAACGTCCTAGCCGACTCCCTGTCCCGACAGGGCAGGGTTATTTCCACCGAGTGGATGCTTCACAGGGCAGTGTTCCAGTCGCTTTGCGATCTCTGGGGACGTCCCCACATCGATCTCTTTGCGACTCGTTGGAACCATCAGGTGGACACTTTCGTGTCCCCGTGTCCAGATCCTCTGGCTTTTGCCGTGGACGCTCTGTCACTCGATTGGAACGGTCTAGTCGGCTACGCCTTCCCGCCGGTTCCGATTCTTCCTCAGGTTCTCGCCAAAATTCGAACCTGCAGTTGTCGAATCATTCTGATCGCTCCCCTGTCGCCTCAGCGGGTGTGGATCAATCAGCTCCGCTCGCTGATGGCGGCGGTTCCGGCACGTCTCCCGCTACGTCGCGACCTTCTTTGTCAAGGTCGCCCAAGGAGGTTTCACGTCGACCCGACTTCATTGTGCCTTCACGCATATCTTTTGTCAGGTCCTGTCTCCTCCGTAGAGGTTTTTCGAGACGAGCAGTGGAGTGCATTTCTTCTTCAAGGAGGCACTCCACTGGTTTAGCTTATGCAGCTAAATGGAAGGTCTTCTGTCGATTGTGTGCTGATCACTCTGTTGATTATGCCAATCCTTCGATTTCACAGATTGCGGAGTTTCTGGTATATCTGTTTGATTCTCGGGGTCTCCAGCCTGTTACCATCAAGGGTTACAGGTCTATGCTTTCAGAGACTTTTTCTTATGTGGGGAAGCGTCGTATCGGCACTAATCCTTACCTCTCCAAGCTTGTTTGGCACTTTTCTTTGAAAAGGCCTCGGACTTTGCAGCTTACTCCACGATGGAATCTTTCGTGGGTGCTGCTTTGCTTGGGGGGGGGGGGGGGGGGCGCCGTTCGAACCTTTATCCCAGGTGGATATGCAATTTCTCACATACAAGACGGCTTTTCTGATGGCATTTGCTTCGGCCAGACGGGTTAGTGAGCTTCACGCCCTCTCGGTTGACCCGGCCTTTTTTAGGAGTTCTCCCAACAGTGTTACTTTTACCACTGATTGCTCCTTTTTGGCTAAGAATCAGTTACCAGATACTACTCCTCCTCCTATCTGTATCAGGGCTCTTCCCTCTGTTGAGGGTACTCGCCCTTTGCTCTGTCCGGTCCGTGCTATTCGCATTTATCTTGATCGGACACGCTTCATACGGAAGGGCAGAAAACGTTTTTTTCTGTCTCTCATTCCGGGTCGACAGAAGATCTCTCCTCAATCCATTTCTCGATGGATTTGTCTTGCTATTCGTACGGCTTATAGTCGTTTAGCAGCTGGCGATTGTATTACCAATCGTATTTCTGCCCACGAGGTGCGGGCACTGTCTACCTCTTGGGCTTATTCTAACTCCGTCAAGTTGTCGGATGTTATGCAGGCAGCCTACTGGAGAAATGCTTCTACTTTCTCCACCTTTTATTTACGCCAGTTGCAGGAGCAGTCGGAGGACCTTTTTGCCTTTGGTCCTCTTTCTTCTGCTCAGGCTGTTGTCTGCCATAGCCATTAGTCTTCTTGAAGGTCAGTTTCAGCCTTGTGCTGTTACTGCCCTTTTTTCTGTCTGTGTGTCACACAGGCTCATATGTCTCTTTTCATTGTCCTTTACCAATGATTGCGACATTCTGGTTGATAAGCCTCGGGACCTCTTCCTTCTGCTTCACGGTTCCAGTGCACTAGGGTTATGTGGGGGTTGGTTATGCGATTCCCTCCAGCCTTTTGTCTATTCAGCCTGTAGTAAACAATTGTGAGTAGGTTGATAAGAAATCTAAATTTTATAGTAAATTTCCTTTCTTATTATACCTACCACAATTGTTTACATGGAGGCCCTCCCGTCTTCTTTACGGGTAAAGAATCTTTCCTCCCCGCTGATCACATAACTCTAACGTTTACGGATTCAAAAAGAATGAGTCTTTAGAGACGGTATGCGCACTGGCAACGGAAGTCGTGGAGTTGTACTTGGGAGAGAGCGTCCCGTACTGGGTCTGTGCCGGTTGCACTCGACCCAGTTTTGGCTTATTTTTATTGGTGCTTTTGCACCACTTTTCTTTCCCAACTTGCTTGGGAACGACAAAAATAGAGAGTATTTTATCCGAGTTAGGGACTTCCACTGTAGTGCAAGCCTGTAGTAAACAATTGTGGTAGGTATAATAAGAAAGGAAATTTACTATAAAATTTAGATTTTTGTAGATTCTTCACATGTGCAGCAGGTGGTATTCTGAATAAAGTGTTGTTTAACCCTTTACCCAACGAATCGCCCACATCCGCCCACGTAATATGCAGATTCAGCAGTTGAAAAAATATTATTTTTCGAAAAATTTCAACAAAACCATATCATGTGACCCCTCATTGGAACAAGCTCATCAAGCTCATTCCAATGAGGGGTCACATGATATGGTTTTGTTGAAGTTTTTCGGAAAAAATTAAAAAAACGATATTTAAAATACTAAATTTTGATATCGTCTGCATTGGGTAAAGGGTTAAATTACAAACCAGTTTATGATTTGATGTAAGATGGAGTGACCTCGACCTTTAATTTTTATTGATTATTCATCCAGTGATATTGTGGGGTGTATGAGAGGTTTATTTACCAAATTTGTTATCATTACAAATTGCCTTGCTTATTTCATTATGTGCGTTTGAGCCTATGGGTAGGGTCTTATTGGAATATGTACATTATTGTAATAAATTTACAGTAACATGGTCTGAGGTTTGCAAACCATTAGATAAGTCTAATTTGGGCACAACAGCAAATATGGATGTGGCCTGCATGGCTGGAGAAGAAGCACTGGTATTTTCTTCGTCTTGGCATCTGTTTTAGGTTTTAGGTCCCGGGCATTTTAAAAAACTAGTTTACAACCCCTTGTTACAGGTCTTCACCATTTTCACTGGTTCCCGCCACCATCCTTTGACGTAAGTTTACTCAACTAACTCGAAAAGGCTTCTTAGTTTCCCAGTGTTGAGCCAAAGGTCTATTTGAATGTAAATACGCATGGCTTTTTCTTAGAAATGCCACATACATGGATATAATAGATCTGAAGCTTTAAGTGCATGATCATATGGAATTTGCCACAGAATAGCAATCGCTGTCGACAGTGTCGTATATGACACTGTCGACGCCGATTGCTTTTCTATGGCGAACTCTGTAGGTTTTAAAAAAAATTATTTATCTATTGCATTGTTTGATTCGAAGGTAAGCTCTACGCTTTACTGCAAGCACCAGGGAAACCTGACCAAACCAAATAATTGACATTGCGTTTCAATGTTTATTCGATGTCACTTTTAATTATCATGATTCTTCTTCTTTTGGTCTACAGTACGTGGAGAGTGGATTGTAACTAAATCGCCCATGGAGTGGGGTTATCACCCAAACTAGAACTTTCGTATTTCGTATATATCAACTAAAAAACACAAGCAATGTTTCAGTCAATGGACCTCCGGGTTTAACCCGGAGGTCCATTGGCTGAGACTTTGCTTGTGCTTGTTATGCTTTGCAACAAATTTGCAATTATTGCTTGGGTGGAATCTCCACTCCACAGGTGATTTAGTAATAATACACTCTCCACGTTCTGTATGTTTGCATGGTAGATTCTTAATATATTTTATCTTAGAATAAGTACCCAGTATGCGTTAAGTCTGTAATTACCCAAACATAGAGTGCATCAGAGGGCACCTGTTACAAAATCTATATCTTGCTATTGAATTATACAGCCATGTGCTTTGTTGCAGACTTTGTTGCAGTTTGTGTACAGTTAAAACTAGAAGTCCTGTCACGAAATGTGCGCTTATCTAGGCTTAAAAGTGCGTTGGAATTGCGCGCAGTTGCCATATCGAATGGCATCTAAAGCCTGACTGGTTCTCCTGGTTACTCATAGCAAACACAAGCAATGTTTCTGCCAATGGACCTCCGGGTTACCCGGAGGTCCATTGGCTGAAATATTGCTTGTGCACAGGCCATATGTACAGAATTTGATAGCCTTATTATGGGCATAACGCGTGGATTAACGCGCAAATCGACGTGGTATATGTGTGCATTTCATGACAGTACTTCTAGTTTTAACTATAATGTTACTATCTATAGAGCATTACAAGCTTTTGAAACATGTTTGCGAGGGACCCTGTATATTTCTTTATGAAAAAATTTTAAAAAATCACTTCTCAAAAGTATAATTATTAAATTATGGAACCACATTGCCTTTGTGCTTTTGTATCTGAATCACTAGAAGCATTTGAGTTGGAACAAAATGCATTTATCTGTTAACTCTTTACCCAATGAATGGGCCACATCCACCTGCGTAATATGCAAATTCATCTGCTGAAACAATATTTTTCGAAAAATTCCAACAAAACCATATCATGTGACCCCTCTTTGGAGGGATCACATGATATGGTTTTGTTGAATTTTTTTGAGAAAATTTGAAAAATGATATTTAAAATAATAAATTTTGACATTGTCTGTGTTGGGTAAAGGGTTAGCTGGTGGAGTGTCCTTGGGCAAGGCACTTAACCCCAATTGTCCACATGGGGGCATGATGACGCCGTGTACTAAGGCGTACTGCACGTCAATGGTCCGCATGTCTTCAACCAATCTAACCCTGCCTGTGCTGCAGTGTGGAGTTACAATGTTGGGGAGCTGGCAGCTGCTCGTCATTGCTCGGTTGAATATAGGTTAAAGAGTAAACTCTTGTTAATTGAATAAAAAGTCTTGTAACCTGTTGAGAAATTACCCAGACTCTCCCCAGTTTTCCTTTGTTTATAGACCTACATTGATTTGGCCTAAGTACACCCAATAAAGGCATTTAACCTGATATATCTTGCTTGACAGAGCTCTTGGAGCTCTATCAAACAAGATATAATAGAATAAATGCTAAGTTTAACTCTAGAATACAGGAAAGTGACACAATCCCTGTTAATTGAATACTCCTGTTAATTGAATAATTTTCCTTGGCAAATTGGCTATTCAATTAACCGGGTTCAACTGTATTACAATGCTTTGACTGACACAACCTGTCATGACTCAATATTTTATTCCAAAAACTAATTTGTTCACTTCCGAAACATAGCTTATGACAACTTATTTCCCAGTGGGAACCCCCAGAAATGAAGCAGTGCTTGCTGTGGTAAACAAGCTCTGTTTTTCTGGTAAAGTAAAACCTGGCAACTATTGCCTGGGGTGAAAGTCCTCTGAAATGGGCACTTGGTTATAAATGTTTGGCAGATTTGACTTTATATCCATATTGTGGTCATGATTAGCCATTGTGTAGATATATGTGACCCTAAACACCAATAAACAGACAAATAAACAATGACCACTCTTTGCAACAAACCGGAAAGCTCATCAAAGAGAAGTCATAACTTATGTTTTGGAAGCAAAGGTGTTTGAAAATAACGAAATTTGAATGACGATTTTTTAAGAATATAATGCTAGGCAAATTTGTCTGATATACTGTGTCAAAGAATAACAGAGCTCTGTGGAAAAGGTTTTACTTCCAATTTTTCTGTGAATCTATTTTATTTTTTTCACAGCCGTAAATTATCACATTTCACATCAGAGCGTTATTTCAAATTATTGAGATTGTTGCCCATGAAAATTTTAAAAAATTGTTTAATTTTCATTGAAAATATTGTTCCGTGGTACTTCTCTGCTTATCAAATTTTCATTAAGTTCTCATTTTAAAACAATTTTGATCCATATATTATCATTGTATAGGAATTATTAGGGAACTGAAACTTGCTGCTTTGGTTTTTTATAGCATCAGGAGAATGGTTAGACAATGATCAAATGACAATGGCAAATAAATTTTAAGCTGAGTATATATTTCACCTATATGTAAAATCACTTTGAACTATAATACAGCCTAATTATGCCATTAAATGAGGTTCTTAAAACTTTTATACATGCAGTTGTCAATTAACTCTTTGACTCTAGTGGTATTTTCCATTCCAGTTAAATGGCAGAAACTGGAAGAGTCCATATCCATTATTTGGGGGTAGAGCAATTAATATGTTTAACATGCAGCCTTCAGGCTGCATGTTGAAAACATTAATTGTTCTACACACACGTTCACTTAGTAGCCATCCTACTTTATGACGTATCATGTTGCTGGACGGGAAAAGCGGCCTCTCGTGTTGAAACAGTTAAGTACACAAAATATCCAGATGAAGCAGTAAGCCCTGGGAATCACACATTTATGATTCAAAGGAATTTAAGACTTGACTTGAAATCACTGCTTAGCAATTGGACATGTACAGGTTGTAGTCTTGAGGGAATTCAGGACAGTTGCCGAGTCTACCCAGAACAAAACTGAAAAGAAAATCAGACGCTTCCTTAACGAAAAAAAAACTTTCAACTGTTATCAAGCTCAACAGTGACTTACAAATGGCGAATGTAGGAAAATTTGAAAATTCAGATGGTTTTTGTATTCAATGATTGTTTCGGTTCATTTGTTTGGTATCCCCAGGATATTGAGTTAGATTAGTTTTTCAGTATATTGCCCGTCTCTTCAACTAACAGGTTATAATGAAAGCTACCTATGTCCAGGCCTGCAGTTACAAGTTTATTAGCCCAATTTAAGATTAATTACAATTTAAAAAAAATGAAAACATGATATCTTTTATTTCCAGATGTGGAAGATGGTGACATTAAGTCCATGTTGGATATACTATGGTTGCTTATACTAAACTACAGCATTCACAATCTAGGTATGTTTACTAGTCTGGGGGAAAACATTCTGGTTTTTACAAACTAGGATAGATACCCTGTAGAAGTTCTGGAGAGTAGAGCAGTGCTTGTGTACTGACGTAGACAGGTTCTATTTACTGGTCCAATATTTTTGTGAAGATGCGAGATTGCATGTGCTTTCTTCCATACAATCTCAGATTGAGGCCACACAAAGTAGATGTTCTGTTTCTCAGGCCAAGTTTTGTAAAATTGCATGCGGGCGGGCGGTTTTTTATGGTCCTTTTGGCGGCCGTATGCTCTCTTTTTATTAAATGGTTCATGTCTAATATTTTAGCCAAGTTAAAAGAATTGATAAATTTGTCCCTTGAGTGCAAGAAGGCTTTGCAATGCTTTAGCATTGCAAAGCCTTCTTGCTCTCAAGAGACATAATACACCACCACCAATGCTATTCCGTACATTATGAGTCCTAAAACATAAACCAAAAGCATGAACTTTTGATGGTAAGGAAATAATTACAGAAATAAAAAATAAAATAAAAAACCGCTCGCCCGCATGCAGTTTTACAAATAATGGCCTGAGAAACAGAAGATCTACTTTGTGTGGCCTAACACAAGTATTTTTTTCATTGATATCAATCACACTACCAGCAAAAGAAGCCTTAGTTTAGCAAGATACTGCTCATAAATAACTGTTTTGTTGAAATTTATTGGAGATTGCCAAATGGCACGCTCCACTAAATTGTAACAAAATTATTTTGTATTAATATTTTTCTTCTACTGCTCAGTCAGCAACAAATTATTGCAAACATTGTAAAGCCACTATATATAGTCGCTTTCAGCACACTTTTCAGTACATCCCTAATACAGCGGAGCCCACTTAATTGGATATCTCTTAATTGTATATCCCTGTTAATTGAATATATTTTTCAAACACAAATCCATTTACCATACCTTCAGTACAAATTTGATCTGTTAATTGCATATGGGTTGTAGAGTAAACTCTTGTTAATTGTATATAAATTTTTGTAATATGTCGAAAAAATTACTGTGGCCTCACCACATCCAATACAGACATTTATTGTATTATATCTTGTTTGACAGACAAGTTTGTCAAACAAGATATAATAGAATAAATGCTCAGTTTACCTCCAGAACACAGGAAACTGACAAAAACCTCTGTTAATTGTATACTCCTGTTAATTGAATAATTTTCCCTGGCAAAATGGATATTCAATTAAGAGGATTCTACTGTAGTAGCTTCTAGCTCTCAACCAGTGAAATTCCTACTTGCCTTACTGGTGTAAATATATAGCTTATGACCCCTCATTGAAATGATCAGAATAGAGTCTGAATCTGTGTGACAGGTGATTTTTTTTGTGAAGAACATTAGCAGGACATAGCTGTTACACAAGGTAAAGAGTTAAATTGAAAATGCCATGAAATGTAATTATAAAGTAATTAGATGTACAGTTAAAACTAGAAGTCCTGTCACGAACTGTGCTCCTATCTAGGCTTAATTGCGCGTAGGAATTGCACGCAATTGCCATATCGAATGGCATCCAAAGCATGGCAGGTTCTCCTGCTTACTCATAGCAAACACAGGCAATGTTTCTGCCAATGGACCTCCGGTTTACCCGGAGGTCCATTGGCTGAAACATTGCTTGTGCACAGGTCATGTGTATAGAATTTGATAGCCTTTATATTATCGTAACGCATAGATTAACGCACAGAGCGACTTGCTATTTGTGTGCATTTCATGACAGGACTTTTAACTGTAAGGCCTAAAAAGTTAAAAATCTGTTTCTCCACCCCTCCTACATGGTCCTTTTGGCTGCCGCATGCTCTTTACTTATAACCAATGCAAACTTCTTGCACTCAAGGGACGAAATACAACCTTCCCATGCCATTCTGTAGATTATGAGGCCTAAAACATAAAACAAACCAAGAATATGAACTTTTGATGGCAAAGAAATAATTACAATAAAATAAAAAAATGTTAACCCACATGCAATTTTCAGAAAAAAGGAAAAAGTGAGAAACAGGAAAGTCTAGTTTGTGGGGCCTAATGGTGATTTTTACCAGCGTCGCCAGCGGCAGAGCAGGTCTAGTAACCGCTCGACTCCATCCGTCTGTCAGTCCGTCATTCCGTCAGTCCGTCAGTCCGTCCGAAACACTTCTTCCGTCAAAGTTTTCTTGGCTTCTATGAAAGGGAATGATTTTATATTTGGCCTGCTGCTTCATAATGATGAGTTGTATCGTGTAAGCAATTTTCAGATCTGCCGTGCAGCCACTTCCTGTTTGCCGATACTTTGAAATTTTAGTGTACCCACTGAACATTGAAATTTTCCGTCAAGGTTTTCTCGGCTTCTATGCAAGGGATTGATTTTATATTTCATCTGGAGCCTGATAATGATCAGTTGTATCGTGTATGCAATTTTCAGATCTGCCGTGCAGCCACTTCCTGTTTGCCGATTCAATTACATGCAGCAATGCAGGTCCAGACCGGTATTGGTCTTGTTTGTGAAGAGCATTACCGGAATATGCTGTTACACAAAGTAAAGAAACTGATAATGTCAATAAAGTAATTAGAGGGTATTACTTAGTTAGTTTCATATCAGCCGAGACATTTGCTGGAGGTAACTTCAGATTAGCCTGAGACCAAAAGCTTATATGAAAAGGTTTATGTCAGCCTGAGACTGAATGCTGATTAGAAAAGGTTAAACTTTTCATATTGGCGAAAGGTGTCAGCCCGAGGTGACTTCATATCAGCCCGAGACTGAAGATCAAAGTTTGATCTGAAGTTACTGAGGCCTCATATCTCAGCTGATATGAAACTAACCAAGTAAGGCGTAAAAAAATAAAAAATCTGTTTCTCAGGCCCTCCTGCATGGTCCTTTTGGCTGCCGCATGCTCTCTTTTTATAACCAATTTAAACTTAAAAAAAAAAAAAATTAAATGGTTTATGTCTGATATTTTACCCAAGTTAAAAAAATTGATGAAGTTGTCCCTTGAGTGCAAGATGGCTTTGCAATTTAGCATTGCAAAGTCTTCTTGCACTCAAGGGATGAAATACACCACCACCCATGCTATTCTGTAGATTATGAGGCGTAAAACTTGAACCAAGAACATGAACTTTTGATGGCAAAAAAGTAATTACTGAAATAAAAAATAAAATAAAAAAACGCTCACCCGCATGCAATTTCACAAATAATGGCCTGAGAAACAGAAGATCTACTTTGTGTGGCCTAATGACCTCTTTATTTCTTATACCAAAATAAATAATTACAAAATGTTATCAGATCTATTTCAGTTTTCTGACAGTGTTATTCTTTCTCATTATTTTAAGACCGAAGCTTCCCCTTCTCCAACTCCAAGTTCAGCTAGTGAAACATCTTAATTTTCCCAATAGGGAAGCTGCCATTTTCAGATATCTGAACTTCCTCTTCTTCCACTTGATGAATCTCTGCTTATGACTTGGAATTTTAGTTTGTCTTCTCTTCATCCACCTCATCCTTACTTATTGCCATCATTAATTCATCCTTATACAAAACTTTGCTTCAAACTGCTCCACCGTATCTGATAACACTAATTTTCCTGATTAACCCTTTACCCAGCGAATCAGCCACATCTGCCTGAATAACATGCAAATTCAGCAGTTGAAAAAATACTATTTTTTAAATAATTTCAACAAAACCATATCACGTGACCCCTCTTTGGAACCAGCTCGTCGAGCTCGTTCCAAAGAGGGGACCACATGATATGGTTTTGTTGAAATATTTAATTATATTTTGAAAATTTTTTAAATTTTAAAAATGACATTTAAAATAATAATTTTTGATATCGTCTGCATTAGGTAAAGTTCCACGAATAACTGGGAATATTTTAATGTACATAAATTGGTTGTGTGAAGTAGTGCATCAAGGGGGACAACTCTAACTTGGTTCATATCGGTCAAGATTGGCATCATATCTGCCCAGCTTGAAGCCATATCAGCCGAGTTTTATGACGGGCAATTCTGGGAAAGAAAATCATATCTAATAACATTCCTTCACGAGGTGATCCTGTCTGTCGAATGTGTTGTTAAACTCTAGTAAATATATAACATGTAACAGTCAGGGCTGAAAAACTTAAAAATCTGTTTCTTCGGCCCTCCAACATGATGCTTCTGGCTGTCGCGTGCTCTCTTTTTATAACCATTGCAAAACTTAAAAACATAAAATTAAATGGTTTATGTCTGATATTTTATCCAAGTTAATAAAACTGACAAATTGTCCCTTGAGTGCAACAATGATTTTCAGTGCTTTTGCATTGCAAAGCCTTCTTGCAGTAAAGGGACAAAATACGCCACAACCCTTGTTATTCTGTAGATTATAGGAATCCCTTGCCAATGATCAGAAATGTCTTTGAATATTGAAACAATCCTTGAAAACCCTTGAAAATGAGATATCAGGCGATAAGAGGAGATTTATTTCAGAAATATTCTGCTTGCTTAACCCTTTACCCAACGCAGACGATATCAAAATTTATTTTTTTAAATATCATTTTTTCAAATTTAAAAAAAAATTTCAACAAAACCATATCATGTGACCCCTCATTGGAACGAGCTCGACGAGCTCGATCCAATGAGGCGTCACATGATATGGTTTTGTTGAATTTTTTTGAAAAATAATATTTTTTCAACTACTGAATTTGAATATTACGTGGGCGGATGCAGCCGATTCGTTGGGTAAAGGGTTAAAAGCAAGCTGAATATTGCCGTAATTAATCTTTTCTGCTCAATAGAATGCAATTGATGCATTAAAGTGAAGATATCATGGTAGTATGACGTTAGATTGGGATGTATTCAATCTTTCGATTTTGAAAATGGGATGTATGCTAAATACTTCTTGCTGCCATTTGAAATAAAGCATGCTATTGTTGAGTCCCGACATCGGAAAAATGTTTTCAAGAAAAAAATCAATGAACATTTGCAACTCCACTGGTGCACAGTAACTAGGGATTCCAAAATTATTACTATTTTTCAAATAAACTTTTTGCAGCCATAATCAGATTTATTTGAGTTGGATATAATAATGAAAAGCAACTTCAATGGAACAATCGTAATTCAATCATATTCAGATGTATGAGCAAAAATACAGGGAGTAGCATTACTGGCCTTTCAAGTTTGTCGAATTATGTTATTTACATACCGATTCTCAGAAAGTGAAGTTTGATTAATTTGAAGTTTTGGAATGTTACCGCTAATAATTCATGGTGTATTGTTCACACTTTCATGCACACATTGTATTATTTGGAGTTTTTTCCATGAACGTATTTTAAACCTTTACACGAAACACATGATATCAAAATTTGCAGTTTTAATTTTTTTCCTCAATTCTTAAAACAATTTGAACAAAACCACATCATGTGACCCCTCTCTGGGATGAACTTGATGGTTTGGTTGAAATTTTTGAGATGTTCTTTCAACTGCACAATTTGTATACAAAGCATTGGATGCAGCTGATTGGTTAGGTTAGGGTTAACTCTAGAGGTGGGTCGGTGTTGAATTTTCAAGTCTGTCGGTGTCAGTGTTTTTTTAAAAAGTAAAACCACGGTTGCGGTGTGGTTATCGGTGGTGGAACAGTCCAAGTTCATTCATCGAATTTAGGTTGATTTTGCAAACTTGCTTACCCAGTACAGTGTGTGAACAACGTCGAAACATCATCTGTCCTTGACAAAGATAAATTAATAGAACTGAAAAGAATGTTTGGCTTATTGATGTATATTGTAAAGTTCAAATTTACGCACAAATTTGTAGAGTTCACAGGTTGGGTTTTAACATTCCGTTCGGCGAAAATGCAGACTTTCCTTTGAGTGTCTTTCCACTCCGGGAAAATGGAAGAAGTTATAAAACACAGGCAAATTTAGTATTTTTCCAAGTGAATTTGGAAAGTGTCAGTTATGGGAAACAGTATTCTGTTGTGTACGGAACAAATTTCCTTAACAATCTGGGTTTTTTCTCATGAGTAAATATATTTTTAAATTTAGACTGAAAATACCCACAATGCATTGCCCTCTTAAAAATATGAGGTGGGAGAAGGTGAAAAGTTACCAATAATGTTTCGCTGACATTTCGGCCTCTCTTTAAATCCAAATGCCGCAGAGTCGGAAATCCGGTGAAATTGTTTTCATGGAATTATTGGAAACAATGCCAAACAGTAACCCACAGACTTTTATCTTGTTCCACCATTGTTAAATATCAAAACTATAAAAATGCGGAATGAAGAACAGATTTTCCCTGCCACCGAAAAATGTCAGTGTTTTAAAATTAATGCGATGCGGTTTTTCAGTGGTGGTCGAAAACCGAAAGTGCACCAAAAATACCGACACTGACCCAGCTCTTGTTAACTGAAAATCAAAAGACTGGATGTATTATAAGCTCATATTCCCTGAGCTTACATATTCATGTAACTATGCGAAACTCTTAGAAAAGAGCTATAGGGCATTTGCTCTTGAAAATCTCTGTGCTTCTCATTTTAAAATCCTTGAAAATATTTTTGGTAGGCCCTGACAACTCATTAGATAGACTGCTCATTTATTTTTTGGAGCTCTGATAAACATTTGATTAGGCCCCTGAAATCCTAACCTTTGGCTTGAATCGAATCTTAAGGAAGATTTGAACCTGAATCGAATCCGATGTGTTAAATACCTAGTAAAGTCAGCGAACTGCACAATTTTTCATGACTGCAATGAAAATTGAATGCAATATTCGGAGTGCCAGTGTAAATATATCATTATAAGATGGTTTATACGTTTACAAACATGTGAGTATTATGCAATCAATGATTATTATCAATCCAACTGAAACACATCGCAACAAAATGATAAGGAGTTTAACCCTTTACCTAACCTGAAAAGCAGATGACACTTGCAAAAAAAATTCTTGAATAACTAATTTTTTTCATTTTTTGTCTCAAAAACATAGGTTATGACCCCTCGTTGGAACGAGCTCATCGAGCTCGTTCCAACGAGGGATCATAACCTATGTTTTTGTGACAAAAAATGAAAAAATAATGAAAATTAATTGGCAATTTTTGAGAATAGCGCTGGCCGGTTTTGGCCGTTACATTGGGTAAAGGGTTAACTGCATATTCTCGCTCCCATCATATTGATGCAGCAAACAGAACACGATCCCGCCAAACATTCTTTACATACATATTTTTGTCAACCTCCCGTGTATCGAAAAGAAAAGAAATTTCCGCCATTTTAACTTTGTATTTTGGATCACTCACATTCAAAAAGGCTTTCCGTTAATAGTCATGGCGTGTGAGCACACATTCATGCCATGACGTAATATTAATGTAAATAAATTGAGTAACACATAAAGACATGTGAGTTCCAACAGAAGGAATTGTGAGTCACATTTGCTTTTATTATTTCATTGCAATTCTGTGTCGATTTAAAGATAACAATTGCTGACTCAATGAGTACAGATTACAATTCTATCAAGATGAACAAAAATGTTCTTGCACCTGGTTATTATATTATGATCCTATACAAGCCAGAAAATAAGCAGACTGACATCTACAAAATGAGGTCCCAGAGGGGGAATTTAGTGATGCTACCCTGCATAGCAGGGTAGCATCACTAAATTTACCCTCTGTGAAACTAAATCTGAATCAGGGTCTCAAAACTAAATAGAAAGTGGTACCCGTAGAATAAATTGGCCCACTGTATGGGATAGCATCATCAAATTCACCCTCTGGGGACCCCATTCTGCAAATGTCCGACTGCTCATTATCAGGCCTGATCATATATTAGTTTTTATACCCCCCGCAAACAATGTTTGGGGGGGGGGGGGTATTTAGGAATCACCCTGTCCGTCCGTCCGTCCATCCATCCATCCATCCGTCTGTCCTTCCTTATAAGTGCAACTCCTCCTAAACCGTTTGAAGAATTTTCATGAAACTTTACACAATGGAAGAACTCCATATGAAGATGTGCACAAAGCAATATAATTCCGTTCTGACGTTTCCAAGGGGAGATAATCCAGCTTATATTAAGGCTTCCACGTTTACACGTGTAAACGTGAACGTTTCGTTTATGGGCATTAAACGTTTACAGTTCTGGTAAATGTGTATACGGAATGAAGTTTTAATAGTGTAATTTTCCTTGAGTCCCTTCACAACACGAATTTCATGTTTTCCATTTTTAATATGGCGTCTCAAGTAACCGACGATAAAAAGCTGAAAAGCGATGTGTGGAGGACCAACCACCCCTTGACACGTAGCCCAGTAGCCCACGCCCCCATTTATTCGCGAAGATGGTGAGATGGGTTGCGAATATCTGCACTCTGCAGTCTGCAATTCTGTGCAAGGAAATCGCATCTTTTTGGATTGATGTTAAATTGGATCGGCACTACAGTACACAGTGTAAAGTATGCCAGGACTACTGTAAATCGTCTGCCTCAATAACATAAATTGTATGCCCTGTACGCAACGATATGATAAACTTACTGTGTATTATTACACACTTCTATCAAATATTGACTACTTGCATTGTTATGTTAGTATGTGTAAACATTTCTGTTTCGTTTACAGACAGTCGTTTAAACGTTTACAATTTTGTGTAAACGTGAAAGCCTTAACTTATATATTTCAGGCGCGGGGGGTATCACTTTGTGAGCTTGCTCACAGTACCTCTAGTTGACAACTGTTTTGGGGGGAATTCATCAATAAAGCATTGTAGTAATAACTATAACAAAACTGCATCATGGATTTGAAAGTTTCAATACCTGTCGATGGATTCGAAATTTTGAATACCAATCAATGGATTCAAATCTCGTGGAAGATTCAAATCTAAATTAAATCTCGAAGCCTGGCAGGGGTGTACATTTGATGTTGATAAAAGTTTGGAATGATTCTGTTTCTTATCATCAGACCATAATAGTCATGGTAGAGAGAGAAACAGTGTTCACAAAGCAATATCCATGTGACTCATTATTGCTATTAGTTTAATTTTGTATATTGAGTTGGTTGGGTGGCTCCTCATGTGAAAACTGGTAAAGTGAAGCAGTGCTTGTTAACTGGTAAACAAGCTCTTTTTTACTGGTAAAATGGGGCACAATGGCGTTGTGGTAACTAATTCTCATCAGATCACCAAAGTTAAGCAACGTTGAGACTGGTTCCCATGCGTTGTGTCCTTGGGCAAGGCATTTAACCCTGATTGTCCACATGGGGGCATAATGATGCCATGTACTAAGGCATTCTGCACGTCGATGGTGCACATGTCTTCAACCAATCTAACCCTGCCTGTGCTTCAGTGCAGAGTTACGATGTTGGGGAGCTGGCAGTTGCTTGTCGTTGCTCGGTGGTTCTCCCTGGGTACTCCGGCTTCCTCCGCCCATAAAACTGTCACCAACTCAATATGACCTTGGCTGTTAAAGTGTTGTTAAACCTTAATAAATAAATAAATAAATAAATAAATAAATACTGATAAATTAAGACCCGGTATGTATTCAGCGGGTCAGATTTCTATTTAACTCCTTAAACACTGAAGTTAAAATGTCAAACTTTCCCATATAATAATAATGATAACGCAGCTTGAATTCAACCAATTCATTCTTGTTTGACAGAGCTCAGTAAGCTCTGTCAAACAAAATTGTATTTATTAAATTCCAAGTTGAATAATAAGAAAAATTTGCTGTTTTAAATTTTGGTATTTTGACAGTGTTACCCATGCATGGCTTATATTTCGACGAGAATCCGAGAATCGATTCGCACAAAGATTCGCGCAATAAAACCAACGAGAATCCATGTAGATGGTTCTCGCTACACCTCTGCTAGGATTCGCGTGAAAAGAATTGAGTCAATTTAACCCTTTATCTAAGACACCGGCAACAAATTAACCAATAGAAGGCTAACATGACCTGAAATATCCTGACACTTTGTCAATAAAATTGCACAAATATGGCTGTCAGCCATATTTGTAAGATTTTATTGTTAAATATTGTTCATTTAATTATTTTATCATTTATTTATTATTTATTGTTTAAAAATTATCAAATTTAGTTTTAAAAATTAAAAAGATGTGTTGGCTAAAAGGTTAATGTGTTACCAGTATATGACAGTGGTTGAACCATGGTGGTGTCATGGGATCCTGGGACACTCATAGTAGGTATGGATTCTCGCAAACATTTTCACGAGAATCCAAATGGATTCTCACAAATTTAGACGAAATATAAGCCCTGCCCCGGGGATCTTGGAATTGAAGCAATGCTTGTTTCCTGTGGTAAACAAGCTCTGTTTTACTGATAAAATACGACCTGGTGACCAGGGGTGGAAGTTCTCAAAAATGGGCAACATGGGTATAAATGATTGGCTGGACTTGATTTTATCTACATGTTGTGGTCATGATTAGCCATTGTGTTGGAGTATGTGACCGTAAACACCAATAAATAAATAAATTGTGCTGAATGAAACCATTACTTCTTAGTAATATGTGGTTACATAAGTGGAATTAAAATGAACAAACAATTGAGTTATGCTACCTTGACTCTGGTGAATGGTATGTCATGACATCTCAATAACATATACGTGGTTCAGTGTACAATTGTATTTATCATTCAAATAAAATAAATAGAGTTTATGTATTAGCTCCTAGTTAGCAGGAATATTATATATACTCATATTTGTTCTGTTATTCATTAACCCCAAAATAATTATTTGAAGCAAGGTTTGGAATTTTTATCTAATATTTATCTGATAACCATAGAGTATAACAACCGTTGTATATACTTGAAGTATATACAACGGGTGTTGTATATAATTATAATTTATGCGAACGACCTCTGACCTCACCTCTTTCAATTCCATTTTCATTCATTCATTCATGAAACATCGTTATATCACAGGGCAGGTTTTAATTGTATGCTTATTGCACTTTGTCAAAATCCTCTGATGGTGTCATTTCTTATTTATTTTGCTTCAATAAAGGCAACCTAAAATTTTGCTTCAAAACATTGTAGAAATTACTTGAATGTTAATAGTAATTAGTATGCGGCGACTGCGAACTATTTATAGTCACGGCCTCGATCAAAAGTACTCGCAGAACTGCGCTAATTAAAAGTTCATCTGCTCTACCTGATAAAAAAACACTTCGTAAAAATTGTAAACAAACGCAAAATTATTTGTTATATTGGGACTACAGCATAAAACACGGAAGAAAACTGGAACTATGTCAAAAAAAGAATAACTCTACTGAAACACCGTTTTGTTACTGTTAATAAAATAGTTGAAATTTATTTTGTTCCAGCGCAGTTACATGATGCAAGAAGTGCAATCGCACTTTACAATCGCCGTCATCAATTTTGTAATGTAAGGGACACAACTCTATGCGTCTTGTCCTATTTCTTTTGTCTCGTAGACTGGTTTTCTTTGGAGGCCTGTGGGAAGCATATATAAGTCGGGTAGACGCACGAGACGAGTGTCTGTTTGTTATCAGATAAAAACAATAAACATATAGTGTGTTTTTATATCTGTGTTATACAACTCGTTGAAATATGGTTTATTTTTTCTCGGCAAAGCCTCGAAAAAATAAACCATATTTCAACTCGTTGTATAACACAGATATAAAAACACACTATATGTTTATTGTCTATATATACACCAGTGTACCTCTCTCTCTTTCTGTACCTTGTTGACTTTGTTGTTTTCAAGTTGTGGAGCTTGAGTGTGGTAAGTTTGTGTGACGAGTAACATGGATGGGTTTCAGTCATTGCTGGTCACATCTTTAACCCTTTAAACCCTCATTTCCTGGAATGGTATTGTCTTGTGCACGCTTACAGTTAGATACGTCAATCCAATATCAATATACAGGGAGGATAAAATAATAACTGCAGTCTGCAGCCATCTGGCTGCAGACTGCAGTTATTATTTTATCATCAATGCCCCGTTTATAGAACTCATATAATAAGACAAAAATGGGACAAAATTATACCTTGGACCAAAAAATCGGTCTTACTAGTTCAAAGGGTTAATGGGTTTAGTGCATTGTTTTTGTTTGATAGGTATCTCCATTAGTACAGAATTTAATGGAGTTAATTCATTACCTTACCAAGCCTGAATATAAGCAACCTGTCATTTGCAAAATGGGGTCCCCAGAGGGTGAATTTACTGATGCTATCCCATACAGTGGGCAAGTTTTTCCTCTAGGTACATCTTTCTGTTTTGGCCTGAGACCTTGATTCAGACTGAGGTTCACAGGGGGTAAATTTTGTGATGCTACTCTGCCTTGCAGGGTGGCATCACCAAAAACCCCCCTATCTGGGGCCTCATTTTGCAGATGACAGTCTGCTTCTTTTCAGGCTTGTACCTAACATATCTGTTTCATTTAAACCCATGTATGCTGTCTATTTCGGAAAACTTCCTCCCAAGTATTGGGTACCGAGTCCTATTTTATTATTTTGTTCTTTCTGTCATCACTTGTGAAATAATTTTGATATCTACGCAAAAAGTTTAGGCATTTTCAATTTGCGATATTACTTTAAAATAACTATCTTAACCTATAATTTATGAATTGAACAGTTGTGAAAAAAAAATTATTTTTTCCAATATTTCAACAAAACTATATCATGTGACAGTTTGTGAGAAATTTTGGAAACAAAATAATTAAAATAACAACTTTTGGTAAGGCCACACAAAGTTGATTTTCTGTTTCTCAGACCATTATTTGTAAAATTACATGCGGGCAAGCGTTTTTTTATTCCTGTAATTATTTCTTTGCCATCAAAAGTTCATGTTCTTGGTTTATGTTTTAGGCCGCATAATCTCCTCATGGGTGGTGATGTATTTCGTCCCTTGAGAGCAAGAAGGCTGAAGCATTGCAAAGCCTTCTTGCACTCAAGGGACAAATTCATCAATTTTATTAACTTGGGTAAAATATCTTGACATAAACCATTTAATTTTTATTTTTTTTTAAGTTTACATTGTTCTAAAAAGAGAGCATGCGACATCCAAAAGGAACATGCGGGAGGGCCTGAGAAACAGATTTTTAATTTATTGGGGCCTTATCATTAACCTCTTATCTGGCTTGTTCAAATGAAGGTGTCATAAGCAGTGTCTTGGTGCCAAAAATTGATAACAATAATAAAACTGGAATGGCGATTTTGGTGAGACCTATTGGCTAGATCTCACCATTACTTTCCACTGGTTGTTATGGAAAGGGGTTTGTACTGTAATTTTCAGTGATTTAAAAATAAAGTAAGGAGTTGAAATTCCAAGTGGGAATCGCAGGAAGTGGGGCAGTGCTTGTTTATTGTGGTAATCAAGCTCTGCAAAAATAGGACGTCGCAACCACTGCCTGGAGTGAAAATCCTTTAACTAACAGAGTTTTTCATGGGGCATTAAGCAACGATTTTGAAAAAAATTCAAAATTAAGTTGACCCTTTAACAAAACCTATTCCCCACGGGAACCCCGGGAAGTTAGGCAGTGCTTGTTTACTGTGGTAAACAAGCACCATTTTACTGGTAAAACAGGACCCAGTCACTTATGCTTGGGGAGCAAGTCCTCAAAAATAGGCAACATGGGGCAGAAACGATTGACTGACCTTGACTTTTTCTCCATGTTGTGGTCACGATTAGCAATTGTGCAGAAGTATGTGACCTTAAACCCCAATAAATAAATAAAAAACAAAACCACAGTTTATCTTATGCAAATGTACCCTCAAGTTTTAGGCCTAAAAAGGTTAAAAATCTGTTTCTCTGGCCCTCCCACATTGTCCTTTTGGCTGCCACATGCTCTCTTTTTATAACCACTGCAAACTTGAAAAAATAAAAATAAAATGTTTTATGTCTGATATTTTATCCAAGTTAATAAAATTGATAAATTTGTTCCTTGAATGCAACAAGGCTTTGCAGTGCTTTAGCATTGCAAAGCCTTCTTGCACTCAACGGACAAAATACACTACCACCCATGATATTCTGCAGATTATGAGGCCTAAAACAAAAAGCAAACCAAGAATATGAATGTTTGATGGCAAAGAAAGAATTACAAAAATAAAAAATAAAATAAAAAAAATGCCTGCCCACACAGGCCCACATGCAATTTTACAAAAAAAATGGCCTGAGAAACAGAAGATATTCTTTGTGGGGCCTAACAAAACTTTTATGCAGACAAATTAAAAAAAATTCAACAAAACCATATCATGTGACCCCTGATTGGAACAAGCTTGTTCCAGTAAAGGGGTCACATAGTGTGGGTTTTTAAATATGTCAGAACTGCACCCTTGGCAACCCACTAGCATCTGGTTTTGATGCTGAACATAATCTTAAACACCATTAAATAAATGTAGGGATTAAAATAGATGAAAAGTTAATTTTCAGGTTACCTTTACTTTGTTTTGTCTGCTACTGTAATCACTTAGTCATTTGTATCTATCCATTAGTAAGCTGTGTTCTCACACTAAGTTTGTATCATGCCTACATTCATCAGAACAAAATAAAAAATTGATTATCAACTTGTCTTACGGGAAGATGACAGCTCTATTGTTTTTGCTTTTCCATTTTTTTTAAATGATTAATCCTTGGTGTATTTAAAAACTAGAAATCGGCTATTGGTGTTTTTTGTCCAAAATAACTTACCACAGCTGGTGAGAGTTGAAAAAAATCAACTTATTGAACAAACTGTTGCTTTGTCAGATTACAGAAAGAATTGTAATCAAAAAATAATAGTTAAGGCCTAAAAAAGTTAAAAATCTGTTTATCAGGCCCTTCCAAATGATCCTTTCGGTTGCCACATTCTCTCTTTTTATAACCGATGCAAACTTAAAAAAATGAAAAATAAATGATTTATGTCCGATATCTCACCCAAGTTAATAAAATTGATAAATGTGTACCTTGAGTGCAAGAAGGCTTTGCAATGCTGAAGCATTGCAAAGCCTTCTTGTTCTCAAAGGATGAAATACACCACAACCCATTCTGTTCTGTTGATTATGAGGCCTAAAACATAAAACAAACCAAGAACATGAACGATGGCAAAGAAATAATTACAAAAATTAAAAATAAAATAAAAAAACACCCGCCCACCTGCAATTTTAGGATATCTATGCTATTTTTGTGTTGCCTGCCCCATGAAGTGGGGAGTGACATATAGGGATTACTTTTGTCATCTTGCATCGTCCACGTCGTCTGCATCGTCGTCGTCTGCGTCACACTCTCTCTTATCCGCCACTCCTCTTTAACCTATGAATGGATTTTGATGAAACTTTCAGTGATTCTTTATCACATAATGGCATTGTGCACCTCCTATTTTATTTTTTGATCCGCTGTATTTTTTTCAGAGTTATGCCCCTTTTCCACTTAGAATTTTGTCTGAAATATTAAAATATAGTGCAGGCGACACACATGTCTTCCATGGAAGACTCACATCTAAGTAGTGAATATTGGGAAGTATCTCATGAGTATAGACCTGAAAGTTTTATAGTTTTATTATAATATTTTCAGGTCCACATGAATGAGATAATTCCCAATATTCACTAAAATAGTATAGATTTTCTCTTTATTATATTCTACATGACATTTTTCTGTGCAATATTCACCCCAATTTGACTGTAAACACATACATTTTAAAACAATAACAAAGATCAACTGATCATTCATTCAAGGCGATGTCATGCACCGAAACGTGACATCATTCAGGAAGAAAGTGAGGAAGATTTCTCATTATCCATCAAGTTGATGGATATCGAGAAATATATTTTAAATGATTTGTATTAATTCACAGGCTAACAAATAATTTTAGAAGATATCTACGGTGTTTTGAGATAATTCCTGATATTCACTAAAACAGCATAGATTTTCTTTTTATTATATGCTACATGAGGTTATACCAAGCAATATTCACCCCAATTCGACTGCAAACAGTTTCAAGACAATAACAAAAGCAAAAGGCTGCTGTTCGTTCCTTCAGGACAAAGTTCAAGACGACGCCATGTGCCGAAGCGTAACGTCATTTAGGAAGCTACTACAAAATTCATCATGAGGACCTGAAAATATTATTTTTCACTCGCGCAAGCGCTTGTAAAAAATAAGACTTTCAGGTCAACACTCCTGAGATAATTCCAGATACTGACTAAAATAGAGTAGATTTTCTTTTTTATTATATGCTACGAGACATTTTTTTTGCACAATATTCAGTCCAATTCAACCCCAAATGCGTATGTTTCAAAACAGTAATAAAGATCAGCTGATCGTTCCTTCAAGGTGATGCGATGCGGCATAACATGACGTCATTTAGGAAGCCACTGAGGGATATTCCTCAATATCCATCAAGTCAATGAATATCGAGAAATATCTTTTAGATAATTTGCTATAATAATTCAAAGTCTAGCATATAATAATATAAGTTACCCCGTGTCTGATCATGTGGTACAGGTTTTTACCTGCCCGAAGCCAGATGTATCCCATTCGGCCAAAGGCCTCATGGGATACAGCTGGCTTCGGGTAGGTAAAAACCTGTACCACGTGATCAGACATGGGGTAACGAATTTATCTATTGACTTTCCGTTTTAGAAGTACAATCTATTTCATGTGTGAACACACACAGCATGAGATCTTTTATCTTCCATTGTTGAGCCAAACAGGTTTCTGTGGAATTTGTGTGCAAAAGAGTTTTTGTGAAAATATGCTGATATGACTTGTATAAAAAAATTATTGAATTTCTTTTTTTCTTTTTTGTCTCAAAAACATAGCTTATGAACCCCACATTGGAGGGTACTCGACAAGCTCATTCCAGTAAGGGGTCATAAGCTAGATTTTGGAGATAAAAAATTAAAGTATAATACATGTACACTGTAAAACTGGAATGACGCGTCTTCTACGGGGTATGGACAATTTGTAGATTTCAGAACGAGGCTTCCACTGGGTATGGGAAATTTGTCAGTGCCTGGGCAGACGTATTGTAGATTTCAATGAATATGGTCTCATACCACGTATGTATCAACCAATCAAATCAAAAAATTCACTTTTGTCAATAGATAAAATCAATTATCAACTCTTGAAAAGTAATATTCATGACAGTCTACAGCCTTGGTGAATATTACTTTTCTTGTATTGATAATTCCCTGTATCACCCTCAAAGAAAGTCAGTAATTGTATAATCTAAACTGGCAATTGAGAATTTTTTTATGCTTTTCTTTCCAAAGCATATAGCTCATGCCTTATCACTACAACACTCTATGTGGTGACTGTGTAGCTATGATGAAAACAGAAAAAAGTGTTATTTAAATTGTTTGTGAATTGAGACTGTTAATTTCAAATGATGTCTAATCATGTATAAATGTCTGACATTTTTTTATAGATATACCTGTGCAGCAACGTAGTGTGGGCTTAGGGAAGAAGATATTATTAGAATGGTGTGAACAGGAACTGGATGCTCATTTCGATCCAAAAAATACATTAGCATACAGGTATGTTTATTGGTTTGGTTTTCAGTTCACTTTTCTCTGCGTTGAGGCAATATAAACAAGCTGTTAATTCAGAATGTTTTCATTTTTGGAATTGCCTAAAAAAAACAATTCCTTCATACAGTCCATTCCAATGAGGGGTCATAAACGGAGTTGGAATACTTTTTGACAATAGTACTGGCTGTTTTTGTCCATTACATTGGGTAAAGAGTTTATATAGAAGAGATCCACTAAGGCTGTACACATCACAGGGTTAGTTACTCAGTAAATAATGAAAATGAAAATTTTTTATAACCAGAAAGTGTGACTAACCCTGTGCAATGCACAGGGTTAGTTACAGTTTTTGGTTAAAATAAATTGATAACTGCCATATCACACACTACATGCCATATCACACACTACATGCCATATAATAATAATAATATTAATAATAATTTATTTTCTAGAGCGTAAAACCACAAATAGTGCTCTAAAACGCTTGACAGAAATAATTATAATTTTCTGAAATGAAGAGTCACATTTGTTTTGGTTGCCTCTTACAGAGGTTCAGGAGAATGCTTCAGTGAATAGGAAAGTTTTAAGATTTCTTTTAAAGACATCGAGAGTTTCTGAAATTCTGACACTAATTGGCAGGGAATTCCACAATCTGGGACCCACGATGGAGAACATACGATCATGAGCCTGATTAGATCTGCTAAAAGGTACAATTATATCACACACTACATGCCCTATCACACACTACATGCCATATCACACACTACGTGCCCTATCACACACTACGTGCCATATCACACACTACATGCCATATCAGACACTACATGCCGTATCACACACTACATGCCATATCACACACTACGTGCCCTATCACACACTACGTGCCATATCACACACTACGTGCCATATCACACACTACATGCCATATCACACACTACATGCCATATCAGACACTACATGCCATATCACACACTACGTGCCCTATCACACACTACATGCCATATCACACACTACATGCCCTATCACACACTGCATGCCCTATCACACACTACATGTCCTATCACACACTACATGCCATATCCCACACTACATGCCATATCACACACTACATGCCCTATCACACACTAGCCCTATCACACACTACATGCCCTATCACACACTACATGCCCTATCACACACTACGTGCCCTATCACACACTACATGCCATATCACACACTACATGCCCTATCACACACTGCATGCGCTATCACACAATACATGCCCTATCACACACTACATGCCCTATCACACACTACATGCCCTATCACACACTACATGCCCTATCACACACTGCATGCCTTATCACACACTACCTGCCCTATCACACACTACATGCCCTATCACACACTACATGCCCTATCACACACTACATGCCCTATCACACACTGCATGCCATATCACACACACTGCATGCCCTATCACACACTACATGCCATATCACACACTGCATGCCCTATCACACACTACATGCCCTATCACACACTACATGCCCTATCACACACTACATGCCCTATCGCACACTACATGCCCTATCGCACTCTACATGCCCTATCACACACTACATGCCCTATCACACACTACATGCCATATCCCACACTACATGCCCTATCACACACTACATGCCCTATCACACACTACATGCCCTATCACACACTACATGCCCTATCACACACTGCGTGCCCTATCACACACTACGTGCCCTGTCACACACTACATGCCATATCACACACTACATGCCATATCACACACTACATGCCCTATCACACACTACATGCCCTATCACACACTACATGCCCTATCACACACTACATGCCCTATCACACACTACATGCCATATCACACACTACATGCCATATCACACACTACATGCCCTATCACACACTACATGCCCTATCACACACTACATGCCCTATCACACACTACATGCCATATCACACACTACATGCCATATCACACACTAACACTGTGCAGTGCACTGGGTAGTCACATAATACAGATGATCCTATTTATAACCAGGAAGAAAAGAGTGACTAACCTTGTGCATTGCATTGATAAGCTAACATCCACTGACTAGCCATAGGTATTGCACAGGATTAGTTGACAGGTTGCCGTATCGCACACTACATGAAAATATACACTGACTAAGGCTGTAAAAATGCACAGGAATAGTGGGTTACATGTTATAAAGGGGTCGGGATTCAAGTAAATACTTGTACTGGATTGTGATAATGTTTTTAAAATGAATACAGTGGAGCCCACTTAATTGGATATCTCTTAATTGTATATCCGTGTTAATTGAATATAATTTTCAAACACAAAATCATTTACCATACCTTCAGTACAAATTTGATCTGTTAATTGCATATGGGTTGTAGAGTAAACTCCTGTTAATTGTATATAAATTTTTGTAATATGTGGAAAAAATTACTGTGACACGCAATAAATTTCCCTTATTTATCAACCTTTTTGGCCTCACTATATCCAATACAGGCATTTATTCTATTATATCTTGTTTGACAGAGCTCTATGAGTTCTGTCAAACAAGATATAATAGAATAAATGCTCAGTTTACCTCCAGAACACAGGAAACTGACCAAATCCCTGTTAATTGTATACTCCTGTTAATTGAATAATTTTCACTAGCAAAGTGTCTATTCAATTAACAGGGTTCCACTGTACTAAAAATGAAAACATATTCTATTTTCAATTACTGGCTTGTTTATAGTAAATAACACTTCAGGGTCCGTAACTTGGGAAAACCTGCATAGTTTGTACAACACCACTCACCACAAAAAGGCTCTGTTTGTAAATATCTCCATTGGATTCAGCCTAACTTCCCTTTAATCATTCTTGGGGATTCTAGGAAATCAATTACTAAGCCTTTTGAGTCAGAAAGAACATAATTATACCCCCGCTTCGAAGAAGTGGGGGCTATACAGGAATCACCCTGTACGTCTGTATGTCCATCCGTCTGTCCGTCCATCCATCCGTCCGTCCGTCCATCCATCCATCCATCCGTCCATCCATCCATCCGTCCATCCATCCATCCATCCGTCCGTCTGTTCGTACGTCTTTCCGTCCGAACAAATTCTTGTGTGCGCAACTCCTCCTACATTAAAGAACCGATTTTGAAGAAACCTTTCAAACATCATCACTACTAAATGAACATGTGCATATTCCAAAATTTTTGATCTGCGACAATTTTAACCAGGTTATCTTTCTTGAACTTTGATTTAATATGGGTTTCTACATGAAATTCTTGTGTGTGCAACTCCTCCTACATTTATCAATCAATTTCCTTATGGACTTTGCCTACATCATCAGAAGTGCATTCCTCTAAAAACCCAAAGCGGCGGTATTAATCACCTTCAGTGATAGTTCTATTTTAGGGTAACAAATAAATAAAGTTTGTCTAATCAATGTTGTGTTATCATTGTCTTGTGGATGAGTCAGTAAGGACAGGGATTCTTCTGTCCTCTTTGGGAAAAGGTCTGGGGCCCATACAATTGCGAAAATCTGCACCATGAAGGCTCCAATTGGGAATTTATTTGAGAGAAGAAACACACAAAGAACAAGAAATGTTACCTTCATATTGGTCTGAGAACATTAATACAGAAGCTACTACTTGTATAGTACACTAATAAATATATTGTTCTTATTCTATTAAATAATGAAGATATTTATGCCTTTTGCTACCATTTAACAGTTGATATTCTGTGGCTTTGCAGTTGTGTCTAGCCAAGTCTTGGCTGCCTTTATAGGCAGCCAAGACTTGCCTAGAAACAAATGACAAGGTTCTTGTAATGTAACTTGCAAACATGTCAAAAAACTGCGGGAGAAAAAGTGATGATGAGAACATGATGCATTCACCCCTTTGCCAGATAGACTAAGTGGACAAAGTCTGTAGAGAGCACAAATCCGGTTCCCTCCCAGTAAGGTAATTTGATAGGGCTGCACAATATTCAAAACTGAATACCGGTATCGGTATTCCAAAAAATACCGCGGTATACCGGTATATCGAAAACTGTTCAGATATATGAACACAAGTACCACAATCGAGACTCGAGGCATCACAGTCAGAGAATTAGCATGCCTTGATGATGCGGTTCGAAAAACCTTCACCCAATGCAGACGATATCAAAATGTATTATTTTCAAAATTAATTTATTAGATTTTTCCCAAAGATTTCAACAAAACTATAACATGTGACCCCCTCATTGGAACGAGCTCAACGAGCTCGTTCCAATGAGGGGTCACATGATATAGTTTTGTTGAAATTTTTTAAAATTATTTTTTCAACTGCTGAATTTGTATATTACGAGGACACAAGCAGACGATTCCTTGGATAAAGGGATAATATTATTCATTTGGGGCTACCGTTACAAAACTCAAGACATCTTGAAAATTAAATTGTGAGTAAATAAATAATGACGATAAACCGATATTTTTGTAATTACACCGGTATTCAATCGATATTGGTTTGAATACCGGTATATATCGGTTTATCGATATACCGTGCAGCCCTATAATTTGATCAGTTTATGCACAAACAGAGTGGAAACCGTTGGCCAATTTATACTGGGTCTTGTGGTTCAGTTTTCCTGTTTGCCGAAAAATCCAGAACCTAACCGGAAAACCGACAAACCACCCAGCTGTACTGAGAGGATTTGCCAGTATGCGTTAAATAAAAAGTTAAATAACATTGGAATGATCATAGCCTTGCATTTGTAATACTGGTTTATTTTTGTATATTTTTTTCTTTTACAGTCTTTGTACTGGAGAATGGTTTATAAAGCTTCTATGCAAACATGCTGGTGCTTCATTCAATCCTACAGAGGTAAAATATATATATAAACTCGTCAATGACACACTGTTATCATGGGTGATCCAGGCAGGTACACTTTCTGATCACCTCCTCACCCCTCCATATTTTTGAAAGTTTTTATCATGTGCACCAACACAAGAGATAGTGTACCAACACTAGAGATAGTGTACCAACACTAGAGATAGTGTATGTACACACAATATCACGGTGAGTGCAATAATGTGTGGATTTCCTGTGATCCATTATAAACTAGCTATAACTATATAAACTTTTGGGAATATTTGGCTTGAAAACATTGTGGTTATGTGGTAAGAATCAACTGGAAGCCACACTAACCTTCCATTTTCTAAAATTTCCCTGGATCTTCTTGAGGAGAGTGAATAGCCCCCCTCTTGTGCTCACCCCAATTCATTGGAACACCATCTCCTGCACGAGTAAAAAATCCAGAAAAGTGAAGCGGCTTGCTAGTCACACCGTTGATGAAGCAATTACTGAACTGGCAATGTCATTTCAAATACTTCGCATTGTGACGTCAGATGGTAACATTTGCTACTGGAGCCATAAACATAAAAGAAACTACACCAGCTCTCATCCAGTCAGAGCGCAAGGATATTTCTCTTATTGGAACATAGAGTATTGTATCATTTTATACCATCCAGGGAGCCTATGTTGAAAGGGTTAATATGGTTTCAGATAGGGTGTAAAATTTTCATTTCTCATCATGAATACTAGACAACACATTGTTAAAAAAAATTCTTGAATACTGAGAAATTTCAGTTTTTGCCTCCAAAAATAATTAATGACGCCTAATTGAAACAAGCCAAATCAGCGTGTTCCATTGATTTATTATAAATAATGTTTTTGAGATACAAAATTAAAAAATTAAATTTGAAGGGTGATTTTTATGAATAACTCTGATTGGGTCTGGTCATTGCATTAGGTAAAGATTTAACGGATAATAAAACATTTAAAGAAATATTGAGGAAATTATCTCTTCCTTTGGTAATCCTTTGAACCCTAGTGGCCACTTTTCCGGCCAGGAACATGATACGTCATAACGTTATTAAATAGGATGGCTGTTCAGTAAATGTGTGGGGTAGACCAATCAATATTTTCAACGTGCAGCCCTGAGGCTGCACGTTGAAAATATTAATTGGTCTACCACCAAATGATGAATATGGACTCTTCCAAGTGCTTCCATTTGAACTGGCATAGAAGATACCATTAGAGTTCAAAGGGTTAAAAATAACAGTATGTAGAGTTTCAGATTTATCATGTACGTGAAACTATATTTTGGTTTACAGGACAAGTCTACTCTTCTTCCTAATTTATTTGAAGTCATGCAGAATAGATATGGAATAAAGAATACAATCATAAGGCCATCAGATATCATAGAGGGCTCTGTTGATGAACACACTTTGATGATATACCTGGCATTGCTGCGAAGAAAGGTGAGAGACTGTTTTACATACAATATGGCTTTTGAGTGCTTACAAATCGAAAAGATATTAATCTCTAGAAATTTACACAGTGGAATAGGTGAATTGATATGTGACATACCTTCTGCTCTAAATATGTTTCATAAAAATATGCGTTGCTTAGAAAATCTGCTTATGATGTAATGGGACACTTAGTAAGGCCATTAAAATAAATATTGTATGTTCTCAGACCCGGCCTGAATCAACAAAAGTCTGCCACATCAACAAAACATTTCTGGGCAATTTTTCTCTATTTGGGCATATTTTGGGGGGATCAGTTCCACTCCTCATCACATGCTTTTTTTCCCCAAAATGACCCCCAAATGAAGGTTCCAACTAAAACATTATCCAATGTTGGGAGGGGAGAAATTGTAGCGATATACTGGACAACTGATTTTGTAAACTGTTGACAATGTGGTTATGTTTGATGGTTTATAATTGAATGAAATTTATTTACGGTACTCTCTAATATTTTTATTAAAGCATTTTCTAGTAAACATGTACAATGTTATTTTATTATTTTAATTTAAAATCACACGATATGGTTAGCTGACAAATGAGGGAAAATAATCCAGTGCCATGACCCATTCTTCTTAATAATATCTCATAATTATATATCTATCTCAATTTCCACAGCTAAAACAAGAACTGGAGAGAAAAGAAACAGAAATGAAACAAGCAAGACAAAAGGTAACTCTACAGATACAGACACATCACATATGATGATTTAGCTTCTTTAGCACAAAGTCTGCTCAAAGAAAAGTATTGTTGTATTAACTCTTAACCCTCTGAGTATTTTAAAGATATTTTTCATCAAGTCTAGTCATGGCTGCTTTACAGCAGCCATGACTAGATTTGCTGAAAAATTTATCTAAATTTAGTTCAAGAAATCATTGGTGAAAAATTGATTCAGTTTACAAAGTGGAAATATGATTACATGTGTCCGAATTATACTAATTTCAATGGCAAGAGTGATTCCATTTTGGTAAGGAATATTCACCAGCAGCATGCAAGAAGTTAATTTGCTAAATATTTTCTTGAATTTCTCATAAAATCAAACCATGGCTGCTGCAAAGCAGCAATGACTTTATTTGATGGAAATTTTTAAAGAGTCTGGCGTCAAGAAATCTCATTAAGAGGAATAGTTCCAATTCTTAAATATTGTCAAAATAATATAGCCTCAGTTCTGATAAGGCATTAACCCATTGCACTGAAGTCAAAATGCCCAAGTTTTTAGCAGCACATTTTCCCCCACATTGAACTGAGAATTTAATAAATTATATCTTGTTTGACGGAGCTCATTGAGCTCAGTCAAACAAGATATATTTCATTAAATTTTACATTCTACATGGACAATTTTGAGTGAATGATGAAAATTTTGAAATACTACCAGAGTATTTTTAAAAATATTTTCATCAAATCTAGTCTGGATTTGATGAAAATCTTTTGGAAATTTAACTCAAGAATTCATTGGTCAAAACCTGGATTCAATTTACAGGGGGTAAATTTAATGTAAAATGCCCAAATTATACCTATTTTAGTGGCAAAACATTTGATGTCCATGGCAGGAATATCTGCGATCAGCATGCAAGGAGTTAAGCACCCAAAAAATTAAAATGTTTAACTCTTTGCATGCTGCTGGCAGATATTCCTGCCCATTACAAGGTTTCTCATGTCATTGAAATCAAAATAATTTGGGCACATTTGATCACATTTTGAATGTAAGGCCTAAAGAAATAAAAAAATCTGTTTCTCAGGCCCTCCCACATGGTCCTTTTGGCTGCCGCATGCTCTCTTTTTATAACCAATTTAAACTTAAAAAAAAATAAAAATTAAATGGTTTATGTCTGATATTTTACCCAAGTTAAAAAAATTGATGAATTTGTCCCTTGAGTGCAAGAAGGCTTTGCAATGCTTTAGCATTGCAAAGCCTTCTTGCACTCAAGGGATGAAATACACCACCACCCATGCTATTCTGTAGATTATGAAGCCTAAAACTTGAAGTAAGAACATAAACTTTTGATGGCAAAGAAGTAATTACGGAAATAAAGAATAAAATAAAAAAATGCTTGCCCGCATGTACTTTTACAAATAATGGCCTGAGAAACAGAAGATCTACTTTGCATGGCCTAAATTGAATGACCTTTTTCATCAATAATTTCTTGTGTTATACGAAGATTAATATTTTAATACTGTACCAATGACCCAGACTTAGCTGGTGCTAACTCCAACAAAACCAGGGCCAAACACAAATTTTGCCCCCCAATCCCCAAAATTTGCATCCAAAACAAAAAGAAATCATGTCCTAAAGGACCTCCATACTACGCCTCTACTGCGCATGCGCATTGACGCAGTCGTCCCGAAATTGGCGCCAATTATCATTCTCTGTTTGGCCCTTCATCAGTCAACATCTCACTGATCTTTGTGCTTGTAAATCTCAGTTTAAAGGATGCCAGACACGTAATTTTTGGAAAAAATGTGATTCTAAGGAGGATAGAAGGAGGAGAGGAAAAAGAAGTGGCAAAAAATTATCAGGGCTGTACTTAAAATTTTTTGATGAAATTATGTTAAGTTGCCTATTTTCGAGGCATGGGCCTCTTGTTGTCATTCTTGCTAATTGTTGCACTGCTTATTCAGTGTTTCCTCTCCCTTAGCCTTCTAAAGTCCCCCCTGGCAATTCTCCCATGCTTTTGGCATATTTTTGAGAAATTTCATTTCTAAAATTTCCTGGGAGAGTTGCTTGGTTACAGAATGTTTTCTGTTATTTTCCCCATAGTTACGTTTTCACCCATGGGTGTATAACGTTTGTGTTCTGCATCTTCCATCTGATGTTCTACAGATTCTCCCCTGGGAGTCTCTGTTTTGCATCAGATAGAGTGTAATTGATGACTGATTCCGGGCCAGTTTTTTCAGTGCCTGGAGTCATGTTTTCTAGTGTGTTTACACTGTTTGTTTTCATTGGCAACAGCCTTTTTTGAGGGGGGCTGTTTGCCTTTGTGGTAGTTTATCTCATTATAAGATACATTTATATTATCCGAAAGTGTCTCATTAATTATTTTATATAAATTTAAAATTTTTGACCACACTTTGCCATCGGATCCATCGGGGCTCAACGTTACTTTTCAGCAACTTGGGCTTCGCTGAAAAAATATTTTTTCAAAATTATTTTGTTTTGCAATTGTTTTTTCATTTATTAATGGATCATGTTATTATGTATCTTTGTGTCAGGGGTTTTTGCGAGTAACTAGGACTTATTGTTGTTCTTTCACAATGAAGGGACATTGTTCAAATTGTAATAGGAAGAAATCTTCCTCTGACTTTCATGATCATTGTATTAATTGTAGTCAGTGTTCTCGCATTAATCCCTGTCCTATATGTGAACATTGGGATGAGAAACATTGGAAACGTGTGTCACGATATGTTGTTTCTGGAGAAAGAGCGATGCCGGCTCTTTCTCCACAAGGTCACTCTACTCTCTCAGTTTCTATTTCAGAGGAACCAGAACAGGGTGATGTTTCCATGTTATCTTCTTCAAGTGTGCGTCCGTCGTCACAAATGAATTCAGAGCTAGCGGCAAAAGTGCTCATGGAGATTAGACAAATGTCGTCCGCTAGCTCGCCCGGTGTAGCGTCCATTCACCGAATGGTTCGGCAGCCGGGTTCGTCCGATGCGGTCCAAGAGGAAATTTTGGGTGATGCGAGCACTATAAACATAATAGATGCACACCCAGTGACGGCGGATAGTAAGCGAGAACGGAGGAAGCCTTTTAGTCCGGTTCCTAGCTCGTCCAGGTCCAGCCGGGCCGCGAGCGAGAGAGGTCCCTCTCTCGTACAACAACATCTGGGACCAGATGTTGTGGTACAAAATGTGTCTTTAGCGGAGCATACGTCCGTCGCTCGGGACGCTCCGTTGTATAAGCAGTCCGCAGAGACTGTTAAGGCTTCCTCTTCTCGTCAGCGCACACGACCACACCTTGGCTGCGTGACCGCCGATATTTTACCAGCTTCGCCGATGAAGGATTCTTCGGCGACCAGGTCACACCATCCGGCAGCCAGGGATTCGAGACCGATGGACTCCGGACGTTCGCATAGGAAAAGTATGCGGGAGCCATCTGATGCGGAGCTGCCCTCGGCGAAGCACTGCGCCTCCGCAGGTCTCGACGTCGGACATTCTTGTGCAGATAGCACAGCTTATCGCAGCATCCCAGCAGCCAACAGAAACGGTGTTGGATCGAGAATTATCCGACGGCGCTGGGTCGGTACGCTCCGCTGAAGCATCGGGGGCGGACGACCGGGAACATCGGGAGGTCCGACCGGATGGTGAAAGGGATACGGATGACTTGGAGCTATCCCTTTCGGAACAACATAAAGCTGCCGTGGACTTCATCCGGCACTTTCTCCCTCAAGTTGTTCCGTCGGGCCAGACTGCTGCGCTTCCGGACAAGAGAATTATAGCGTCATTGGACTCTGAATTTTTTGAGCGGTTCAGGGACATCGCTCCCGAGTTTCCGTCGCAGTCCAATAATGTTGCAAGAACATTTGAATTATTGAACGACGCTATATTTAAACTTGCTTCCAGGACGGGGAAAGCAGGTTTCTTGTCCGCTAATACTCTCAACCTGCCTTTCATTAATGCAAGGAATAAATTCGATACGGCAGGACAGGGTATACCGAGAGTTCCTCTGCGTATGGACGACGAGGCGGAAGACTTAGAGCTATCATTACCGTCGTCAGCTTCTATTCCAACCGCGGTGTTGGAAACAGCTATTGCGTCTAACAGAGCCAATTTAGATGCCTTATCTTACGCAGATCACCTTACTAAGGCGTTATCACTGCGCCTTCAAGGGGAAGAGTTTCAGGATATACAATCCTCTTTAAGACTTCTTTCAAGGGCAGTAGCTTATTCCACGTGTAACTCCGCCCTTTCAGTGGCAAATCTGGAGTTGATTAGACGTGACGCAGCCCTAGCTACATCCACACTAGTGGATTCTAAGGTGAAGAACTCTCTTAGAGTCGCTTCGGTCTCAAGAGAACTTCTCTTTGACGGCAAGCTTTCCGCTATTTATGATAAAATTAAAAAGAAAGCTAATGATTCTCTGTTGTTCAGATCGGCTCCTAAAACGTCGGATACAGCAGACACAAATAAGACAGGCACTTCTGGGTCTAATGTGCCCAAGAGAGGTTCCTATAGAGGTTCCGGTGCGTCCTCTTGGTCTTATTCGAGAGACCGTCAGGATAGCGACTCTCGTTCGGGACGTCCTTCAGGCCGGGACAATCGGTCGGACGCCCCGAGGTCGACGAGGCGAGGTGCGGGTCGTGGAAGATGTGGTTTCTCCTACCGCAGGCCTCGCAGGTCCAGGAGGTGATGGCTTAAACCTCTAACGTGTTCCGGTTGGCGGAAGGTTGTCGAGTTTTTCACAAGAGTGGGCGTCGATTACGGACGACCCTTGGGTGAGAGGAGTGACTTCGGAAGGTCTAAAGATATCCTTCAAACGAAAGCCTCCATTAACTCAAAGTCCAAAGTGGACTCATCTTCCGTCAAATCCACAGAAAAGAGACGCTCTGTTATCAGAGGTGCAGTCTCTTTTAATGAAGAACGCGGTAGAGGTCGTAGAAAACCAGGAATCTCTGGGATTCTACAGCCATCTGTTTCTGGTTCCAAAACCAGACGGCTCGTTCCGTCCATTCATAGATTTGAGCTGGATAAACAAGCTGATCGTCGCTCCGAAGTTTTATATGGAGACGATTCGATCGGTCAGAGCGAGTATTCGGGTGAACGATTATGCAACGAGCATAGATCTCAAAGATGCGTACTTTCACGTCATGGTACATCCGACATTCCGAAAGTATCTACGCTTCGCAGTCCTAGGAGTGGTGTATCAATTCCGGGCGATGTGCTTCGGATTGAATCTAGCACCCTGGGCTTTCATTCGGGTAATGAACTCGGTAATGATCTACTTCCGAGCTCATTCGTCTGCTGTAACGTCGGCCTACCTGGACGACATTCTTCAGAGGTACGGCAACGAGTTAACGCTTCAGAACGATGTTCAGAATCTTCTTCTATTGCTCCGACGTCTCGGTTTTATAGTAAACGAGGAGAAGTCGGATCTGGTGCCGTCCAAGTCATTCACTCATCTGGGAATGAGCTTCGAGACGCACAACAATCTCGTTCGTCTGCCGTTAACCAGAGCGAAATTAGTCAGTTGTTACGCTCGCTATTGTCTGCACGCAGACAAAGTCACGGCGAGAGAATTTATGAGACTGATAGGTCTGTGCGGAGCCGCCGCGGATCTCATTCCGATGGGGCGGCTACGCACACGTCCTCTTCAAATTTTCCTGACTCAGAACTGGAGTGTGAAAATTCATTCGCTCGATGTAGACGTTCTCTTGTCAGATCAAGTGAAACAAGAGATTCAGACTTGGGCAAACATTCAGTGGTTAACTCAAGGAGTTCCGCTGCAGTTGCCGGATCCGAGTTTTACCGTTATGACGGATGCCAGTCAAACAGGTTGGGGTGCATCATTAATCCCAACGGATTCGAGATGCCAGGGTCTTTGGGATCCGCAATTCCTGTGCAAGCACATAAACATCAAGGAAATGATGTCAATTTGGCTTGCGTTACGTCACTGGATGGACATTATTCACGATGCTCATGTCCAAATCCTATCCGACAATACGACAGTAGTGGCGTATATACGGAATCAGGGAGGCACTCATTCAGTTCCGTTGTTCAATCTAACGGAAAGAATCCTTCTGTTTGCGTTAGAACATCACGTTCTTCTTTCGGTCCGTCACATACCGGGTCGTCTGAATGTGCTAGCAGACTCCCTTTCACGAAAGGGTCGCTTGTTGCCGTCGGAGTGGACTCTCAACAAACAAGTATTCAATCAGATTTGCTACCAATGGGAACGGCCAATGATAGACTTATTTGCGACACATCTCAACAATCAGTTGCAGACGTATGTGTCTCCGTGTCCGGATCCAAGAGCATTTGCAGTAGACGCTCTGTCGATCCCTTGGGACGGAATGATAGGATATGCGTATCCTCCAGCGCCGTTAATTCAACAAGTATTGCTAAAGATAAAACAATCTCAATGCAAGATTCTGTTGGTAGCATCTCTGTCGCCACAGAGACCGTGGATAAATCTACTCAGGTGTCTGTTGTGGGACCTACCGCGGAAGCTTCCTCCACGAGAGGATCTTCTTTCGCAGGGGAAATCGCGCCAACTCCATCACAACCCGCAAGGTCTCAACCTTCACGTTTTTCTGTTGTGCGGTCCTTCTTGCATGGCAAGCACTTTACAGGACGAGCAGTGGACGCGATTTCTAACTGTAGGAGGACCTCCTCTTCGCTAAACTATGCGGCTAAGTGGAAGGTTTTTCGTCGTTGGTGTAGGGATCATTCTGTAGATATATTTGATCCCTCTATACCAGACATTGCAAACTTTCTAGTATACTTGTTTGACGAAATCAAACTGCAGCCTGTTACTATAAAGGGTTATAGATCTATGTTATCTGATACCTATGCACATCATGATAGTTTACAAATTGGATCTAATGTCTCTTTATCGAAGTTGGTTAGAAACTTTTCGATAAATAGACCCAGAACTCTTAGATTAATTCCTAAGTGGAATTTAGCTTGGGTTCTCCTTAAATTGAAGGAAAAGCCATTTGAACCTCTTGGGACAGTAGATTTCAAATTCTTATCTTATAAGACAGCTTTTCTCTTAGCTTTCTCTTCTGCCAGAAGAGTCAGTGAGCTTCATGCACTATCGGTGGATGATTCTCATTATCGTAGTGTTGGGAACACTATCACCTTCACTACTAATGTGGTTTTTTTAGCTAAGAATCAGGCTCCTAATAAATATCCGGAACCTATTGTTATTAAGGCTCTTCCGTCTTCAGACGGGCGTAGGCCTTTACTCTGTCCTGTTAGAGCACTACGTATCTATAAACAGAGATCTCAGTTTATCAGAAAGGGACGGAAACGTTTCTTTCTGTCTTTGATGCCTAATAGAAAGGACATTTCAGTCCATTCTATTGCTAGATGGATTCAGTTAACTATCCGTACTGCTTATGAAGATTTATCTTCTTCTCAGCAGTCTGTGCTTAAGATTTCTGCTCATGAAGTAAGAGCTCTTTCTACTTCCTGGGCTTATGCTAATAGTGTTGCTATTACAGATTTAATGAAGGCTGCTTATTGGTCTCAGCCATCCACATTTACAAATTTTTATCTCAGAAATATTGAGTCCATTTCTGGAGACCTGCATTGTTTAGGTCCGTTATCTGTTGCTCAGAATGTCGTCCACTAAACAGTTGCAACTATAGTTATGCAGGCTTTCTGTTCCGGCAGTGACTCCGTCCGGCTGCCCTCTTCGCTCTGGGCTATTTGACCCAGGGCAAGGGGAAGGGGGGGGGGGGTGTTCCCTTAGGTCACCTGCTTTATAGTGAAAAGCAAGGGAATGCCTCCTCCAAGTCAGTATTTCTGAGTCGCTTCCAGGATGGTTTTAAAGTGTAATATTAATGTTTAAATTCATTCATGTCTTATTTTTAAAGTGTAGCTCGGTGTGAAGCATTTGTATATGTCAAGTGTCAAACGGGCTTTAATATACAATACTCGGACACTTTTAAATGATTATAAAGAGTCTCAATTCTCTGGACTACTTTATTTATTGGCTTGCTTTAAAAATAATTAGTATAAGGGTTATACTGGATGTTAATAGAGAACATGAATGTTATTGTGCTCAATTATTAAGGGTAGTGTATCTTTCTAATTTAATATTAAATAAGAAAGATACATGTAAAGCCTAATACTCCTTTTCTCCTTAAGGGGTTACCTCTTTACTATATAGTTGAGCTTATTGGATTTTCCTCTATGTCCTAGGCCCTCCAGCCTGTTTACTATTCAGCTAAGTCTGGGTCATTGGTACAGTATAAAAATGTTAAAAAATTTATAGTAATTTATATATTTTTTATACTTACCAATGACCCAGACGGGGATGGCCCTCCCTGGAGTTGGGAACTCTTGCCTCCCCGCTGAGTACATAGCGCTGACCAGGCACTGCCAGTAAGAATGATAATTGGCGCCAATTTCGGGACGACTGCGTCACTGCGCATGCGCAGTAGAGGCGTAGTATGGAGGTCCTTTAGGACATGATTTCTTTTTGTTTTGGATGCAAATTTTGGGGATTGGGGGGCAAAATTTGTGTTTGGCCCTGGTTTTGTTGGAGTTAGCACCAGCTAAGTCTGGGTCATTGGTAAGTATAAAAAATATATAAATTACTATAAATTTTTTAACTTTTCAATAAATCTTGTCATGGTTGCTTTGAAGCAGCCATGACTAGATTTGATGAAAAATATGTTGAAAATACTCAACAGATTGAGAGTTAATCTACATCTGGTACAATGGGGCCCACTTAATTGTGTATCTCTTAATTGAATAACCACTTTTAATTGTATATAATTTACAAATACTAAACCATTTATCATTCTTTCAGTACAAATTTGATCTGTTAATTGCATATATGTTATAGAGTAGACTCCTGTTAATTGAATACAAATTCTCAAAATATGTCAAATAATTACTCCATCATCCTCTGAGCTCCCCCACATTTTAGATATTTTGGACTTGTGAACATCCAAAAATGGCATTTAATCTATTTTATCTGTTTGCCAGAGCTCAGTGAGCTCTGTTAAACAAGATATAATAGAATAAGACAAAAAAGTGATTTTGAGGCAATCCCTCACTGAAATCAAACCCCCTTCATTGGATGTTTTTATTACTTTTCATTGTCTTCCAATATTATTACAAAATCGGGAAACTCAGAACTTTTTATGCTTTTTGAAAAATCAAACAGGTATGTAGTAGAGACGTCCGTCTGTCTGTTTGTCTGTCCATTTGTCCATCCATTCGTCCATCTGTACCAACATTTTCCCTTGTATCTCAGCCCCTGCTACTTCAATTTGATGATATTTGGTATTGTGATAGAGCATCATGGGGGAACAATACCCGTGTAGCGTCAGTTTCTTCCACACATTTTTTCCCGAGTTATGGCTCTTTTTCACTCTTTCCACTTTTTAAGGGTCAGGACATTGCCCTCTTGTTGATTGATGTATATAACTGAAATGTGAAGAGCATAACTGGAGTCTGCCTCCATCCTGTGGCTTTGTAGTTGTTTCCTAGACAAGTGATGGCTGCCTATATTGGCAGGCAAGACTTGCCTTGAAATGACTGACAGTGCATGAATATTTGAAAAAATAATTGTCTGAGAATCAATTAATTTATTTTGTGACATCTTTATTGTAAATTGAGAACTTATGATCATTTTCACAAAACTTTAGCGAGCTCCTTTCACAAATACATGAGGTAATTGATAACTTGATAACTTCAGTTTTGATTAAACTCTTGTAAAACCCATCAAGGGAGTTAATTTTATATCCTTCCTTCTGATTCTCAAAAGTCAGTGCTGATTCAACTCTTGTAAGACCCACCAAGGGAGTTAATTTTGTATCCTTCCCTCTAATTCTCATAAGTATCCAAGTAGTTCCTCAGAGCCTGTTTTTTTTAATGGAGCAATGATTGGCAAAAAACCACAAACCTATAAAAATAAACTAAAAATCCCTCAATCACACACTCAAGCTCAGAGAGAAACTGCTAAACTTGTTGAGTTGTACTCGATTCAACATCAGCTAATAAGGCCCCACAAAGTTGATCTTCTGTTTCTCAGGCCATTATTTGTAAAATTTCAAGCAAGTGTTTTTTTTTATTTTGTGTTTTTTTTATTTCTGTAATTATTTCTTTGCCATCAGAAGTTCATGGTCTTGGTTTATGTTTTGGGCCTCATAATCTATGGAATAGCATGGGTGGTGGTGTATTTCATCCCTTAAGAGCAAGAAGGCTTTGCAATGCTTTAGCGCTCAAGGGACAAATTTATAAAAAATTTTAACTTGGGTAAAATATCAGACATAAACCATTTAATCTTTAATTTGTTTTAAATTTTTACATTTGTTATAAAAAGAAAGCATGCAGCAGCCAAAAGGACCATGCAGGAGGGCCTGAGAAACATATCTTTAATTTTTTTAGGCCTAAATGTAAATTTTTTTCAATTTGTTGCATCCAACATGAGGTGATAGTCTTGTTTAACCCTCTGCACACTGATGTCAAAATACTGAAATTTCATGTAGCAATTTTTGCATGTAATGTAACTGATTTTAAGCAATTCAGTCTTGTTTGACAGAGCTCATTGAGCTCTGTCAAACAAGACTAAATTGGTTAAATTCCTGGATGCATTATGGGAAATGTAAGCCCCTTGAAATTTTGAGATTTCGACATCAGTGTGCAGAGGGTTAAACAAATAATTTGTTCGTTCAAGTTAATATCTCACAAATATTTGAGAAAGGCACTCACCAGTAGAATGGAAGACCATACTTTTCCAAAAGATATTACTGATAGTTTTCTTTCATGTGAATTTAAAGTAAATGAAAATAGATGAAGGAAGAAAACTCTCCAAATATGAGCCTTTAGCACATTCATTGGAGCCCAGATAAGAGCTTCTTACAATTGTATAATTGAAAAAAATGGTTGAACTTTTCAGACAAATATTCTTTGATTTATAATATGGATGAAATATTCAAAAGGATAGAAAAAATGTGATTAAACATTTTTTGAAAGTTAGGATCTTTTAACCCTTTACCAAATGCAGACTATATCAAAATATATTATTTTAAATATATTTTTTTTTAAAACTTTCAAAAAAATTTCAACCAAACCATTGGAATGAGCTCGACTAACCTGTTCCAAAGAGGGGTCACATGACATGGTTTTGCTGAAATTTTTTGAAAAATGATATTCTTCCAGCTGCTGAATTTACATATTATGTGAGCAGATGTGGCGATTCTTTGGGTAAAGGGTTAAAAGTTACATATATTGAATTTACAGTTGTCAAGTAAACATGGGGAATTCAGTGATTGTTGGTGATTGTTGGAGAAATTCTTTAATAGATCACAATAATTTTATTTCAGTTAATACAGTAGAGCCCACTTATTGGGATATCTCTTAACTGAATAACCCTGTTAATTCAATATAATTTCCCAACACAAAACCATTTACCATACCTCCAGTACAAATTTGACCTGTTTATTCAATATGGGTTATAGAGTAAGCGTCTGTTAATTGAATAAAAAAATCTTGTAACCTGTCCAGAAATTACCATGACTCTCCCCAGTTTTCCTTTGTTTATAGACCTATTTGTCCTCAGTATATCCAATACAGGCATTTAATCTATTTTATCTATTGACTAAAGTGAATTTTTTGATTTGATTGGTTGATAGATACGTGGTATGAGACCATATTCATTGAAACCCACGATACGTCTGCCCAGCCACTGACAAATTTCCCATACCCAGTGGAAGCCTCGTTCCGAAATCTACAAATTGTCCATACCCCGTAGAAGACGCGTCATTCCAGTTTTACAGTGTACATGTACTATATTTTAATTTTTTATCTCCAAAATATAGCTCATGACCCCTTATTGGAATGAGCTTGTCGAGTACCCTCCAATGTGGGGTTCATAAGCTATGTTTTTGAGACAAAAAAGAAATTCAATAATTTTTTTTATACTAGTCATATCGGCATATTTTCACAAAAACTCTTTTGCACAAAAATTCCACAGAAACCTGTATGACTCAACAATGGAAGATAAAAGATCTCATGCTGTGTGTGTTCACACATGAAATAGATTGTACTTTTACAATGGAAAGTCAATAGATAAATTTGTTACTCCGTGTCTGATCACGTGGTAGGGTTTTTACCTATCCGAAGCCAGCTGTATCCCATTCGGCTGAATGGGATACGGCTGGCTTCGGGTAGGTACGGCCGAATGGGATACGGCTGGCTTCGGGTAGGTAAAAACCCGTACCACGTGATCAGACACGGGGTAACTACTAATATCTTGTTTGACAGAGCTCATGGAGCTCTGTCAAACAAGTTATAATAGAATAAATGCTTAGTTTATCTCTAGAATACAGGAAAGTGACAAAATTCCTGTCAATTGAATAATTTTCATTGGCAATGTGGCTATTCAATTAACAGGGTTCACTGTATAACAATACCATCATTTTGGAGGGCGTTCAATCAATCAATCAATCAAAATAGTTCATATACAGTTAAAACTAGAAGTCCTGACATGAAATGCGCACAAATAGTACGTCGATCTGCATGTTAATCCATGCGTTATGACCATAGAAAGGCTATCAAATTCTGTACATATGGCCTGTGCACAAGCTATGTTTCAACCAATAGACCTCTGGGTAACCGGAGGTCCATTGGCAGAAACATTGCCTGTGTTTGGTATGATTAACCAGGAGAACCGGCCATGTTTTGGATGCGACTCGATATGGAAATTGCGCGCAATTCCTACGTGCAGTTAAGCCTAGAACTTCTAGTTTTAACTGTACAGCAGTGTTGATACTTAAGGCCACACAAAGTAGATCTTCTGTTTCTCAGGCCATTATTTGTAAATTTGCATGCGGGCGAGCGTTTTTTTATTTTATTTTATTTTTTATTTCAGTAATTACTCCTTTGCCATCAAAAGTTCATGTTCTTGGTTCAAGTTTTAGGCCTCATAATCTACAGAATAGCATGGGTGGTGGTGTATTTCATCCCTTGAGTGCAAGAAGGCTTTGCAATACTAAAGCATTGCAAAGCCTTCTTGCACTCGAGGGACAAATTCATCAATTTTTTCAACTTGGGTAATATATCAGACATAAACCATTTAATTTTAATTTTTTTTAAGTTTAAATTGGTTATAAAAAGAGAGCATGCGGCAGCCAAAAGGACCATGCAGGAGGGCCTGAGAAACAGATTTTTTATTTTTTTAGGCCTTACCTGTATTATTTTTTTCAAAACATTTTTAATAAAATCTAGTCATGACTTCTGTGAATTAATCAGCCATGACTAGAATTGATGAAACATTTATGTAAATCTCACTGGAAAAATCAATAGTCAGAATCTTTGGTTCATTCCCACTAGACCAATTCCTTGTAGACCAACTCCCACGAGGCCAATTCACAAAAAAACAATTCTCCTCAGACCAACTGGTGTGTTCTACTTTTAAAATAATTCTATATCAATCAATCAATAATTTGATATATTTATAAATATTTATAAATGTATTTAATGTTATTGATATTCAAGCCTGAAAATAAGCAGTCTGTCATTTGCAGAATGAGGTCCCCAGAGGGTGAATTTGCTGATGCTATCCCATACAGTGGGCCAGTTTATCCTCTGGGTACCTCTTTCTGATTATGTTTGATACCTTGATTCAGGTTGAGGTTCACAGAGGGTAAATTCAGTTATGCTATCCTGCTGTGCAGGGTAGCATCACCAAATTCACCCTCTGGGGACCTCATATTTTTATACTGTACCAATGACCCAGACTTAGCTGGTGCTAACTCTAAAAAATCCAGGGCCAAAGACAAATTTTGCCCCCCAATCCCCAAAATTTGCATCTAAATCCAAAAGAAATCATGTCCTAAAGGACCTCCATACTTTGCCCTTACTGCGCATGCGCAGTGTCAAGGACGTTCCGAAATTGGCGCCAATTATCATTCTCTGTTTGGCCCTTCATCAGTCAACATCTCACTGATCTTTGTGCTTGTAAATCTCAGTTTAAAGGATGCCAAACACGTAATTATTGGAGAAATGGTGATTCTAAGGAGGATATAGAAGGAGGAGAGGAAAAAGGAGTGACAAAAAATAATCAGGGCTGTACTTAAATTTTTTTATGAAATTATGTTAAGTTGCCTATTTTCGAGGCATGGGCCTCTTGTTGTCATTCTTGCTATAAAGTTGCACTGCTTATTCAGTGTTTCCTCTCCCCTGGTCTTCTAAGTCCCCCCTTGCTATTCTCCCATGCTTTTGGCATATTTTTGAGAAAGATCATCTCTAAATTCTCTTGGGAGAGTTAGCTTGGTTACAGAATGTATTCTGTTATTTTCCCCATAGTTACGTTTTCACCCATGGGTGTATAAACGTTGTGTTCTGCATCTTCCATCTGATGTTCTGCAGATTCTCCCCTGGGAGTCTCTGTCTTGCATCAGATAGAGTGTAATTTTGATGACTGATTTCGGGCCAGTTTTGTCAGTGCCTGGAGTCATGTTTTCTGGTGTTTTTACACTGTTTGTTTACATTGGCAACAGTCTCTTTTGAGGGGGGCTGTTTGCCTTTGGAGTAGTTTATCTCACTATAAGATACATTATTATTATCCGTAAGTGTTGCATTAATTATTTAATATAATTTTAAAATTTTTGACCACACTTAGCCTTGGGATCCATTGGGGCTCAACGTTACTTTTCAGAAACTTGGGCTTCGCTGAAAAAATATTTTTCAAAAATTATTTTGATTCTCAATTGTTTTTTCATTATTAATGGATCATGTTATTATGTATCTTTGTGTTTAGGGGTTTGTGCGAGTACTAGGACTTGTTGTTGACTTTTCACAATGAAAGGATATTGTTCAAATTGTAATAGGAAGAAGTCTTCCTCTGACTTTCATGATCATTGTATTAATTGTAGTCAGTGTACTCGCACTAATCCCTGTTCTATATGTCAATATTGGGATGACAAACATTGAAAACGTGTGTCACGATATGTTGTTAGTAGAGAAAGGGCTATGCCGGCTCTTTCTCCGCAGGGTCACTCTACTCTATCAGTTTCTATTTCAGAGGAACAAGAACAGGGTGATGTTTCCATGTTATCTTCCGCAAGTGCGCTTCCGTCGTCACAAATGAATACAGAGCTAGCGGCAAAAGTGCTCATGGAGATAAGACAAATGTCGTCCGCTAGCTCACCCGGTGTAGCGTCCATTCACCGAATGGTTCGGCAGCCGGGTTCGTCCGATGTGGTCCAGGAGGAAATGTTGGGTGATGCGAGCACTATAAACATTCAACGTGCACACCCAGTGACAGCGGATAGTAGGAGAGATCGGAGGAAGCCTTCAAGTCCGGTTCCTAGCTCGTCCAGGTCCAGCCGGGCCGCGAGCGAGAGAGGCCCCTCTCTCGTACAACAACATCTGGGACCAGATGTTGTGGTACAAAATGTGTCGCAAGCGGAGCACACGTCCGTCGCTTGGGACGCTCCGTTGTATAGGCAGTCCGCGGAGACTGCTCAGGCTTCTTCCTCTCACCAGCGCACACGACCGCACCTTGGCTACGTGACCGCCGATATTTTACCAGCTTCGCCGATCAGGGATTCTTCGGCGACCAGGTCACGCCATCCAGTAGCCAGGGACACGAGGCCGGTGGACTCCGGACGTTCGCATAGGAAGAGTATGCGGGAGTCACCAGATGCGGAGCTGCCCTCGGCGAAGCAGCGAAAGACTGCGCCTCCGCAGGCCTCGATGTCGGACGTGCTTGTTCAAATAGCACAACTTATCGCAGCATCCCAGCAACCGACAGAAACAGTGTCGGATCGGGAATTATCCGACGGCGTTGGGTCGGTACGCTCCGCCGAAGCATCGGGTGCGGACGACTGGGAGCATCATGAGGTCCGACCGGATGGTGAAAGGGATACGGATGACTTGGAGCTATCCCTTTCGGAACAACATAAAGCTGCCGTGGACTTCATCCGGCACTTTCTTCCTCAAGTTGTTCCGTCGGGCCAGACTGCTGCGGTTCCGGACAAGAGAATTATAGCGTCATTGGACTCTGATTTCTTTGAGCGGTTCAGGGACATTGCTCCCGAGTTTCCGTCTCAGTCCAATAATGTTGCAAGAACATTTGAATTATTGAACGACGCTATATTCAAACTTGCTTCCAAAACAGGAAAAGTGGGTTTCTTGTCCGCCAATACTCTCAACCTGCCTTTCATTAATGCAAGGAATAAATTCGATACGGCAGGACAGGGTATCCCGAGAGTTCCTCTGCGTATGGACGACGAGGCGGAAGACTTAGAATTATCATTACCGTCGTCTGCTTCTATTCCAACCGCGGTGTTGGAGACGACTATTTCGTCTAACAGAGCCAGTTTAGATGCTTTATCTTACGCAGACCACCTTACTAAGGCGTTATCACTGCGTCTTCAAGGGAAAGAATTCCAGGATATACAATCCTCTTTAAGACTTCTTTCAAGGGCAGTAGCTTATTCCACGTGTAACTCCGCCCTTTCAGTGGCAAACCTGGAGTTGGTTAGACGTGACGCAGCCTTAGCTACATCCACACTCGTGGATAGTAAGGTGAAGAACTCTCTCAGAGTCGCTTCGGTCTCCGGAGAACTTCTCTTTGTCGGCATGCTTTCTGCAATTTATGATAAAATTACTAAGAAAGCTTCGGATTCTCTGCTGTTCAAATCTGCTTCTAAGAAGTCGGACGCGGCAGATAAGAGTAAGACAGGCACTTCTGGGTCTAATGCGCCCAAGAGAGGTTCCTATAGAGGTTCCGGTGCGTCCTCTTGGTCTTATTCAAGAGACCGTCAAGGCAGCGACTGACGTGCGGGACGTCCTTCGGGCCGGGACAACCGGTCGGACGCCCCGAGGTCGACGGGACGAGGTGCGGGTCGTGGAGGACGTGGTTTCTCCTACCGCAGGCCTCGCAGGTCCAGGAAGTGATGGCTTCAACCTCTATCACGTGCCGGTTGGCGGAGGGTTGTCGAGTTTTTCACAAGAGTGGGCGTCGATTACGGACGACCCTTGGGTGAGAGGGGTGATTTCGGAAGGTCTAAAGATATCCTTCAAACGAAAGCCTCCATTAACTCGAAGTCCAAAATGGACTCAACTTCCGTCAAATCCGCAGAAAAGAGACGCTCTGTTATCAGAGGTGCAGTCTCTTTTAATGAAGAACGCGGTATGGGTCGTTGAAAACCAGGAGACACCGGGATTCTACAGCCATCTGTTTCTGGTTCCGAAACCAGACGGCTCGTTCCGTCCATTCATAGATTTGAGCTGGATAAACAAGCTGATCGTCGCTCCGAAGTTTTATATGGAGACGATTCGATCGGTCAGAGCGAGTATTCGGGTGAACGATTATGCAACAAGCATAGATCTCAAAGATGCGTACCTTCACGTCATGGTACATCCGACATTCAGAAAGTATCTACACTTCGCAGTCCTAGGGGTGGTGTATCAATTCCGGGCTATGTGCTTCGGATTGAATCTAGCACCCTGGGCTTTCACTCAGGTAATGAACTCGATAATGATGTATTTCCGAGCTCATTCATCTGCGGTAACGTCGGCCTACCTGGACGACATTCTTCAGAGGTACGGCAATGAGTTAACGCTTCAGAACGATGTGCAGAATCTGCTTCTATTGCTCGGACGTCTCGGTTTTATAATAAACGAGGAGAAGTCGGATCTGGTGCCGTCCAAGTCATTCACACATCTGGGAATGAGCTTCGAGACGCACAACAATCTCGTTCGTCTGCCGTTAACCAGAGCGAAATTAGTCAGATGTTACGCTCGCTATTGTCTGCACGCAGACAAAGTCACAGCGAGGGAGTTCATGAGACTGATAGGTCTGTGCGGAGCCGCTGCGGATCTCATTCCGATGGGGCGGTTACGCACGCGTCCTCTCCAAATTTTCTTGACTCAGAATTGGAGTGTGAAAATTCATTCGCTCGACATAGACGTTCTCTTGTCAGATCAAGTGAAACGAGAGATTCAGACTTGGGCAAACATTCAGTGGTTAACTCAAGGAGTTCCGCTGCAGTTGCCGGATCCGACTTTTACCATTATGACGGATGCCAGTCAAACAGGTTGGGGTGCATCATTGATCCCAACGGATTCGAGATGCCAGGGTCTTTGGGATCCGCAATTCCTGGGCAAGCACATAAACATCAAGGAAATGATGTCAATTTGGCTTGCGTTACGTCATTGGATGGACATTATTCACAATGCTCATGTCCAAATCCTATCTGACAATACGACAGTAGTGGCGTATATACGGAATCGGGGAGGCACTCATTCAATTCCGTTGTTCAATCTAACGGAAAGAATCCTTCTGTTTGCCCTAGAACATCAAGTTCTTCTTTCGGTCTGTCATATACCGGGTCATCTGAACGTACTAGCAGACTCCCTTTCACGAAAGGGTCGCTTGTTGCCGTCGGAGTGGACTCTCAACAAACAAGTATTCAATCAGATTTGCTACCAGTGGGAACGGCCAATGATAGACTTATTTGCAACACATCTCAACAATCAGTTGCAGACGTATGTGTCTCCGTGTCCGGATCCAAGAGCATTTGCAGTAGACGCTCTGTCGATTCCTTGGGACGGAATGATAGGATATGCGTATCCTCCAGCGCCGTTAATTCAGCAAGTATTGCTAAAGATAAAACAATCTCAATGCAAGATTCTTTTGGTAGCATCTCTGTCTCCACAGAGACCGTGGATAAATCTACTCAGGTGTCTGTTGTGAGACCTACCGCGAAAGCTTCCTCCACGGGAGGATCTTCTTTCACAGGGGAGATCGCGTCAACTCCATCACAACCCGCAAGGTCTCAACCTTCACGTTTTTCCATTGTGTGGTCCTTCTTGCATGGCAAGCACTTTACAGGACGAGCAGTGGATGCGATTTCTAACTGTAGGAGGACCTCCTCTTCGCTAAACTATGCGGCTAAGTGGAAGGTTTTTCGTCGTTGGTGTTGGGATCATTCTGTTGATATCTTTGATCCCTCCATACCAGACATTGCAAACTTTCTAGTATACTTGTTTGACGAAATCAACCTGCAGCCTGTTACTATTAAGGGTTATAGGTCTATGTTATCTGATACCTATGCACATCATGATAGTTTACAAATTGGATCTAATGTCTCTTTATCTAAGTTAGTTAGAAACTTCTCGATAAATAGACCCAGAACTCTTAGGTTAATTCCTAAGTGGAATTTAGCTTGGGTTCTTCTTAAATTGAAGGAAAAGCCATTTGAACCTCTTGGAACAGTAGATTTCAAATTCTTGTCTTATAAGACAGCTTTTCTCTTAGCTTTCTCTTCTGCTAGAAGAGTCAGTGAGCTTCATGCACTGTCGGTGGATGATTCTCACTATCGTAGTGTCGGGAACACTATCACCTTCACTACTAATGTGGGATTTTTAGCTAAGAATCAGGCTCCTAATAAATATCCGGAACCTATTGTTATTAAGGCTCTTCCGTCTTCAGACGGGCGTAGGCCTTTACTCTGTCCTGTTAGAGCGTTACGTATCTATAAACAGAGATCTCAGTTTATCAGAAAGGGACGAAAACGTTTCTTTCTGTCTCTGATGCCTAATAGAAAGGACATTTCGGTCCATTCTATTGCTAGATGGATTCAATTAACTATCCGTACTGCTTATGAAAATTTATCTTTTTCTCAGCAGTCTGTGCTTAAGATTTCGGCTCATGAAGTAAGAGCTCTTTCTACTTCTTGGGCTTACGCTAATAGTATTGCTATTACAGATTTAACTGGTAGAGTGCTAAATTATTTTTGGCCATTAAATCTTGTACACATGTAATTGCCTTGTTACAATTTATGGGAGAGTGCCTATGGGCACTCTCCCATAAATTGCAACAAGGCAATCCCTTATAGACTTAATAATATCACTTCAATGATAATACAAAGCACATGCACTGAATATTAGCCTTCAAGCTGTGATACCTCCACTTCAGAATAAAGCCCAAATATGGCCTTCCAGCACTCTACCAGTTAATGAAGGCTGCTTATTGGTCTCAGCCATCCACATTCACGAATTTTTATCTCAGAAATATTGAGTCCATTTCTGGAGACCTGCATTGTTTAGGTCCGTTATCTGTTGCTCAGAATGTCGTCCACTAAACAGTTGCAACTATAGTTATGCAGGCTTTCTGTTCCGGCAGTGACTCCGTCCGGCTGCCCTCTTCGCTCTGGGCTATTTGACCCAGGGCAAGGGGAAGGGGGGGGGAGGGTGTTCCCTTAGGTCACCTGCTTTATAGTGAAAAGCAAGGGAATGCCTCCTTCGAAGTCAGTATTTCTGAGTCGTTTCTGGGATGGTTTTAAAGTGTAATATTAATGTTAAAAATTCATTCATGTCATATTTTTGAAGTGTAGCTCGGTGTGAAGCATTTGTATATGTCAAGTGTCAAACGTGCGTTAATATACAATCCTCGGACACTTTTAAAGAATATAAAGAGTCTCAATTCTCTGGACTAACTTTATTTATTGGCTTACTTTAAAAATAATTAGTATAAAGGGTTATACTGGATGTTAATAGAGAACATGAATGTTATTGTGCTCAATTATGAAGGGTATTGTATCTTTCTAATTTAACATAAAATAAGAAAGATACATGTAAAGCCTAATACTCCTTTTCTCCTTGAGGGGTTGCCTCTATATTATATAGTTGAGCTTATTGGATTTTCCTCTATGTCCTAGGCCCTCCAGCCTTTTTACTATTCAGCTAAGTCTGGGTCATTGGTACAGTATAAAAATGTTAAAAAATTTATAGTAATTTATATATTTTTTATACTTACCAATGACCCAGACGGGGATGGCCCTCCCAGGAGTTGGGAACTCTTACCTCCCCGCTGAGTACATAGCGCTGACCAGGCACTGCCAGTAAGAATGATAATTGGCGCCAATTTCGGAACGTCCTTGACACTGCGCATGCGCAGTAAGGGCAAAGCATGGAGTCCTTTAGGACATGATTTCTTTTGGTTTTAGATGCACATTTTGGGGATTGGGGGGCAAAATTTGTGTTTGGCCCTGGATTTTTTAGAGTTAGCACCAGCTAAGTCTGGGTCATTGGTAAGTATAAAAAATATATAAATTACTATAAATTTTTTAACTTTTCAGATGATAGTCTGCTCATTTTGTGGCTTGTCGATATTTTATAGATGTTGGGCAGATTTTTATAAATAATTGTTTTCCTAATTATCCTTAATCAACCCTTAATCAGAAACACTGTATAGTTTGTCTAAGGGGAATTGGTCTAGTGGGAAGACACCGAATCTTCATTCAACTTACAGAGTAAAAAATGTATAAAAAGCCAAAAAAACCCAACTTTTTCTACCAGCAAGAGGTTTGCTGTCCCTGGGCTGGAATATCTCTCAACAGCTTTCCTGTTTATATCTACTTAACCTTCGATTAGGTATTAAAAACGACATGACATTCAGTGCATAAAATGATATCTTAGAATCACACTTCAATCAGACATCATTACTACATAAACCCTTTACCTAACACAGCAGCCAAAAATGGCCAGGAAATTGGCCAAAATAAGTCTTCCACAGCCTAAAATATCTTACAAATGGCTTGATGAAACCATACAAGTATGGATATCATTAGAACTGGCTAGTCGATCCGATTTTAATGATATCCATATTTGTAAGGTTTTATTGAAAAATTGTAAGAATTTTTCTTGAAAAATGTGAAATTTAAATTATTTTTTAAAAATGTTATTAGGGAAAAGGTTAACAAAAATGATTAAATGCTCTTTCAGATTCCTGAGAGACTTCCAGTTTCAAAACTACCCAGAAAAAAGACTTCCAATCATATCTCGCAAGCAAGGCAGGACAATAGTTCAGAAAATTCCACGGCCATGGACAGTACAGATGACACGTCAGACTGGATGTCATCATCTAATGATCTTGATGCACGAGGTGTTGACAGGCAGCAGTTATTAAAATCACATTCAAAAAGACAACCTCTAGATGAATCAGAGTCAATGATACTACAGACAATTAGTGAGAAAGTATCGGAGCATATGCATGACCAAAATGAAGAACCAAAACAATACAATCGTCCAGATCTGTTTATAAAATCAGGTACTTTAAAATCAGATTTTGTTAGTGAATCTGAAGCAGAAGTTGTTAGTGGGAGTGAATCTGCAAGAAGTGAGTCAAACTTTTCACCAGGAAAACTGAGAATGCAGAATTCCTTGAGTCATCCAAATCCATTTACAAACTTTAATCAGATGGACCCGGCACAAGTTCAGCAGTTACAAGAGCAATATCTAACTCAGTTTCCTGGTTTCTTTGCAAGAATAGGACCTGGTTTTGTAGTTCCAAATGAACAAGGCCAAAATCTCTACATGTTAATGAATCAGGCAAATATGTTGGCAGGGCAGAGACATATGTCTCCAAGTAATCCATCTCAGTTCACTGATAGTGAACAAACTGATGTTAAAATGGTGTCACCTAGTAATGATGAACACTGGACACAAAAGATTAAAAGTGGAATTCAACTTGTCAGCAATACAAGTGAGACTAATGATGGAAGTAGCTTCCTAGATCACATGCCTGAGGACCACTCAACAAAAATACGTCTCTCCCAAGACAGTGGTGATACAGAGAACACAATTCGCAAACAAAGAGAAAGAGCTAAGAATGCATACAATAAACGGATTATTCAAGAAAGAGCAGAAAATGACAATGTCTTTCCTAGAATAGTGAGGGACATAGATGATGATCTTAATGGTCCACATAATTTGGAGACTCATTTCCGACCAATCATTGAAGCAAGAGATGATTCAGAACAAAGTCCAAATAGAAAAGAGGAAGTTGTTTCAAGCACACCTAGGGTAGATCCATCATACATGGAAATGGGACAGTCCCGTGAAAAGGCTCTTGTAGAATTATTGTTACAAGAAATTAGTGAAATGAAAACAAAAATAACAAAATTAGAAAGTGGAAAAAGTAGTCAAGGAGTTTTACCATCTTCAAATAATAGTATTAGTAATGAATCTGCTGATAGGTTGGCATCTAGATCAAGTGTGGATCGATCTCCTAGACTTGGATATTCAACTGGCTCTTCTTGGATCAGTTCCACAGACCTAGATGAGGCTTTTGAACAAGAAATTTTGAAGCATAGCAATGAACTAAAGCAACAAAGAAGTTCTGAGTTACCTGATAGGGGAAGAAGGTCTGACAGACTTGCTAGATCAGATGATATGTTATCCAGGAGACGACGTAATATGGCAAGTAGCTCTCCTGTTAGTCGTAGAAGAAGAACATATACACCTGCTGTTTCGTCACTTGAATCTGGTCAAGCTGACCGACGTTCACATAGTTTACAGGATTTACGTAGCGTAGATAATAATGAAGATTTATTTGAATCATTTGTTAAGTCTCCAGGTTTACAGAAAAAGGATGTTAGATTTGGGTATAGGAGTCCTGCCAGGAGTGTGAATGAAGAAATATGGGGTTATGATTTTGACGATTTAGAGAGTTTAGACCCCAAAAAGATTGCAGAGTGGAAAGGATTGGTGCTGAAAAGAAAAATGACGGAGAGTGACACTGTTAAATTGAAATCCTCCCTAGCTAGTGCTATTGTTGAAAATGATATATTAGCTGCTAAACTCCGAAATGCTAATCGTGACATGGATGATAAAATGAGGAAAACAATGCAAATTCTAAATGACTGCAAAATGCATCTGTCCAAAGCTCAGGCAGAAAATGCAGAACTTCGCTCTCAATCTGAGAAAGAACGCACTCGGGCAGATTCATTGGAAGAACGAATCAAACAGTTAGAAGAAAAATTATTTTCAGCTTCTTCTTCTAAGAATCAGCTTGAAAGTGAACTTAGGAAATACTCCACTTCTTTTAGTGCATCAAGTTCTATCACAGGGGAGGAATTTTCAGATTTGAAGGGTTTACAAGATGAAAATGAGCATTTATCATCAAAGTTACAAGAAGCAGAAAGACAGAATATATTTTTTGAAGGGGTAAGTAAATCAACCACTATCAGTATCCTATACTTGTACAGCAATTATTTCTTTCAAATACTTCAGCAGCTAGTAAATGCTTCACCATCTTAGACATGTTGTGTGGCATCAAGGCCCCACAAAGTAGATTTCCTGTTTCTCAGGCCATTTTGTGTAAAACTGCATTGCAGGAGGGCATTTTTTTTTATTTTAATTTTTATTTTTGTAATCACAGTGGAGCCCACTTAACTGGATGTCTCTTAATTATATATCCCTGTTAATTGAATATAATTTTCAAACACAAAACCATTTACCATACCTTCAGTACAAATTTGATCTGTTAATTGCATATGGGTTGTAGAGTAAACTCCTGTTAATTGTATATAAATTTTTGTAATATGTCGAAAAAATTACTGTGACACGCACCAAATTCCCCTTATTTATCAACCTTTTAGGCCTCACTACATCCAATACAGGCATTTATTCTATTATATCTTGTTTGACAGAGCTCCATGAGCTCTGTCAAACAAGATATAATAGAATAAATGCTCAGTTTACCTCCTGAACACAGGAAACTGACCAAATCCCTGTTAATTGTTTACTCCTGTTAATTGAATAATTTTCACTGGCAAAATGGATATTCAATTAAGAGGATCCTACTGTATTATATCTTTGTCATCAAAAATTCATGTTCGTGGTTTATTTTGTCTTTTAGACCTCATAATCTGAATAGCATTGGTGGTGGTGTATTTTGTCCCTTGAGTGCAACAAGGCTTTGCAATGCTAAAGCATTGCAAAGCCTTGTTGCACTCAAGGGATAAATTTATCAGTTTGATTAACTTGGGTAAAATATCAGACATAACTCATTGAATTTTTATTTTTTTTTAAAGTTTGAATTGGTTATATAAAAAGAAGGCATGCGGCAGCTAAAAGAACCATGTGGGAGGACCTTAGAAACAGATTTTTAATTTTTTAAGGCCTAACCTGAGAGTTTTTATAGAAAGTATTGATAGCTGGTATTGTCAAGGACAAAGTGAAAGTGAATTGGTTTTCCTGAAGATTTTATAGCTACTTCTGCTTGGTAACTCACAACTCACCATGAAAACCGGCTGCAGTTACTGATACTTGTACCCTCTCAAATATTTTGCTTGAACAAGGCCACACAAAGTAGATCTTCTGTTTCTCAGGCTATTATTTGTAAAATAGCATGCAGACGAGTGGTTTTTAGCTCACCGAAGGGAGCTTAACTTATCACTTGCCGTCTGTCGTCTTCCATCATCCATCGTGAACTTTACATTATCAACTTCTCCTCACAAACTACTTGACCAAATTGAACCAAATTTTGTATGCATGTTTCTTATCATATGTCAATTCAAGTGTGTACAAATAAACTTGCCACGCCCACAGGGGGCACCAGAAGGGGCATAACTCTGATAGCACCAATAAATTTTTTCAAAAATTAAAAAAAATCATCTTCTTCAGATCCACCAGTCAGAATACTTTCATATTTGGTATACAACCTCTCGAAGGGGGGGGGGGGGGGGGGGGGGGGGGGGGTATGGGGCAAATTCAAGTTTGTTCAAATCAGGTACCAGAGTTAGTATTTGGGCTCTCTATTGGAGCCCAAAGTTTAACTTGGTGCAATTTGTGGAAATTTCTTTAAAAATCTTCTTCTTCAGATCCATCAGTCAGAATCATTTCATATTTGGTATACAACATCTCTAGGGGGGTCAGATTCAAGTTTGTTCAAATCAGGTCCCGGAGTTAGTATTTGGGCTCTCTATTGGAGCCCAAGGTTTAACTTGGTGCAATTTCAGGAAATTTCTTAAAATCTTCTTCTTCAGATCCACCAGTCAGAATCCTTTCATGTTTGGTATACAACATCTATAGGGGGGTCAGATTCAAGTTTGTTCAAATAGAGTTGATGGATTAATATTTGGGCTCCTTATGCGCAATGCGTGGAATATTCTTTAAAAATCTTCTTCTTCAGGTTCACTAGTCAGAATCCTCTCATATTTGGTACAGCATCTCTAGGGGGTCAGATTCAAGTTTGCTCAAATTGAGTTTCTCGGTTAATATTTGGGTTCCCTATGGGAGCCTGAATTTTAACTTACTGCAATATGAGAAAATTTCTTTAAAAATCTTCTTCTTCTGATCCACCAGTCAGAATACTTTCATATTTGGTAAACAACATCTCTTGGAGAGTAAGACTCAAGTTTGTTCAAACCTGGTCCCGGGGTTATTAATTTGGGCTTCCTGTGGGAGCCTGAATTTTAGCTAAGTGCAATATGAGGGAATTTCTTTTATAATCTTCTTCTTCAGATCCACCAATCAGAATCCTTTCATATTTGGTATATAACATCTCTAGGTGGATCAGATTCAAGTTTGTTCAAATTGGGACCCTGGGGTTAATATTTTGGCCCCCTATTTGAGCCCAAAGTTTAACTTAGAGCAATGTGAGATGATTTCTTTAAAAACCTTCTTCATATTCACCAGTCAGAATTCTTTCCTAGTTGGTATATGACATCTCAAGGGGAATCAGATTCAAGTTCAATTTGAGTCCTTGGCTTAATATTTGGGCTCTATGGGCAGGGGTGGGGTGGGGTGGGGGTGGAGTATTAGGTTCAGGTTTGTCCAAATCCATTCCTTAGTGTTTTTCCATAAAATTTGCCTCTCCTGACTTCAATTCTTTGCAGTGTTGATGAACCATGTCTAACTGAATGTGACCCCAAATACTTCTTTGAACCACTTTGGCCGGTGAGCGATTAAGGCCCCTTATTTATTTTATTTTTTATTTCTGTAATAATTTCTTTGCCATGAAAAGTTCATGGTCTTGGTTTATGTTTTAGGCCTCATAATCTATGGAATAGCATGGGTTGTGGTGTATTTCATCACCTTCAGAGCAAGAAGGCTTTGCAATGCTTTAGCATTGCAAAGTCTTCTTGCACTCAAGGGACAAATTTATCAATTTTTTTAACTTCAGTAAAATATCAGACATAAACCATTTAATTTTTATTTTTTTTAAGTTAACATTGGTTATAAAAAGAGAACAGCCAAAAGGTCTGTTTGGGAGGGTCTGAGAAACAATTTGTTGTCTCCAAAACACAGCTTATAATTCCTCAAGAGAACAAGTAATACTCGCTTGTTCCAGTGAAGTGATAATCTATGCTTTGGTGGCAAGCATTGACAAGGGAGCGCGGTGGCTCAGTAGGTAGAGGTGCAGGCTGCAAGCCGAGAGGTCCTCGGTTCGAATCCCACCTGTGGCAACCGCGTTGTGTCCTTGGGCAAGACACTTCATCTCCATTGCCCGCGTGGGGGCACGATGACGCCGTGTACTAAGGCGTACTGCACGTCGATGGTGCGCATGTCTTCAACCAATCTAACCCTGTCTGTGCTGCAGTTCGGAGTTACGATGTTGGGGAGCTGGCAGCTGCTCGTCTATGCTCGGTGGTTCTCTCCGGGTACTCCGGCTTCCTCCACCCGTAAAACTGTCGCGTTCATGATTAGCCATTGTGCATAAATATGTGACCTTAAACACCAATAAATAATAATAATAATAATAGCATTTTCAACAAAACCATATCATGTGACCCCTCATTGGAATGAGCTCGTTCCAACGAGGGGTCACATGATATGGTTTTGTTGAAATTTTTGGAAAAATAATATGTTTTCAACTGCTGAATTTGCATATCACGCAGGTGGATGCGGTCGATTCATTGGGTAAAGGGGTAACCTTCAAAGACCTGAAGATTTGGGTTTTTTTGCATGTTTCCTACACTACAGTATAGATCCTGTGCTTCTGCAGTTGTTTCCAAGCAAGTCTTGGCTGCCTATATAGGTAGCCTGGATAGTGTTGGGTGGTATTGAGATAATTAAATACCTCGGTATTCAGAAAATGATACTGCAGTATACCGTTATACCGATTATTTTGGACTATGATGTGCCAAACAACGTATAGGGCCGGTATGTCTGCTTGCAACTTTGTCCAAAGCATCTGCCTGAAAAACCAAAATGTCTGCTAATAATTACACCCAAAATGGCAGTTTATTAGCAGACAATTTATTCAGGATTGCAGTGGACATTTTGGGTGTAATTCCGCAACTTCGGAGTGAAACAGACTCGGAAGAGTTTTCATAATATTAATATCTTCAGCTGTCCTCAGATTCTAAA